>BSBM01000314.1:3207500-3602500 GCA_027924585.1 Larix kaempferi
CCTTGAAAAAATTGAAGTTTAGAGCTTTGGTTCGAGATTTTTGGCTAGGTAGATCTTCGGGAAACTTAAACCCTAATTCAGGGCTCTCCCCAGTGAACCCGGGAGGACAAAAAGATAAATCTGGGGGGTAAAGCTTTGCTGATCTCAAATTCTGAATGCACCAGGATGATCAGCTCATCAAGGCGCATCTTTCTATCCTTTCATAAATTTGAAATTCACATTTTGAATTTTTAGGGTTTTTCCCACAAACCCTAATTCGTGACCAGATCCAGTTTTCAGCATTTCAAGTGGTAAGACCTAAATATTTTCTATTTCCATTTGAAGTACTCTTTAAGATGTCTCACCACACCAAGCTTGAGGATAAGCTTGACGGGGCTGACAACTTCCGAGCTTGGAAGTATAGGATTGGGTTAATCCTGGAAGAGAATGAGTTGGACTCATATATAAAAGAAGACATCCCTATCCCAGAGGATGAAGAGGCTAAAGTATTGCACAAGAAGAACTTGGTCAAGGCAAAGAGAATCATTACTGATTCTATCAAAGACCATCTCATACCCCATGTGTCTTCTCTAAAGACACCCAAGGAGATGTTTGACTCTTTGACCAAGCTATTTGAAGGGAAGAACATAAATCGGAAGATGACCCTGCAGAACCAATTGAAAGGAGTAAAGTTTCAGAATGGAGAAACCATTCAATCTTATTTTTCTAGGGTGTCCCAGATTAAGGAACAACTGGAAGTGGTAGATCAAATGGTGGAGAATGGTGAAGTTGTCATGACCACTCTAAATGGCCTACCCAGGTCATGGGATTCCTTTATTCAAGGAATTTGTGCAAGGAAGAAGTTGATCTCCTTCAATAGATTGCAGGAAGAATGCTCTCAAGAAGAATTTATACTTGTAGCTCGTGAGGAAAAGATGGGAGGTGAAGATCAAGCTCTTGCATCTCACACCAAAAGAAGAAAGCCCAAGAAGGAGCACTCTCACTACAAGAGATCCTATGAAAAGAATAAGAAGGATCTAAGATGCTTCACATGCAATGAGAAGGGTCACTTTGCTTCAGATTGTCCCAAGAACAAAAGGGATAATAACAACAACTCCAACAAGAAGAAGAAGGGCAACAAAAGAAAGTTTCATGCTCATGTTGCCGAGGATGATGAACCTCCAAAGAAGAAGGCTAGGGCAGAAAGTGATGATAGTGATGATGACTCATCAAGTGAAGAAGAGTATGTTCTAATCTCTGCTCTCACAGGTACTATCTCTGATGGTTGTAATGATTGGTTGATTGATAGTGGGGCTTCCAAACACATGACTGGGTTTAAGGAATCTTTTGTGAATCTATCTGAACATGAATCACCCCATAAGGTGAAACTTGGGGATGATTATCAATACCCAATCAAAGGAATTGGTGAAGCCTCCTACAACCTAGATTTTGGAAAATCTTTGAAGATGAAAGAAGTCCTTTATGTACCTGGGCTCAAGAAGAACTTACTCTCCATCTCTGCATTGGATGCAAAAGGTATGAGGGTTGCATTTGTGGATGGCCAAGTCCTAATGTGGCCAAAGGGAAAGCCCATAGATGATGCAGTAGTGATTGGAGAGCAAGAGGGAGGTTTGTATAAATTGAAGGGACAACCTAGACATGCCATGGTGCATGAATCCATGGAGCCAAGTGAACTTTGGAATATAAGACTTGCTCATATGCACTATAGGGCACTTCCAATTGCAAGCAAGGCTGTAGAGGGTCTTCCTGAAATCAAGACCAAACATGAAGGTGTTTGCAAAGGATGTGCAAAAGGTAAGAACATTAAGAAGGCTTTCCCAAGCAGTGAAATCAAGGCAAAAGATATACTGGAGATCATCCACTCAGATGTATGTGGTCCTATGTCATCCAATTCTCTAAGTGGGTATGTTTACTATGTCTCATTTATTGATGACTTCTCTAGGAATACTTGGGTATACTTCTTGAAGAACAAAAATGAGGTGTTTGATAAGTTCAAGGAATTCAAAACCTTGATGGAGAATCAAACGAACAAGAAGATCAAAACATTCAGATCCGACAATGGTGGAGAATTCACCTCAAGTGAATTCAAGAAGCTTTGCAGTGATTCAGGGATTAAGAGGGAGTTGACTGCTCCTTATAATCCTCAACAAAATGGAGTTGCAAAAAGGAAGAATAGAACAATCATGGAAGCAGCAAGGGCAATGCTGCATGACTAGGATCTACCTATGCACCTATGGGCAGAAGCAGCTAAAGTAGCTGTATATGTGCAGAACAGAACACCACACAAGATATTGGACAACAAGACACCAGAAGAGGTCTTTTCTAGAAAGAAACCTGAAGTCAACCATCTCAGAATATTTGGTTGTCCAGTATACACTCATGTCCCAAAGGAAAAGAGGACCAAACTAGATCCTTTAGGAAATAAGGGTATCTTTGTGGGTTACAGTGAAAGCTCGAAGGCTTACAGAATATACTTTCCAGGGTTCAAGAAGATTGATGTCAGCAGGGATGTAACATCTGATGAAAACTCAGCATTCATCAAATCAAGGAAGGCGCCTATTGAAGTTTATGAAGAACCTAAGGAAACTAGATTTAAAGACACTACCATGACTGAAGCAATTCCAGAAGTTGTTCGTGAGTTTGAAGATCCGCAAGAACCTATAGATCCACCCCGTGAGGATAACTCTCACAAGAGGAAACCTGTATGGGATAGAGAGCTCATTCAAGATGCAGAAAGATTTGGCATTCCAGAAGAAGAACACAGAGAAAAGAAGAGAACTAGATCTCATACCCGCTATGTTGCTTTACTCTGTGACATTATGAACAAAGAACCTTCCGGTTATGAGGAAGCAGCGGAAAAGAAAGAATGGAAGGATGCCATGGTTGAGGAATACCAATCAATAATGAAGAATGATGTTTGGGATGTTGTCCCAAGACCTAAAGAGAAGTTTGTTGTGACTTCCAAATGGATCTACAAAATCAAGCATGCTGCAGATGGCAGTGTAGAGAAATATAAGGTGAGATTTGTAGCTCATGGCTTCTCTCAGAAAGAGGGAATAGATTATGAAGAAACTTTTGCACCTGTAGCCAGCTATACTTCCATCAGAATAGTACTTGCCCTGGCTGCAACAATGAAATGGAAAATACACCAGATGGATGTCAAGACTGCTTTCTTGAATGGTGTAGTTGAAGAGGAAGTATATGTGGAGTAGCCACTTGGTTTTGAAATACATGACAGAGAATCATATTTGTGCAGATTGAAGAAAGCCTTGTATGGCTTGAAACAAGCTCCCAGAACTTGGTATGGTAGAATGGACAGTTTCCTATCTAGTTTGGGCTTTACCAAGAGTAAAGCGGATTCCAATCTTTACTACAAGGTTGAGGAAGGGAATCTTGTGATTCTACTCCTGTATGTGGATGACCTATTTGTAACAGGAGATGACAGATTGATTGCAAATACAAAGAGAAAGCTTGCTGTTGAGTTCGATATGAAAGATTTGGGAATGATGCACTATTTCCTAGGTATGGAGGTGTGGCAGAGTGCAGGTGGGATCTTCCTTGGTCAAGGGAAGTACACAGTAGATATCCTGAAGAGATTCGGGATGATGGATTGCAAGGCCATGGCCACACCTATGGCATCGAATCTGAAGCTTCTATGTGATGCTTCATCTGAGCCGATTGATGTCTCTATGTATCGTCAGATGATTGGGTCCTTGATGTACATGACGAACATGAGACCAGATATTTGCTTTGTTGTGAACACATTGAGTCAGTTCCTGACAGATTCGAGGAGTGTTCACCTGGTTGCTATAAAGCATGTTCTGAGGTACCTAAAGGGTACAGTGGATTATGGGATCAAGTATGAAGCGAATCAAAAGTTTAACCTGCAAGGTTATGTTGATTCAGATTGGGCTGGCAGTGCTACAGATAGGAAGAGCACATCTGGGTGCTGCTTCAGTATGGGATCAAGCGTGATCTCTTAGTTTAGCATGAAGTAGTCCTACGTAGCACTGAGTACAGCTGAGGCAGAGTATGTTGCAGCCTGTTCTGCTAGTTGTGAGGCAGTATGGCTACGAAAGCTATTGTCTGAGTTATTTGATCTCCCGTTGGATGATACTGGTATCTTTTGTGATAACCAGAGTTGTGTGAAGCTGTCCTAGAACCCAGTGTTTCATGACAGGTCGAAACACATAGAGATCAAATATCACTATATCAAGGATATGGTGCAGAGAGGAGCTGTGAAGCTCCTGTATGTTGCGACGGACGAGCAGATTGCAGATGTGCTGATGAAGCCACTAGCCAGGGTGAAGTTCGAGTACTTCAGGGAGAGGCTTGGTGTTCTTCAGATCAAGGACACTTAGAGGAAGAAGTGATGGACACATTTGCTGAAGCCATTCCAAGCATGTTGGAAGGAGGATCCTTCACATGGCTGTGGATGTAAGCGCTGGATGATGAGCATCAGGATGATGTTCTGGTTTCTACTTTGTATGTACGCATCATGTTGGATGCTGGATATGATCAGTTGGATCATTTATATGTATATGTATGTACGCATCATGTTGGATGCTGGATATGATCAGTTGGATCATTTATATGGATGTACGCATCATGTTGGATGTTGGATATGATCAGTTGGATCATTTATATGTATGTATGCATCATGTTGGATGCTGGATATGATCAGTAAGATCATTTGTATGTATTTTGTATATGCATCATGTTGGATGCTTGGACCATGTATCTGTATATGCATCAGGTGGATACATTGTGTGATCAGGTGGATCATGTATGGTGATATGTATCATGTATTTGTTTTTGTATCAGGTGGATACACTGTATGATCAGGTGGATCATGTATGATGATATGTATCAGGTAGATACTTGGTATGCATCAGGTAGATGCATTGTATGATCAGGATGATCATGGATGACGAGCTTCAGGATGTTGCTCCAGATGACATGCAGTGATGATGATCAAGATGATCATGTGTACATCAAGATGATGTATGGTGAGTATCAGGTTGATACTCTATGGCCATGGATAAGTTTGTGCAGATGAGCATATAATTTGGCCCTGGGACATTTGCAGATAGTCTTTTGAGGTTTTGCCTATGGCATGTAATCTGGCCCTGGGATATCTGGCAAATGCTCTTTCGAGGTTTTGCTCTGGGAGGACATATAATTTGGCCCTGGGAGATCTGCAGATAGTCTTTCGAGGTTTTTCCTATGGCATATAATTTGGCCCTGGGATGTCTGGCAGATGCTCTTTCGAGGTTTTGTCCTATGGCATATAATCTATCCCTGGGAGATCCGATAGGTTGGGCTGTGTGCCCATAATAAGTCCTGGAATGCTCTTGCGAGGTTTTGCCATGACCACATATAATCTATCCCTGGGAGATCCTATAGGTAGAGCTGTGTGCTCGTAACAGCCTGGGATGCTCTTGCGAGGTTTTGTGGTGACCACATATAATCTGTCCCTGGGAGATCCTATAGGTAGAGCTGTGTGCTCGTAACAGCCTGGGATGCTCTTGCGAGGTTTTGTGGTGAGGTCACATATAATATGGCCCTAGGAGATCCTATAGGTAGAGCCGTGTGCTCGTAACAGCCTGGGATGCTCTTTCGAGGTTTTGTGACGCACGTAATAAGTCCTGAGGATTCCACAGTATGGCCAGTGATGACGAAGACCTGCAGGTGGTGGGCCTACATCCAGTATGAAAAAGGACTGGCTTTGTAGAACTTCCTATGACGAGTAGAGTCAGAGATTGGTTGAGATAGCAGCATCAGTGACGACGATGATGATGATGATCCCGAGAAGAAGACTTGTCTAGCAGATCTGTGTCGAGAAACACCTTCGTAGTTAAGAGGGAGTGTTGATGTATATGTAACTTCGGAATGTATTTCATCTATGTATTTCATCTATATTTATTGTACCCTTATTAGAGATGTGTTATTCCTCTATAAGGAAGTGCCATCATGTGGATTGATAAGTGTTGCAAGTGTGACACACTTGCCAATGGGTTATTAGACCACCATGTGTGGGGTCGACCCTGAAATATATATTATATTATGGATGTATCTAGATAGACAAGTCGGCCCCATAGTGTAACTGGGCAAATAGGTTAAGTATAAATAGAGATCAAGAGATCTCTATTTGGATCATTTTTGGAAAGTCACACTTCTCTCACTCAGAAAGTGGCGCACTAGTGAGGAGGAGGATCATCTGCTACTAGGAGACTGTCTCAAGTGTATTTTGGTTGTACTTTCATTGAGCCATTGCTCTCTCTATCTCTGAGGAAGTTGTGGGGTTTTTCACCTTAGGGTTTTCCCCATGGAAACTCTGTGTCTCTTGTCTCTCATGCTTTTAATTCTTGTGATGCTTGTCATGCTTATTGTGATTGTTATGCATTGATATACTGTATATGTTATTCTCTCAGTAAAGATCCAAGAGTATTGTGAATCAATGCTCAAAATTTAACACATCATCATCATCATCATCATCATATTCATCATCATAATCACCATCCTCACCATCATCATCGTCCTCATCTTCATCATCAACATCATCATTCTCAACATCATCATCTTCATCATCATCATCATCATAATCATAATCATCATCATCATCATCATCATTGTCTTCATCGTCTTCATCATCATCATCATCATCATCGTCATTATCATCACCCTACCTCTAACCACACCTCCCATCTCTCTTTCTCACTCCCTACAAATAACACCCTCTCCTCTCTCTCTCTCTCTCCCTCCTCTCCTCCCCTTAACCATTACTAACCCCCTCTCTCAATCTCTCTCTATATCTCCCCCTCGCTAAGCCCCCTCTTAGCCCCTTACCCATAACTAACCCCCCCTCTCTCACTCTTTATTCCCTGCTTCTACACCTCTCGCTCTCTCTCTCTAAAACCCCTCTCCCTCTCCCTAATCTCTCCCCCATCCCTAACCATCCTACTCTTTCTATCTCTCTCCTACTCCCCCTATCCCTAAAACCCCTCCTCTCTATCTCTCTCCCCTTATCTCCCTATCCCTTACTAACCCAAACTCTCTCAGTCTCTCTCTCTTCCGTACACCTCCAACTCCCTACGCTTCTTAGTAAATCCTTGAGCATTGGTTTGGGCATAGTATAAATGGCCAATTTGTGGGAAACCTCCACTACAAGGTATTTCCCTTGTAGTGAGAGAGACAGAGAAAGATTAGTGAGAGTGAGAGAGGGACATATGGGGGAGAAGAGCGGAAGGTGGTTACATAGACAGAGAGAGAGAGAGAGATAACGATTATAGAGAGAGAGTGAGAGGATGATGTTTAGGGGCAGAGGGGAGAATGGTTAAGGAGATAGTGAGAGAGGGGGATTAGGAAGAGATGGGAGGAGTGAGAGGGAGAGTGTTGGTTGTGGAGCCTGATATTCTAGTCTCATAGATGATGTTGTTTTAGTCGTGTTTGTACCCCAAGTTTGGTTATGATCTCGACATGCACAATGGGGGGTTCGGGGGTAGTGCCCCTGAAAGAAATTTTTGTTATTGGTTCCTTTTGAATGATGAAGATGACATCAAAACTACATTTCGGATTAGTAAGCAAATGTGCACACAGGTTATTAGCGCGTGCACGCTTTTAGTGCGTACACGTGTATTTAAAAAAGATGCACACACCATTTAAATTTCTAAGTTTTGGCAGGAAATTCCTTTCCCACCAACGTGGTGGATGACTTGGCCGCTATGGTTTGTGGTTCGGGTTTCCAAACCAAGTGGCTTGGATTGTGTTATAACAAAATACATCTTATTCTATAACTTCTTCTGTTTCAAGCATGATTCTGCGTATGCTACACTTGTCCACTGCTAATGAAATTGCACACACTTGTAGAACTATGTGTGTAGATTCCGAATATGTAATTTTTTATTAAATCTATTACTTGTTTCTATTTTTTAATTAATTTTAATTGCACTAAAGTCAATCTTACACAAAAGTGGGTTATTTCTTTCGTCTATAACTTTTGATTGGCTCACCTATTTTGAAAACGAAAAAGAACCCGCACAAGTACACACAAAGACCTACATCCTAAAAAAAAAAGTTCATTGATTATGTTAAGACCATGATGTCGGCGACTAACGCTCGACCTAGTCATTTTAGGGCTTGGCTGACTTCCTTAATTAAAAAAAATTTAAAATTAACATAAATAAATATGGAAAAATATCGCCGCACTAGAATGGCATGTTATCTATGACTACATATAATGTTTTTCACAAAATTCCACCATTTGCATACCAAACCAGGGGACTAGCGCAAACATATTCATTATGTTTTCTTAAAAAAATAACATACAAACCTTAGGAGAACCCCATTTTTTGGGAGTTATACTTAATTTCCATAAATAATATTTATATATTCTGGAAGGTAATATGATTGTCTACGTTTCATCTTCTTGCGCCATATTCCAAAAATTTGGGTAGGTATCTCTAATATTGCTTTTTGACGTTCAGATTTCTATTTTTCTAGGAGTCCATTGCGACTAATGCGTCATGAGTGGCGATCATTAGCTTGCACCAACCCATATAATAACATATACTAAATTTAAGAGTAGAAAACATACATATATTATTAAGCTTTATCAAATTTAAGTGGTTGAAAACCTACATTCATTATTAATCTTTTGGAACATTTAAATTTTGATTTCTTAAGGGGTGGTAGGTGTCAGGGTCATCTACGACCTCGAAGGAACCAAAGAAAGGGAATTTTATTAAGGGATAAGTATTTCCACAAACAATGAGGTGGATATTTTATCCATTTTCAAAGGCTTAGCTATCCTAGCAATTAACGGAGTTCAAGATGACACAATATGTGCTTGATGAGACTATGATTATTATAAGGGCACTTCCCTCTTGTAAAATTCTTACTTATCCTCACATATCCAAACTTTGCCAATGAGTGTTCAAGGTTAGAGAATAGTTCAAGTCCTCAACATTCTTTCATGTGTATAAGAATCTTAGTAAGGAGCCATACACCAAAGCCATCAAAGGGTCTTTCCTTACAAATGCAAATATGAAGGGGGAATTATTCTTTCCACCATTTGCTGAATGTAACTAGGAAATTCTTTGATCTGGATTTATTTGGAAAACAAAATGAAATAGTATATATATAGTACCACATACATAGATATAATGTAGGAAAAACCGTGATATAGTAAACAAAAATTCTATTAACTGAATAAAATAAAACATACTATAAAATAAAGCCACAAGAATGGTGGTATCTTTATCTCTGAGAAGAGATGTGGCGGCTACACTCATTTGTCACAAGTTGATTACAAAAAGAGGCCGAAGGGCCTTTTTATTATAAGCATGAGGGAGAAAACAGTAACATCCAAAAACCTAACCCTAGGAGATGATCCGTAAAAAGTTTTGCAGATCCCAAGGTAGTTAGATGAGGTGTCGAATTCTTGGGGGCATAAATTTTGCACACAATCTCCATTTATGGTGTTCGGTAGCTCATTGGAAAGGTATAACTAAGAAGTACGCATTTCTCCCATCCCATCCCACCTTTGGATATGAGTGGACTGTGGAGTCACCAAAAAAATGTTGTTTGGGGACTCAAGACGACCCTAGAAGTTTTGGACATGAAAATCCATAAAAATTGTAAAACTTAAAAAATTGTCTTGAGCTCGTGGAATAGGTGAATGGCCACCGATATCCATATGCAGCAGTCCTCCGACTTGGAAAATTTTCCAAATAGGAAAATTTGTTTTGAGCTAGTGGAATAGGTTAGTGGCCATTGATACCCATCTGGATAATTCATCCCGCCTTAAGAAGCAATGGTATCCATTGTGTTGATTCCATGATCATATGGTGAACTATGTGTTGAGTTGAGCTCTTGGTGAGGCATTTACTGAGGTGAAAAGGTTTCTTTTCTTTGATAGCCCGATAGGTTTGTAACTGTTGTTGATGGATGCATTGGAGTTGTTCAACAATTTTGGTTACTTTATTATCCTTGGTATGAATTGGTATGTATAACTTCTTTCTGTAGGAGCACCTTGAATGCATGGTTTTGCAACGTAGAGGTACCCAAATAGGAAAGGCAACAATGCCTTTGCATTCTTCTTGTTTCTACTGAGTAGAGGGACCCTATTTATAGGTTGTGGAGGTCTCTATGATCTGGTGTTCACCTTCAAAGGCAATTGTAAAGAGGGAAAATTTCCCAATGTGCGAGATGATCTTTCGACACTATTTGGTTGAGGTTCAAGAGGCTGTGGTAGGTGCAACTATCTTTGATATCTGATAGAGATATACTCCCAAAATGACAATAACAGTACGAGGTCATCACTCATACATAGCATGATTCTTCCACATATATGGTTTCTGTAAAAGAACATCACAAAATTCAAGTGGGGCCACATCTTATAGTACCTCGTCTTTGAAAGGCTTGATGCCATATGGTAGATGGAATTGATGACTGACATGATGGATACCTCATCCTTGGCTTAGCCAATATATGTTCTATGGATATGGGTTTGGTGTTGTTGGTAACTCCAATCTCTTGGTGAATTTTGCTGAGATTAGGTTCTTTTGGATGCCACTGTCAACGACAAAATGTAGGGGGATTCCCTTCATCCCCATTTGTTGGTGGAAGAGGTGCTTGCATGCCTCTTACATTTCTAGTTCCTTGGGTTGAATATGTGTGGTAGCAACTGTGACACTGGGTTCTGCATCAGTGATCTGCTTCCCCTAGTTTGCGACTATGACATTGGGTTCTAAATCGGAATTGGAACCAAGATCTAATTCTGAATCTTTGATCTTGACCACCAATGGTTGCTTTTAGCAACATTCATCAATTTTGTGCCAGGGGATTTTGTGGAACTTGCATCATTTCATGGTGTCCTTATTTGTCTTTCCATTACCCTTCTTTTCTTATGGTTGGGACTGGTTTTTCTTACCCCGTCATTTGTTCTACAAGCCAGGGTTTCCCTTTCCTTGCTTCCGTGGCAGATTCATAGGTCCAAATTCTTGCTTGTTCTTTTGCTAAAATTTTTGGTCGATTTTCTCGATAAGCGGATCAATGTGAAGAGATGTCCAAGAATTCCATCTTTGTTTATATGTATCGATGTTGTCCACTATGATATGTCAGAACTGTGTGCCACTCAAAGTCTCTAATACCAGCTTTGTGTAGAATGTATGAAATTTGTTGGTGTACTCCAACAACATTTGGTCCCTTTCTTGATTTAGAGTGGTCCATCTCATGTATTGGTCTTCATAGTTTCCCACATGGTAATATTTTTATTTAACGATATATATAAAGAGGCCCAAGTGGGATTGGCCTCAAACATTTCAGACTCCTTTGTTAAAGTTTGCTCACAATAAGTTTCCCACCAATTGTTGACATGGGAGAAAACCTTAAGGAGCACAAAGGTGATCTTTTCCCTGTTAGAGAAATTCTATACAGATAAATACCCTTTCAGTAGAATCGACCATTTATCTATCCTTCAAATACAAGAATATCAAAGTTAAATTGTACCTTGAAGGGTGTGGATCCTCCGAAGTGACTGCTTGATGATACCTCCATTTCTACTAGCATCCATTGAAGGATCTGGGTGAAATTTTCTATCATCTCGTTCCTCTGTCGCGTGAGGGATTCATTGAGAAATATCTTGACGGGATATCCTAATTTGTAATCTCTCTTTTCCTCGGACATGGGAGGTGGTTTCGGTCAATGAGGATCATTTTCCCCAAGCTATACTAGTTCAAAACCCAACTCTCAATCTCCAGATATCATTGGGCACATGCATTGAGAGACAACAAAGATCAGATTACTCTGATACCAATGATCCAGATTTATTTGAGAAACAAAATGAAAGATTTGAAAAAACCCTAACATCCAAAACCCTAACCCTAGGAGGTTATCTGTAAAAAGGCTTGCAGGTCTCGAGGTGGTTAGCTAATGTATAAACTTATCAGGAGCATAAATTTTGCATATGATCTCCATTTAGGGCGTTCGGTAGCTTGTTGGAAAGGTCTAGCCAAGAAGTACACATTTATCCCATCCAATTATAACTTTGCCTCAACTCAAATGTGGTGTCACAAAAAATGTTATTTAGGGTCTCAAAACGGTCCCATAATTTCTGGACATGAAAATCCATAAGAACTGCCAACTAGAAAAGTTGTATTGAACTTGTGAAATAGGTGGGTGGCTATCAATATCTATTTGGAGTAGTGCTCTGACCCAAACAACTACCAAACTAGAAAAAAAATTGAGCTAGTGGAATAGGTGCGTAGCCACTGATACCCATCTGGATCATTCATCCCCCCTTAAGAATAAATGGTCTCCATTTTATGAGTCCCTTATCATATGGAGAACTATGTGCTGATTTGAGATCCCAGTGAGGCATTTGATGAGATGAAAAGGTTTCCTTTCTTTGACAGCATGAGAGGGTTGCAATTGTTATCTTATTATCCTTGATCTGAATATGTGTGGATGACTTCTTTCTAGAGGAGCACCTTGAATGCATGGCCTTGCACCGTAGAGGTACTTGGATAGGCGAGCCAACAATGCATTTGTGTTCTTCTTGTTTCTATTGAGTAGAGGGAACCTGTGTAGAGGTTGTGTAGGTATCTATGATATGGTGTTCACATTCAAAGGGAATTGTAAAGAGGGAAAATTTCCTAGTGTGGGAGATTATATTTATGCACTGCTTGATTGAGGTCAAAGAGATTGCAGTAGGTGCAGTTGTCTATTGTATCCGATATATTTGTCCTCGCAAAATGGAAATGACAATACGGGGTCGTGACTCATACATAACATGATTATTCCACATATATAACCTCCCTAAAATAATATCACAAACTTCAAGTGGGACCAAATCACACAATACCTCATCTTTGAAAGGATTGATTTCGTATGGTAGACAACATTCGTGACTAACAAAAATACTAGTCCTTGGCTTAGAAAATTGATGCTGTATGGCTGCGAGTGTGGTGTTGTCAGTAGCTCCAATCTCTTGATGAATTCTATTTATATCAAGTTCTATTGGATTCCAATGTCAACAACAAAATGTAGGGGGATTCCCTTCACCCACATCCGTGATTGGAAGAGACGCTTGTCTGCCTCTGACCCTTCTAGTTCCTCTAGTTGAATCTATGTGGTAGCAATGGTGATACCAAGTTCTACATCAATGATCCACCCCCCTTGGTTTGATCCTATGGTTTTGGGTTTTAAATCAAAATAAAAATTACAATTTGATTTTGAAACTTTGATCTTGGCCACAAATGGTTGTTTTGAGTGACATTTATCAGTGTTGTGCCAAGGGATTTTGTGCAACTCGCACCGCTATTAAGCCCTCAATGATGGCACATTATCCCATATAGAGTGGTTCATTACACCCTATACGATGGTTCATTACATATTATTGATGTCAACTTGGGTCTATTATTTTTTATTGTACACCTTTGTCTCCTATATATAGGAAGGAGATATTTTCATTTTAGTCATCATTGTATCTTGTCTTGTCTTATGTGCTTAGTACATTATGTAAGGAGGTTCCTCCCTCGAAGAGGATTGTTATTCATCTTAGTTATTCATTATTAAGGTGTGAATTACTTTCTTCTAGTCTATTTCTTCTATTTTTATGCTATATATGGGACTTAGTTGCATAACATTTGGTATCAGAGCTCTTTCCTCGGGACTGGTTTCTTCAAAATGAGTCATATTGGAAAATTAGATATTTTTTTTTTCTACAAGGATTCAGAAATAGAGATTAAAAAGCCATCTCTAGAACAGGACGATATAACTGTGGTCCAAGTTTTATATCCCGAGGAATTACCAGTTCGGAGATATTCGCCTTGGAATCTAGGGTTTTTTACTAGTCCAAAAACTAGTCTTAAACATGTGTTATGGGGAAAAATGTCATATCTATGGCATGAAAGATCCAAATTGAGTGATACATGTTGCATCAGAAATAAGATGGAACACAGTATTTGTGGTAGGGATTTCAGCCTCAGATACGAAATATTGGACATGTGGTAGACCGTACAAGTTCACTCTTCTGGAAAGACCAAAATTAAGAAGTGTTGGGAGATTCGCAATAACTTCATATTGGTAAATCAGAATTAGGTCATACCTACGAAATTGAAAAAATGACACATCGAGTTACATCAGGCCGAAGTTTCGGACCTGATAGAACAAAAATTGTAAATTTACCTTAGTTCCAAGTCAACCATAAAACAATCTTCCAATCATGGTTTGAAAAAGGTATGCCATTTTAAATTTGAATAACTTTGAGTAGAAGGATTGAATTGTGGTGAAACCTAGGGTGTGATATCTATTTATATTGTTCAAAATGTCACCAAAATGAAGTGTAAAAACTCACACTCCCCTCAAACCACCAAAGGATCCATCCCCTACGTACGATGAAAGGGAAGACCTATCATTTTTAGTTTCCCAGTTGGAATATATGATTAAATGGATTGTGAAAAAATTTGATTTAGTTAATTTAGAGGAGAAGTTGAATAAAATGGAGGAAAATATGAAAGGTTCGGTGAGAATAACTGATTTACTCAATTTAGAGGATAAGTTGAACAATATTGCTAATCTCATACAAAATTCAAGGGATACTCCCCCTACAGGTGAAGATGTGTTCCAGGATACCCAAGAGGATAAAGATAATATCCATGTTGAGAAAAATTCCATGAATAATACTATTCCAAGAGGAAACAATTCTTATAATGGAAGTCATCATGGATGGTCACCAAGGGGTACCCAACTTCCCAAGATTGACATGAGAAAGTTTTATGGGAATGATCCAATAACTTGGATAGTCCAGATGGAGCAATTCTTTGATCTACACTAGGTGCCAACCTTGCAAAAGGTAACTATTGCACCCTTATATTTAGAGCCTAATCAATTTGTATGGTACCAATGGCTTTGTGACCGTAAAAAGGACTCTGTTATCTCTTGGTCTATAATCATAGAATAATTGATTGCACATTATGGGGATATAAATAGAAACACCTTCTTTAGCCAGTTGGTAAATCTCAAGCAAAAAATCCAAATTAGTGAGCACATTAAGCAGTTTCAAAAGCTAAGTCTCAGAGTGGAGAATATTTCAAAAGATAATTTGTTGGATCTCTTTATTGGAACTTTGAAGGCTAACATCCAACATGAGGTTCGCCTTTGGGAACCTAAGTCCTTGGAGCATGAATTTAGGGTAGCAAGAAAATTTGAAAACAAAATTATGGTAACAAAAGAGTCTACCACTTACAACTATAAGTAAGGAAGTGTGGTCTCAAGTCATCCACAACCTACAAGGTTGACACAACAAAAACTAAAGGAGAAAAGAGAAAAAGGGATATGCTACACTTGTGATAGAAAATACAGTAAGGGCCACAAGTGCACTGTTAAGAAACTATTTTACATAGATTGTGAAGAAGAGGAAGAAAATGAACAAGAATAATCAAACAAAGAGGATTCACACCAAGAACCAACACCAGGGATTGAAGCAGGAGAAATTCACCCCATCATATCTTGCAATGCTTTGGATGGAATTACACTCCTCAAACTCTCAATGTAGAAGGCTATAACAAGAAGAAAAAGGTAATAATATTAATTGATTCTGGAAGTACTCACAATTTTATTCATTGTAAGATAACACAAGCTTTAAATTGATTTATATATCCATCACCAGAGTTTCAGGTGATGGTTGTGGATGGAGGAACTATAAATTTCTCAAGAAAATGTCATAAGATAGATATATATATGGGAGAGTATGTCCTAAATATAGAAATGATCACCATTCCAATGGGCAAGGCTGATGTGGTCCTAGCGGTCCAATGGCTACAATCCCTGGGAACAGTAGCTTTTAATTTTTAAGAGCTTTTCTTGAAATTTTTTCAGGGAGGAAAATAATTTGTATTAAGAGTTATCATAGGGATACCTGGTAATACAATCAACTCTAATGGCATGACTAAGATTTTGTAGAAGGAACAACGGGCTGTAATTGCACAATTTTTCTCACTAGATGTTCAAACACCTAAATTGTCCATTTCTCCAGATCTACCGCGAATCCTCGACAATAATTCCAAGGTATTTGATAATATTCCCACAGGTATCCCACCTACATGAGAACATGATAATGTTATTCACTTGGTTCCACGATGTTTTCTGACCAATATCGGGCCTTACAGATATGGACCTATGCCCAGAAAAGTGAAATTGAGCATATGGTCGCAGAAATGTTAGAGGCTGGATAATTCAACCTAGCCAAAGTTCTTACTCTTCTCCAGTAATATTGGTGCACAAAAAGGATGGCTCATGGCGTATGTGTGTATATTATAGAGAGCTTAAAAATCTCACTATTAAAGATAAATTCCTCATTCTGGTTATTGATTAATTGTTAAATGAATTAGACGGGGAAATTTACTTCACCAAGCTGGATCTTCCCTCGGGCTATCATCAGATTAGAATTAAGAAAGATGACATTCCAAAAACAACTTTCCGAACTCATGAAGGCCATTATGAGTTTTGGTTATTCCTTTTGGCCTTACAAACGCATCTTCCACATTTCAAGGTTTGATGAATTCCATCTTCAATCCCTTTCTTCAAAAATTTGTGTTAGTATTCTTTGATGATATATTGATCTAGATTAAATCTTGGGAATCCCATGTTCAACATGTTGATAAGGTGCTCACACTATTGGAGGAACAACAATTATATGCAAAACCATCCAAATGTTTCTTTGGAGTACAAGAGGTGGAATATCTGGGTCATATTGTCTCTCATGAAGGTGTTAAGGTATACCCTAACAAAATTAAAGCAATCCAGGAATGGAAGAACCCTACAACCCTAAAACACCTTAGGTGATTTATCGGGTTGATAGGATATTATCACAAGTTTGTTAAGAATTATGGGCGAATAGAAACACCCTTAACAACATTACTGAAAAAGGGATGCATTTTCATGCATTCCAAATGAAACTAAGGCCTTTGAATAACTCAAAGAGGCCATGTGCAGAGATCCAGTCTTGGCTACACTCGATTTCAAAAAAAACTTCATTGTGGAATGTGATGCGTCAAGGAATGGCATTGGTGTTGTTTTAATGCAAGATGGAAAGCCCCTTGCCTTTGAAAGATGGCCAATTAAGGGGAAGAATCTACACAAACCAATTTATGAGAAGGAAATGCTATCAATTCTACATGCCCTGAAGCAATGGAGCCCCTACCTCATAGGAAGACATTTCAAGGTTAAAAATGATCATGATAGCCTTAAATATTTCTTGGAACAAAGGCTATATTCATAAGAGAAACAAAAATGAGTAACAAAGATGTTGGGATATGAATTTGAAATCATCTGCAAAAAGGGGAAGAAAAATGTTGTGGAAGGTGCACTCTCTAGGAAAGATGAGGATGTTGAAGCACTTCTCTATGCTATCTCCATCATCCAACCAGATTAGATAACCGAATCAAGGGATGAATGGAAGAACGATGAAGAAATATGGACATTCATTCAAAAGCTGCAGTAGGATCCCAGAGCCTCTAATACATTTATGTGGAAATATGACTTTCTATGGTACAAGGATCGCTTATATTTTTGTAAGAGTTCCCAAATCAAGCAAAAGTTACTTTTGGAATTCCACTCCTCACTGGTAGGAAGGCACTTAGGTTTCTTAAAAAACTACCACAGGGTCAAGAAAGATTTTTTTGGGATGGTCTTAAAACCGATGTTCAAAAATTTGTGACAGAATGTTTGGTTTGCCAACAAAATAAAGTGGAAACAATTAAGACCCCAGGTCTTGTACAACCACTTTCCATTCCAAGCCAACGGTGGACAGAGGTCTTAATGGATTTTATCATAGGTTTACCAAAGTATTAAGGAAAAAGTGTCATCATGGTGGTTGTTGATAGACTTACTAAATATGCACACTTTTGTGCACTAACTCACCCTTTCAAAGCTAGCATAGTTTCCACTGCTTTTATGGAGACAATCCAAAAACTACATGGTACTCCAAATGTTATAGTAAGTGATAGGGATCCGATTTTCACTGGCAATTTTTGGAATGAATTATTTTATTGTTTGGGTACTCAAATTGCTCATAGCTCATCTTATAATCCTCAATATGATGGAAAAACATAGATATTGAACAAATCTTAGAGGGATATCTTCAATGTTTTACAACTGATAAACAAAGACAATGGGTCAAGTGGTTACCCTTGGCAGAATGGTGGTATAACACTTCCTTCCATACATCGGAAAAAATGACCCCATTTATGGCACTTTATGGCTATCATCCACCATCCATCACATCTTCATTAAGATACTCATCTAAGGTTCAAGCAGTGGAAGACAACATGGAGCATCAATAACAAGTTCTTCAACTCTTAAAAGACAACTTAACTTTGGCACATAATCGAATGAAACAACAAGCATATCAACATCGCAGTGAACAAAGATTTGATGTGGGGGATTCGGTGTTTTCAAGACTACAAACATACAAAAAAAATTCCCTGAAGAACACCAAGAAGGATAATAAATTATCACCTAAATACTACGGTCCCTATAAGGTGCTACAAAATATTGGTAGTATGGCCTACAAATTGGAACCGCCTACATCTTCACGAGTCCATCCAATTTTCCATGTTTCATGTTTAAAGAAGGTAATCAATGGCAAGCTACCAATTCAAACTATATTACCAGAACTTGATTGGGAAGGAAAAATCATCTTGGAGCCTGAAGAAATCACTCAAACAAGAATAAGACAGCTTCATAATCGATCAATTCTAGAGTATCTCATTAAATGGAAGAACCTACCCGCAGAAGATTCAACATGGGAAGACGAGTCCTTTATACAACAACATCCAAAACTACTTCGGCATTGTGGAGTAAAACACTTTTTGAATGGGAGGGGCATGTTAATCCCTCAATGATGGCACGTTACCCCCTATAGAGTGGTGCATTACCCCCTATATGGTGGTGCATTACATATTATTGATGTCAGATTGGGTCTATTAGTGGGTCTATTACTTGTTATTGTACACCTTTGTCTCCTATATATAGGAAGGAGATATTTTCATTTTAGTCATCATTGTATCTTGTCTTGTCTTGTCTTGTATTTGTGGATTACATACTTTTTTACATGATTGTACTCTTCTTCCTAATAGTTTGGTAAGTGTGAAACAAGGACCTCATATTCCCCCTCCCAACCCATGTTTGAATTCAACTTTCAACTCATCATCCAATTCAAGACAACCTACCCCAATGGGTAGTCCTCCTCATCCATTGGATAACAACACCCCTATTTTTATGAACCCAACTCTCCAACTACCACATATGGTTGTTTTAATCTCCCTAATTTATCTACTTTCATAAATTATCCTATTTAGCACAGCCCTACTTGTCCCCGAATGCCAACTAAACTACCTTCTAATATTCCCAAATTTTAATGACAAGACGAAGAACACCCATCCAATCATATCATGTCCTTCCACCTTTGGTTCTCTTCCAATAGTCCCATGGTTGAATATATCTAACTTAGGTACTTTCAACACACCCTAACTAGTTTAGAAACCAAATGGTATATAGACCAACCTTGTGGTCTACATGGGACTTTTGAGTCTATAAAAACTGCTTTCCTAACTTTTTCCAACTACTAACCTGCCATGATGTAGTCATTGAGATCCTTAAAAAATTCTTCGAAACCACTACTACGCACATCACAAATTATATCCATGAACATTGAATGGTGTAGAAGACATAACCTTTGTAAAGAAAAAGTTAAGGATCACTTCCTCTTAGATTGTTTCTTGAAATCTCTACTTCCTACTATCGTTGAAGACATTTGCATGATTTTTCTTGTAACTGAGAAAACATCAATATTGAAATCCCAATATCATGACTTTATATATTCTCAATCTTGGCACCTTTACACTATCCTCCCAAATGATCCATGATCTCTTTATTGATATCTATGTGCATCGAGGGAATCCCATAATGCATATGGTATCATTAGATTCATTAACTACATGAAGCCCCAATCAGGACTAGGTAAATATATTTATGGTACAAACCCTTCCTATGATCCACCTAAGAGGTACTAGTCAATTCCCTACCATTATCAAAATTCCTCTCAGATTGATCCACAATTAGTCATCCCAATTTGGAACAAAACCATATTATCATAATCCTTTGATGTAGAACCATGGGTCATCTTGTAACAATTCCTAGCCATATATGGCTATTTCATAGAACCCCTATTACCCATCCCAAAACCTTCCACAACTCCCAGGTTCAATTGTAGAAACCCTAAGATAACATGGACCAACCTACTCATCCCTAACAAGGCCAAGTCTATGCTTAATGGAACATTGCTAATTCTGAAAATACAGACAATAATAAAAATAAATGGAAGAACAAGGCACAGGACCAAAATATAAAATACCAAGGGAATGTTGTAAATCATCCCAATCCCAACCCTCAAGTTAATAAAGGAATTAATACTAAACTTTGAACAAATCGTCCTTGTACCCTTTTCCATGAACATGAGCATTATACTAACAATTGTCCAATGATCCTATATTTTCTTCAATTAAAACTCACAGTTGATAACACTTAAGCACAACAAGGGAAAAATAACATCAATTCAGCTCCCCCACTTTTGAGTCTTCCTGTTGTGCTCCATAATTCATTTCCATCTCAAGGTTTAGTTAATTCCATTGGAAATCAACCTACAGGATTATCCGACATTGTCCATCCCCCAAACAATTCTAGCCAATCTCTCTTCATGAATATGAAGCAAACCTTATGACCCGTAGTCGACAATAACGAATGCCACTTGAAGCTCCCTCAACAGATACTGCTTTAAATAAATGCACTAGTGATCCCACTTTACAATCCACTCCTAATGAATTTGAAGAATGTAATGTGGCTACTCTTTCACCTACCATTAAGGTGGATACCTCTGTTAAACGAGGATTTCAAGAGAACATGTTCTTGGGAACATATTGTTCACCTTACTAGGTGTTGGAGCATTTTCCAACCACACATAATTTATTTGGGATTCACAATTTAATTTGCCACTTATCCTAAGTATTTTGACGGAATCATGTGCTTACATCATCAATAGATCATCAATTTTAGTGAACTGGGCCTCCTCCTTCATTCAGGGAGCCAGTTGGGCCATCAATATCAGTTAATTGGGCCTCCTCCATCATTCGGGGAACCAACTGAGGTGATTTTCATGACTAAAGCGCCCTAATCAGGACAACTGACAACATGTATTATTATATTCATCCAAATGAAGTCAGAAAGGTGCCCTCCTACTCAGTTTGACTTCATCTGGTGTTATTTTCACCTAATATTTAGTTAATTGAAGTCAGAAAGGCACCCTCCCCTATTTTTGGGCATTCAGTTGAGTTTTGGATTCAGTTAGACTCAGTTAGACAGTTTCAGAGTCTGTTAGAGTCAATTACATGGTATTTAAGTGGTTAACTAATGTGCCAAGTGGTGTTAATTTCCAAGTAAGCCACTCTCATGCATTCAATTCAAATGAGCTCTCTAGGGTTCAAATTGCTTGGCTTATTGTATCCATTGTTACACATTGTAATCATCTTCTGAGTTAAGGATAATGCATGAACTGCTGCAGACCTTTTGCACCAGTGTTTCGACACACAATTTATCGCATGCATCTCTAGTAATTGTTGTCTTTGTTTCATAGATCTGTTGTGCTTGATTTTACAGTCATTTCTTACAAATTCATTTTCCAAGCATTTTGCAACAATTTTGCTTGGTCATATAAAAAAATGCCCTTCTTAGACCTTGTTGGATGCTTAGACTAATCTTGAGGTTTTCTAGAAAGATCCAGGTTCTACGCGGTTCAAGGAACCAACAAAACCCCCTTTTCACCGGCCCTTTCGACACCAGTCTGTGAACAAACTGAGGTCTCACCTGAGGTGAAGTTAATGGGGAGGCTATGGAATTGTTTTTATATTATTTATGGGAAGGGTACATCAGTTCTAGTCTACGCACTCAGTTGCAGACTCTCTTCTCTCTCAGTAGGTATCTGCGCATGCAGCTTGCAAATCCTTTTACAATCCTCTCTCAACATAGATCAATATTCAACAATAATCAACAAATCTCGAAGATTAACCATTTCCCTTAAAAAATTGCCCTTTTTATAGAGATCGTGCCCGTAGGTCACTTCTGTTACAATGCATAGGCCAAAAACCCTAAGGTTATAAAATGGTGCAGCTACCCACCGACTGGGCCTGTCGCAGTGGACAACTGCTTTACAAGCTTTTGGCCATTCTGCTAAACCACTCACAGCTCGCATGCCCTTCTGACATCCGTAGTCTTCACAAAACGGTTATACTGCATCGTGGCGTGTCGCTTTCCACCCCTCTGTCCTGCCTGTCACTATCAGCTTCGTGGCTTAGCTTCTAAATTTTTTTCTCCACTCTCTTGACAGGTCGCTTTCATCCACCTTCATGCTACTCCATACCCATTCTCGGGAATCAAGGAGTTGCTTACCCAAACAGTTCGCTTTCGCAGCTTGACCTTTCCTTACATTCTTTACCCAAAATAGGTGCTCTACTGGCATTGGATGGTGCTACCACTTCACGGATCTGGGACTTAGCCGTATGGTTCTTCCCCTGCCGATACTGTATTGCGTTGTAACCTCATAGCTTCCCAAAATTGTCTTGACAAAAATGCCTTACTTGGTCAAGGCCCAACAGACCCAACCGTTGTTGAACATGGCATCGACACTTGATTGGATTCCTTCCTAATACAATAAAAAAAATGACCTATGCTCCCAACAAAGTCCTTTGACATTAAGGAAAAAATGGATGAGTAGAAATATGATTTTATTTATCTAATCTCATATTAACACCTCTTGGGTATGAGACCTAGTTCTTGTCAATAAAAAACAAGATACTCTCCATGTCTATATTGAATTTAGAGACTTGAACAATCTATCCCCAAATATAATTACCCAACGCCTTTCACTGATCAGGTAATAGACGAATGCACTGACCATTAAATACTCTTGTTCATGGATTCTTAGGATATAATCATATCCACATTCACGCTCATTATTAGTAGAGGAATGCTTTCACTACCCCATGGGTTACATTTTCATATTGTGTCATTCCCTTTGGTTTAAATAATCCTAGTACCACTTTCCATCAGTCCATGTCATTTTGTTTCCATGATATAGCACATTTGTTCTTAGCATACATAGATGATATCACTGCTAAATCTAAGAAATTATCTCAAGACATCGAAGATATTCATATCATTTTTCTTTTATGCTAGAAGTACAAAATCCAATTGAATCCTCATAAGTGCATATTTTGTTTCATGTTTGGATACTTACTCATATTCACTATTTCTAAAATCAGTATCATTGTCAACCACTTGAAAGTTTAGGCCATCTCTAAATTTCCACCACCAAAACCATTGTGATAGTTACAAAGCCTTGAATGCAAAACCAACTTTGTTCAAAGGTTCTTTCTTGATTATGGCACTACTACTCATGGATTATTGCCACTTTTGCACTCTGATGTACCTTTTTTTAGGGATGACCAAGCCTAATATTCATTTGAAACAAAGAAATGGGTCTTGCGTTTTTCCCATCTCATTAGTCCATCTAATCTTGAGAATGATATCATCCTTTACATATCATCTTCTCCATTTGCAATTGCAGGATTGCTAGTCCAATAGGTAGATGATGGTTCATGGAATATAATTTACTACCTAAGAAAGAATTTCACATGTCCCTCTTTGTCATAAAATCATGATGAAAAATTAGTTTTGGCAATCATCTTCTCTATCCAAAAGTTGCTACATCTCTTTTAAAGGAGGGAAGGATCCAAGACTGGACGAATGAAATGCTAAATTTTATGTGGTACTTTTGGATATCAGGACAAAGGATTTGTTGGAAGTAGGTAGGAATCTCATCATGTACGTAAATTTCACCCTCCATTTAAATTAACATTTATTGAAAATATTCCAAATGAAGGAATTCAATAATCTTTGACCATTATTGCCTTATCTCCCTATAATACCGTGTGTACAAATTAATCTCAAAGGACATTGTTGGAAGGGAAAATCCTATGTCTTCAAAGGATATCTCCCGAGAAGAATTTGGATTCCTCCACCAAAGGACTAAATCCATGATTCCATAGGCATAGCCCAAGTAACTCTTAAATCTTCAAACTCACATTATATGTAGAGAACATAATATGGAGGCCAATCATCGAGGTTATTCATAGGAAATAAAAAAATATTAGAAATTATATCACTATTACATATTATAAAAAATATGATTAATATATTAAACAAATGAGATTTAAGTGGCAACAATATGAAATGACGCGGGATGAATAACGGGTATATACATGTGTTCACCCAAATCTTGATAGAAATGAACCCAGGTTTAATCGGGCACGATCACGATCACGATGGGAAGTTGTATCATTGGGTTTGGGTTTGGCATTGGAATTATCGTTCATTTTCTTACTGCGGCAGGAGTGGTCGGAAGGAAAGCAATGCTTCAAGCACGTCTTTATACCACAAGACTTGCAGACAAGTGAATTCAAGAAGGTGAGCATTTCTTTGCAGTGTTTAACTGGGCAAGTCGGTGTCTTTTTCGCCTTATTCTTCGGATTACAGTTGCCCGATGTGGTGTGCCTGCGGAGGGTGGCGGAAGCGTCCTCATTCACACGTTGCAATACAGAAGAGGAACAGGTGGGGCAGATGTGAATCACTTGGTCATGCAAATTAGCGTTCGGGCAGTGATGATTGCTGTAAGATCGGTGCTCCAGGCAGAAGTATTTGTTGCATCCATCGCAGAGGAAAGGAAGGAAATCTAGCTGATGGCAAAACTCCTCGCTATAGTGCTTTCCCAAATCTGGAAACAAGGGCGTTCCTCCAGCCATTCTTTATATCACTGTCTATGTACAACCGGACGACTCAATTCAAGATTGTTTCGAAATTGAAACAAAGGGGAAGTTGCCGGCGGAGAGAAAATATCGGCGCCAAATTAATATATATTTTGATTTGTAGATACAATGAGTAGCTTCGTGGCTCGGAAAGGAGTTTATATACCTCACCAACCGTTCTTGAAAATTGCATACATCGCAACCCTTGTCACGACTTTGACCTAATTCTTTCAAATATATAAAAAAAATGATTAGGTCAAAGAGAACATGTTCTTGGGAACATCTTCTTTACCTTAAGAGAATCATGTTTTCTTGGTCATATAAAAAAATGCCCTTCTTAGAACAAACCGATGTTGAACATGACATCAACACTTGAATGGATTCCATCCTAGTACAATAGAAACAACGACCTATGCACCCATCCAAGACCCTTTCCATTAAGGCTGAAATTGACGAGTTTGTAATGTACCTAAAGCCCTATTTAGGCACACTATGAAAAAATTGCAAAAACACTAGCTAGATTGTTGCAGACTCCCTTCAAATACCACCAAACCTTTCCTATTCTCTCCAAACTTGGTACTGAGGATAGATACATCCTTAGTACATCCTACAGGATCCTAAGGTTTAAACCCAACTTCGACAGCTATTTATTATCTTGGTGCATCACGCTTGGGGTAGACTCCTTTGGCTAAACCAAAGGCTTCAAGGCAATGGCCCCAAGACTTATGTGGAACCCAATTGCTTCTGGTGTAGAAATGGAAGTGGCTGGTATGTATCTACCCCAACCTGCTATTTAAATACTAATATTGACAATTGGACTCAACTTGATAGAAGTTGGAAGCTAGGAAGTAGATTTCGGATTTCAGGATAGCTCAGCTAGAGGATTTCCAAGCGAATCCAAAAGACTTAGGAAGGTCACGAATTTCTGAAACAGGGCTTGGGATGGCTTCACCTGAGCCTTACCAACCTGCAGAAGCTTACATAATGGTATTTGGATATCCGGAAGATCGTTTAATACAACAATTCTGAAGACTAGTTAGATTTGGCATCAAAACGAGCCTATGGGTAGAAATTTGTTAAAAAGAAAGATAGGATTGTAGAATAGGAAAAAAAATGATCTCATTCATTTGTAGAGGAATACATTTACATTACAGGGATGCAGATACAATATAAACTACTCATGAACTCGCCCTATTACATCAATAACATGGACAATTACAAATATTGTAGAAAACACTCTAACACTACATGAGATATTCAACACTGTTGGAGCATGAGAAATCTTGAGTGGTAGTGGATTGGATTTGACATGAGATATTCAAGGCTCTATCTATGAATGTAGTGATAAGCTGCGCTTGCTTCACAACATCATCTTGAACTTGCTTGACGCTCCACACGACTTCAACTAGTGTTGCTCAGGGTCTTCTAGACTCGTTCCTTTAAATATCGACAGTTTAATATCGCCAGTCATTCTCCTTCTTGGTGGCCCAGTGTTCTGAGTGGTGTTAGGGATACTACTGCGCGGGATGTTCTGGGTCAGAATGGTCTGAGTACTCACTCCTACGGTGTTACTGGTATTGACGCTCCGAGGATTGGGAATATTAACAACTGGAGGATTCTGAACTGGCCGAATCTGTGAAATAGGAGGCGCAATATTCTCAACTAGTGGGTTATGCAGAGTGATAGGCTGATGGGTAGCTAATGGAGGTGTTGTCTGGCTATCAGGATCAACTTCTAACTCAGTGTCTACGTGGATTTCACTCTTCTTGGTATTATACTTATATCTTTTTCCACTTCTTAAATTGTGTGTATCTTCATTAGAGTCTCTATAGATGTTATCTACCATTACAGATTCAAATTTTTTTCGGAATTTTACTGCATTCTTAAAACTCATTTCTCAGCTAAAATCATTTTAATATATAAACTTAGATTGTTCAAATACATAGCTCTGAATCCTTTGAAGAAATCTGCCTCTACTGCGATGTAGGAATTTAGGGTGTCCACAACGAACTTTGTCATGAAGCCTTCTAGTATACTGTCAACCCAAAAGTCGACTGCTCGTGAGAGTGGACTATCTATTTCTTTAAGCCTTTGAATAAGTTCTGGATTCCACTCGGTAGGTGCTCCTTCTTGGAAACAATTCTTTCACTCTGCGAGTCTTGAAAACCACTTGTTCAACTCGTTTCCAAAGGTTGCCAAGAAAATTTCATGAATATCCTTCCACAGGTATTTATTTAACCAATCTATGTCAGAGAGATGCGGATGTCTATTCTCCTTCTTGCAAAATCTCTCTCTGTCTTGTCCACCCAGTTCCACATTTCTTTCTTGTTTGGATGCCAGTTTTCGGTACTCATCACCAGTTCAAGCACGACAACGAAACCATTTGTTGGTTGCTTATATTGTTCTTGAGGTTTTCTAGAAAGACCCAGGTTATACGTGGTTCAGGGAACCAACAAAACCCCCTTTCCACTGGCCCTTTCGGAAAAAGTCTGTGAATAGACTGAGGTCTCACCCGAGGCGAAGTTAATGGGGAGGCTGCGGAATCAGGTTTCCACAACCAGGTGATGAGCACTTAACAGACTGGCGAGCAACACGCTATAGGACTTGTGCTGCGAACTAGGTACTACGCGAAGTTCACCTTCTTCATGGTTGACACTTCTACAATAGTGCATCCAAAGGACTACGCGGTACAGAATATCTATTTGCTACAAGACAATGCCATAGAGGACTGCGCTTCCTCTTGAACACTTATGAAACTTCAATGGAATTTACTTAGTGTAAGTTATGCATCCAACAACATAATGGGTTGCAAGCCTTGCTAACTTATACACTATAACAAAAACACTGTAACTACGCACTTCCGGTGCTGCGCTAAGGGAATCACACTATATAGACTTTGTTGGCTAAGTGTTTACCCGATTAACTTATGCATTCATCTGACTTAGAAATACTGGTGCATTCGACATTCATTCACACATGTTGTTACTTAACATATTACCCCATCTTTTATCCTTATGGTGAATACATATAAAAGAAAGAACACATGCATTCATAACAAGATCCTAACCATTCACATAAGCAAACATACAGATACAAATGCATAATCAATCTCATAACACAGAATTTAACGTGGTTCACCCCCAGGATGGGAGCTACGTCCACAGGAACTGTTGTTATATTATTTATGGGAAGGGTACAACAGTTCCAGTTTGCGCACTCAGCTGCATACTCTCTTCTCTCTCAGTAGGTCTCTGCGCACGTAGCTTGCAGCGTCTTTTACAATTGTCTCTCAACAGAGATCAATATTCAGCAATAATCAACAACTCTCGAAGATTAACCCTTTCCCTTTACAAAATTTCCCTTTTTATAGAGATCGTGCCCATAGGTCACATCTGTTACAATGCATAGGCCAAAAACCCTAAGGTTATAAAATGGTGCGGTTACCCATTGATTTGGACAGTCGTAGTGGACAGATACTTTACATGCTTTTGTCTGTTCTGTTGGACCACTCGCAGCTTGCATGCCCTTTTGACATCTATAGTCTTCACAAAATGGTTATACTCCATCGTGGGGTGTCGCTTTCCACCCCTCTGGCCTGCCTGTTACTGTCGGCTTCGTGGCTTAGCTTCTAACTTTTTTCTGCCACTCTGTTGACAGGTCTCTTTCATCCGCCTTCATGCTGCTCCATACCCATTCCCGGGAATCAAGGAGTCTCTTACCCAAACAGGTCGCTTTCGTAGCTTGAACTTTCCTTACATTCTTTACCCAAAATAGGTGTTCTACTGGCACTGCACGGTGCTACCACTTCGCGTATTTGGCACTTAGCCGCGCGGTTCTTCCCCTGCCGATACTGCACTGCGCTGTAACCTTGCAACTTCCCAAATTGTCTTAACAAAAATGCCTTACTCAGGCCAGGCCCAATAGACCCAACCGTTGTTGAACATGGCATCGACACTTGATTGGATTCCTTCCTAATACAATAAAAACAATGACCTATGCTCCCAACGAAGTCCTTTGACATTAAGGAAAAAATGGATGAGTTCTAGAAATATGATTATATTTATCCAATCACATACTAACACCTCTTGGGTATCAGACTTAGTTCTTGCGAATAAAAAACAAGATACTCTCCATGTCTATATTGAATTTAAAGACTTGAACAATCTCTCCCCAAATATAATTACCCAACACCTTTCATTGATCAAGTAATAGACGAATGCACTGACCATTAAATACTCTTGTTCATGGATTCTTAGGATATAATCATATCCACATTCATGCTCATTATTAGTATAGGAGTGCTTTCACTACCCCATGGGTAATGTTTTCATATTGTGTCATTCCCTTTGGTTTAAATAATCCTAGTACCACTTTCCATCAGTCCATGTCATTTTGTTTCCATGATATAGCGCATTTGTTCTTAGCATAAATAGATGATATCACTGCTAAATCTAAGAAATTATCTCAAGACATCGAAGATATTCATATCATTTTTCTTTGATGCTAGAAGTACAAAATCCAATTGAATCCTCATAAGTGCATATTTTGTTTCATGTTTGGATACTTACTCATATTCACTATTTCTAAGATAGGTATCATTGTCAACCACTTGAAAGTTTAGGCCATCTCTAAATTTCCACCACCAAAACCATTGTGATAGTTACAAAGCCTTGAATGCAAAACCAACTTTGTTCAAAGGTTCGTTCTTGATTATGGCACTACTACTCATGGATTATTGCCACTTTTGCACTCTAATGTACCTTTTTTAGGGATGACCAAGCCTAATATTCATTTGACACAAAGAAATGGGTCTGGAGTTTTTCCCATCTCATTAGTCCATCTAATCTTGAGAATGATATCATCCTTTACATATCATCTTCTCCATTTGCAATTGAAGGAGTTCTAGTCCAATAGGTAGATGATGGTTCATAAAATATAATTTACTACCTAAGAAAGAATTTCACATGCATTTCTTTGTCATGAAATCATGATGAAAAATTAGTTTTGGAAATCGTCTTCTCTATCCAAAAATTGCTACATATCTTTTAAAGGAGGGAAGGATCCAAGACTAGACGAACGAAATGCTAAATTTTATGTGGTACTTTTGGATATAAGGACAAAGGATTTGTTGGAAGTAGTGGAGGAATATCATCATGTAGGTAAAGTTCCCCCTCCATTTAAATCAACATTTATTGAAAATATTCCAAATAAAGGAATTCAATATTCTTTGACCATTATTGCCTTATCTCCCTATGATACTGTGTGTACAAATTAATCTCAAAGGACATTGTTGGAAGGGAAAATCCTTTGTCTTCAAAGGATGTCTCCCAAGAATAATTTGGATTCCTCCACCAAAGGACTAAATCCATGATTCCATAGGCATAGCCCAAGGAACTGTTCAATCTTCAAACTCACATCCTGATCCAATTTCAATCTCAAGATTGACCTATCAAAAGAATTCAACAAGGAAAATTGGTTGTTTTTTTACGTTAATTCTCATTGAGGTTGGATTGTCAAGGGATTTCATCAAATGTATTGATTCCTTCTTTCAATCCACTTCTTCTTCCATTCTAATTATTGGGTTACCCTCCTCTTTTTCCACCCTTATGAAGGATTTCACGAAGGATGCCCTCTTCTGCCTTTACCTTTTTTCTTTATGTTTTTGAAACCCTTATTAGGTAATCAAACATGAAAGAATTATCAACAATATGAATAGGGTAAATATTGAAGGAAACCTCCTCATCTCCCATATATTTTTTGTTGATGACATATTAATATTTGTTAATGACATAATCTAGGAAGTCAATTTTCTAGACTACACACTCACTTCTTCTCTTCTATTGGAATGGATGGAAATCTCAAGAATCCTCCATTATATTTTTCCACGTATTGTTGTCCATTTGTTCAATGATCGTGAAATTCATCTTCTCATTTTCAGATCTCATCAGCTATTTTAAATATTTGAGGTTTTTGATGAAGGAAAATGATTATCACATAAAATATTGGTAGTGGCTATATGAAAATCTCAAAATAATAATTAGACATTGGTATAATAAGTGGATTTCGATGGTAGGTCAATTGGTGCTAGATAAAACTGTCATCAAAGACATCCTAGTATACACTATGGACTTAATTTACATTCCAAACATTATGCTTAATAAAACGAAGAAATCATGTCTTCATTATCTCTAGTCAATCAACAAGGAGGAAAATAAAACTCCACTATTCAAATGGGACATTATCTCTCAACCTAAACATGAAGGGGAGTGGGGAATAAAGGGCCTCCATATGTTCATAAGGGATGTGGACACAACATAAATTTGGCACCTTATTCTAAGAGTGGGCTATGCCAAAGGTGCATATATCATAAATACATCAACTCTATGCATATATTTGACTAGATTCGATCCGCAACAAAATCATTTGTAGGAGGATGTTTATTTTGGAAGTCTATGATTATGAGTTAAATTGATATTGTTGGTCAACACTTGGCTTTGAATCCAAGGTATGGTTGTAGTATTCTTTTCGTAACTAACACAATGGTAGGTATTCCACAAAGGGATTACTCTGCCCATCTAAAAAATGTCAATTACTCCCATCTTTAAGATGTTTATGATCACAAAGATAAGGGACAATGGAAAGCTAGATGGAAGATGGCGGAGGCCCTTGTCTTGGGGGGTCAATTCTTTATCTTGGTTCAAGTATAGAAAATGATTGTTCTGTAATGCAATATCTCTCTCTGATGAACAAGACAAATTGACTTGGGTGATGAACCTTGAAGGAGGGACTTATTAAGTGAAGTTCGGACATCAATCTATCAATTTGTGAAGATAAATTGTGGTCATGAAGAGGTATTTGGAAGCTAAGTACAACTCCGAAATGAAAACTTTTTATGTGGATGATTCTTCATAACAGGATCCTATATCCCAACTTGGGATAATCTCACCAAAAGAGGTTGGGATTATGTCACCAAGAAAGGCAATGATAAGCCAACTCTATATGTGCTCTATACTAAGCTTCTCAAGAGAAATTGAAACAAATTACCAAATATTGATGTGTTACTGCTATACAGAATAAGTTTCGAGCACAAACAAATCGATTGGAAGGTAATCATAATGGGATGTCCTGTCCACTCCCAATACACATTATATGGGGTATTTGGATCATGAGGAACACTACCATCTTTTTAGACTTGGATAAACAACAAGGCAAGATTCTCTTACAAAACATTGCCACATATTCTAAGCAAGGTTATTCGATTCGATCTTAGGCTTCTCCAACATGAACATAGGGCACATTATATGTAGAGAACATGGAGGCCAATAGTCGACGTTATTCATAAGATATAAAAAATATTAGAAATTATATCACTATTACATATTATAAGAAATATTATTAATATATTAAACAAATGAGATTTAAGTGGCAACAATATGAAATGACGGATGAATAAGGGGTATATACATGTGTTCACCAGAATCTTGATAGAAATGAACCCAGGTTGAGTCGGGGACGATCACGATCACGATGAGAAGTTGTATCATTGGGTTTGGGTTTGGCATTGGAATTATCGTTCATTTTCTTAATGCAGGAGTGGTCGGAAGGAAAGCGATGCTTCAAGCACGTCTTTATACCGCAAGACTTGCAGACAAGTGAATTCACGAAGGTGAGCATTTCTTTGCAGCGTTTAACTGGGCAAGTCGCTGTCTTCTTCGCCTTATTCTTCGGATTACAGTTTCCCGACGCGGTGTGCCTGCGGAGGGTGGCGGAAGCGTCCTCATTCACAAGTTGCAATACAGAAGAGGAACAGGTGGGGCAGATGTGAACCACTCGGTCATGCAGATTGGCGTTCGGGCAGTGATGATTGCTGTAAGATCGGTGCTCCGGGCAGAAGAATTTGTTGCATCCGTCGCAGAGGAAAGGAAGGAAATCTAGCTGATGACAGAACTCCTCGCTGCAGTGCTTTCCCAAATCCGGAAACAAGGGCGTTCCTCCGGCCATTCTTCAAATCGCTGTCTATGTCCAACTGGTTGATTGAATTGAAGATTGTTTTCAAATTGAAACGAAGGGCAAGTTGCCGGCAGAGAGACAATATCGGCGCCGAATTAATATATATTTTGATTTGTAGATACAATGAGTAGCTTAGTGGCCCGGAAGGAGTTTATATATCTCACCAACCGATCTTGAAAATTGCATACGTCGCAACCCTTGTCACGACTTTGACCTAATCCTTTCAAATATTATTTTCTTTTCGTCCATCATGCGATGATAATTAACCTAATTGTTCTACTTAATGAAGTGTCTATATATATATATATAATCACCTTGAATGGTCCTATGGAATTTGTAAAAACACTTTTGTTTTTTCCAAAAGGGTGTACTCTTTAAATCTCTCAAAACTTTATAATTTTTAAATTATTACTATATGAAATAAAAATATATATTTAACTTACCTTTTCTATATTAAAATATTAATTTTAATTTAAAAAGAATTTTTTAAATATTAAAAAAGTTATTAAAGATATTGAATATTTTAATAAGATGTTTTATATATTTAAAAAAATCAAAAGCATATGATTTTTAAAGAAATAAGGACGTTTTCATAAATGATTTAAAAATTGATTTGTTTCATTTATTAAGTATGGACAATATAGAAAATCTCTATGATAATTTTACTAGGGTCTTTTCACCTTCCATCAACAAGTTGTCTATACAAGTTTGGGTAAAAAGATAATAGAAGAACCAACCCCTCTAGGATAAAGAATGTAAAAATGCCATAAGAGCCATTGAGGAATCTATTGAAGAGCCTCTAAAAATTGACGACATGTTGTCTATAAAAGTTTGAGTAAAAAAATAATAGAAGAACCAACCCCTCTAGGATAAAGAATGTAAAAATGCCATAAGAACCATTGAGGAAGTTATTGAAGAGCCTCAAAAAATTGACAAGATAAATAGTTGCAAAGACCTAATTAAAAAACCACAAACCACATCTGTTGAATCCAAATAATTTATACCCCTTAGAAATGTAGATTGGTTCAAAAATCCAATTCCCACTCCTAATGCATTCGAAGAAGGTAATACATGGCTAGTATTTAAACTACCATTAAGGAAAAAATTACAAAAACACTAGCTAGATTGTTGCAGAATCCCTTCAAACACCACCAAACCTCTCTTATTCTCTCCAAACTTGGTACTAAGGATAGATACATCCTTAGTACATCCTACAGGATCCTAAGGTTGAAACCCAAATTCGGTAGTTGTATATTATCTGGGTGGATCACGCTTGGGGTAGACTCCTTTGGCTAAACCAAAGGCTTCAAGGCAATGGCCCCAAGACTTATGTGGAACCCAATTGCTTCTGGTGTAGAACTGGAAGTGGCTGGTATGTATCTACCCCAAACTGCTATTGAAATACTAATATTAACAATTGGACTCAACTTGATAGAAATTGGAAGCTAGGAAGTAGATTTTGGATTTTAGGATAGCTCAGCTAGAGGATTTCCAAGCGAATACAAAAGACTTAGGAAGGTCACGAATTTTTGAAACGGTGCTTGGGATGGGTTCACTTGAGCTTTACCAACTTGCAGAAGCTTACATAATGGGATTTGGATATGTGGAAGACGATTTAATACAACAATTCCGAAGACTGGCTAGATTTGGCATCAAAACGAGCCTAGGGGTAGAAATTCATTAAAAAGAAAGATAGGATTGTAGAATAGGAAGAAAATTTATCTCATTCATTTGTAGAAGAATTCATTTACATTGCAAGGATGCAGATACAATATAAACTACTCATGAATTCGCCCTCTTACATAAATAACATGGACAATTACAAATATTGTAGAAAACACTCTAACATTGCATGAGATCTTCAACAATGTTGGAGCATGAGCACTCTTGACTAGTATTGGATTGGATCTGACATGAAAGACCTGCAATAAATCTTAGTGAGAAATTTTGGATACCTTTCTCCTCAATCTCTAGTTGAATCCTCAACTAGTTTGATGAACATAAGGGGCACATCTCCCAACTGGTGACTAGGGGCACATCTCCCATGTCTTGTAAAGCTCATAGCTCTTCAACTCAATAATCATTATGGAAAATAATATGAATGGGTGTGCTCCTCCTCCTTTTATAAATTAATTGGATTCTAAGATACACTACATGTGGACCACTAGTCGCATCCAATGTGCCCTCATTGACTAAACCTGGACTTGCAGCTTTATCTTACTTTATCCTTGATTTCTTTCCTTTCCTGCTTCAGTATGATTTTATTACTTTTGGAAACTCCCACTTTTCCTTGATTTTCTATCTCTTTCTTACTTTTCCACTGCTTTCCTTCTTTTCTATTGCTTTCTGCCTTTCCCTGCTTTCCTGCTTTTTTGTTGCTTTCTTCTTTTCTATGCTTTCTTGCATTTCTGTTGCCTTCCATCTTTTTAGTTGATTTCTTGGTTTTCACTACTTTCTTCTAGTTTCCTTTTTGGAAGATATCTCATAGGGTAAAGCTCATAGCTCTTCAACTCAATAATCATTATGGAAAAAAAATATGAATGGGTGTGCTCCTCCTCCTTTTATAAATTAATTGGATTCTAAGATACACCGCATGTGGACCACTAGTCGCATCCAATGTGCCCTCATTGACTAAACTTGGACTTGTAGCTTTATCTTACTTTATCCTTGATTTCTTTCATTTCCTGCTTCCGTGTGATTTTATTACTTTTGGAAACTCCCACTTTTCCTTGATTTTTTGTCGCTTTCTTACTTTACCACTACTTTCCTTCTTTTCTATTGCTTTCTGCCTTTCTCTGCTTTCCTGCTTTTTTGTTGCTTTCTGGTTTTCTATGCTTTCCTGCTTTTCTATTGCCTTCCAGCTTTTTAGTTGATTTCTTGCTTTTCACTACTTTTCTTCTAGTTTCCTTTCTGGAAGATATCTCATAGGGTCCACTTAATATCCTATGCGCCCTTCGAGGCCATCTAAGCATTTCAACTCATCAAATAATTAATTAATAATTAAATACTCGAAACTATGGACTACATTCTTCTCCATGGTTTAATTTAATTAAACTAAATAACCATAGACCAAAATTAATCCCTAATTAATGTTTTTTTTTTTTCTAAGCCCATGGGGATTGAATGGGTTAGAGGGATGATCATGGAGCCTCTAAAGTGGGGACATTATAGTAATCCCCTCCCAAAATTTACTTGTCCTCAAGCAAGTGAAAATATGAATGATGAAACATTTGGACACTTTTCCACAACTTTTGCAGGCTGCTGAATACACCATTTGAACATCATCTTATACATAAATGAACCCTTATTAAGCTTACATTGGTCATACTTCACCATCAACTCATGAATGATCATGTTTATGAAACAATCCATTGCAAGTTGACTTGCAAATCATGAATTGAACTTTACCAATGCATGCACAATGGCCAGACTTCCCTTGTAGTAGTTGGAATAGGAATAGTCATGCATTTGTAAACTTCTATTCCTGAAACAAAACTCACACCATTGACATGTGCTTCACCACTTTCATACATCAATCCATGTAAGGGCTCTCATGCAATCCATTCTTTCTACCATACATTGAGCTCCTCATATGTCAATATTGACCTTGAACCAATGTGGTCAACTTCAACCTCAAACTTGTTCCTTCTTAAGCATTTTTTGCTCTTATCCAATATGTGTATAATGGATAACACCTCCATGAATTTGATTGAACAATGTATTTGATAGGGCTTCAAATTTATGGGATGTATTTTTGGAAACATAACCATTCCTATGTCTTCTTTGGAAGCATCTCCTTTAAGCACACATACTTGAGCGAAACCTGTTGGGGTAAGCTTAGAACATTGATGCAACATTTTATTTATCCTTTAAATTGAGGAATATTTGAAAATTATCGTCCCCATAGGAGACTCCTCTCCTTACTTGGGAAGCCACATGTGTTACAAAATGAAAGGATCCTCTACATGGTGAACCATCCTTACCATGCTCAATCATAGGATCAAAATGCAATATCTTTATCCTTCCAATTTCATGTTCAAACAAATTGATATGAAATGATTAAACTCTACCCAAATATATGACATAGATTCCAAACCAAGTTTGCACTTATCCAACTTCCTACCATGAACCAAGATGTAATCAAAGAGAACCAACACAAGATTACCAAATTTCTTGATGTATGCTCTGCACATGTAATAAGGTGAAGTCATAGGTACATCAACCAAATAAATGCTCATGCATGAAAGTCCCAAGTAGGCACATTGGACACAAGCGGAGATGTCTCTTACAAAATTTATTCTTCCAAGAGAACTTGATGATGATGACCAAGGGGGAGATCAATTTTGGGAAGGTACTCAACCATTTGCATCTCATTCCTCTTGAGAGGTGTCTCTGTCCCCCATAATGCTATGTGAAATATCCAGTTGAAGTATTGGACACCAAGGATGATTCTAGGGTCCCAAATGATTTTGAGAATTGGGAAGTGTCTCCTACTTCCACCTCTACACTGCATAGTGTTAACACAAGGAGTTTTTAGAAGACTCCCAATCCACCAGGCAGGGTAATAGTGATTCCATCCATCATATGTTTTCCCATGTAGGAAACCCAACCAATGCTCCTCATGGAAAAACTTCTAAAAACGAAGGCTAGCTTGCCCTACTGGTTCCCACTGAACATGATGCATTCTCCCATTCTCTATCACTTGGAAGACTCCATCATCATGTGGGATACTAGGATCCCACCACCACAGTGGAATTTCATCACTCTCAATGTTGAACTGACTCTCTAGGAGACTCTCCTTCAAAGCATGAGACTCCTCATGTGTCGTGTACATACTAGTACTTAGTCTCACAACACTGATACATGTCTCACCCAAATGACATAGGTGATACTCCCATGTCCTGCCGTGTATAATGAAGGAATCGTATAGCAACGATATATTCCCATGTTGATGCTCACAAAATATGAATGATATGTCAAACAACTCACTATTGATGCAAGCAAGAAACTTACCATCTGGGGTAGTCATATCATACATGTATCTATCCACCCAATCCATGGATGAATAAACACTCCTATTTATATGCATGATGTGGGCATAAGATGGTGACAGTAGATGCCTCTGGTTCTAATGGGAAGGGACTGGTGTGCTTATCAAACCCCATGGTTTGACCATCAAATTATCAACAACAAATGTTGGAGACTCCTACTCCTCATGTGGCATCAACAGGAAGAATCCCTTTACCCAGTATTCATCCCCATGTGTAATGATTGTCATAGATGTGTGGGAATTATAGTTTGTTTTAGTTTCTAGATCTTGTGCTCCAAAATTTTATAATTACTGCCAAATACCAATGTGATGTCAAAATTAATTTCTTTCCATTTCTAAGAAAGGAATTTATCCAATGGATCCTTATAGGGGTCATATTTAATATATAATGGACTCTCTTCCAACGTGATTTAGAAAAAAGGGCATTATAGGGAAACCTTATGGCATTTTGGAGGAAGGCATAGAGGAGATTATGAACATGGTTAGCCAAGACTTGTCAACTATATTTTATTTGTATTATCTTTTTGGCTAGTTTTGGTAGGCTATATCTAAGAATGCAATACAATTGTTCCAATCAAAGTATATCCCTAAGGGAAGTTCCAACTTAGGGTATCTATGCCTTGGTCTATACAAGCTGAACAATGGTAAGTCCCTAGGACCATACTAGCTTCCTTGTGATTTTTTAAAGACAATGTGAAATATAATTGTTGGTGACCTTTTTATGATGGCCTAGCAACAAATTTTCAAAATTGGAGATGTTTAAGAGTTCTTAAATCAAGATGTAGTTAAACTAACTCTAAAAAATATCAATAATAGAAACTTCATTAAGAGATGGATATCAACCATGTTCCTTAATGTTTCTTATACATCTCGACCAAGGCATTTGTGTGGAGAATTCGAAAAGTTGCTTCAAAAGTTTTGAGATCGGAGTTATAGGCATGCTTTTGTAAAGGAAGATTCAATATAGACAAATTGATCACTACTTGGGAAGTTAGGGAATTGGATAATAAGATCAAGTAGTTTTCCTTATTATTGAAAAATATTATGATAGTTTTGATCGGGGATTTATCCTTTATAGTACTTTGATTTGACTTTATGTCTTTCCAAATATAATGTACACAACATTCAATCATACTTCTACTTTAATGACCACTAAAGGTGTAATTTATTACCATATCCATTTTCATAAATCTATTAGATAGGGGTTTCCTTTTGCAATGTATTTCTTTTTGTTCATTGTGATGCTCTAAAATATGTTCTAGAAGTAGTCATAATAGAAGGGAGGATTTGGAGTATTTGGATCCCAAGGGATAAAGTGGCTCTTAATAATCACTTCATTTAAAGTTGGAATCATTCAAGAAGGACATGGGATTCTTAAAGAAATTTTACATAGTTGTTGTTGGTGTTGTTAGTGAGCATAAATTTGAATTCTAATTGATTGGAATTATTGAGACCCTTGCTTGGTTGGGTAAAATAAGAGGGAGGGTGATACCAAATGTTATTGTAAAGTATTTAGGCATTGGCCCCTTTGGATATAGGAATCACTTTCTACAATATGGGATTGTTTGATTGTAGTCTGGAGTATTCTTTGATTTTTATTGAGTTATCCATGTTTATGTCAACATTTCAAGCCCTCATCTGAGGCTCATCATTGGGACAAAGTAAATTGTAATGGAATATAAATATTAGCAATTTCCAAGAGATAAAGTTACATTTATATTCGATCACTTGATTATTTTATGCATCTACTCAACAAGTCTCCAAATCTATTACAACCGACCTCATATATTCTTTGATGAGTAGATAGCTAGTAGTCTTCAATGTGAATGTGATACCACAATGATAATGAATCCATATATGTAACACATATATCGATATTGTAATAACATATATATATATGAGAAGAGGGGGGGGCTCTGACTTTGGGGGGGTTTAACTGGTCTACATTGAATCGATTTCCAAACAAACAGTCCCGAAGGTGGCGCAACTAATGTTTTTCAAGATTTTTTTATTTTATTTACTCCATGATGTATTCAGATTTGGTAGACTATGACACTGAGTCACTCGGGGTGCCCATTTTCCTTCATCAGCGAGATGACGTCTACACGGCTAAGCACGATATGACGGCCCCGAATCTGCAATGTCGAAGGATTGTTTGTACATTTCAACAGCCCAAGAAACATCAGCTCTGAGACGCCCTACACTTGAAAAATAATAACAGTTCTGTACTTAGTAAGGGCGCGTGTGTGAAGAGGAAGCTGGCCTCTTTATCGGTTGGTAAGGAAATTGGTATTAATGACATACTTGAATACCTTTCCTCGGCTCTGGTCGGACGTTTCTATGGAAAATTCGTTGGAGAAGAAGCCTTACAGACGTGGATCACTTGCAAATGGCACCCTCTGCTAAATGACATGCCACGGTTCCCTATTCTTACGTGGGGATGGATCTCGTTTAGGCTTAAATTTGAAGCAGTTAGAAAAAAGTTGTTGGATAGGAATTGGAACTAGGGACCATCCCACTTAATATTGAAAAAATGGTTGGTGGACTTCAAAGTAGTCAGAGAACCACACAATGTTCATCAAGTTTGGGCTTTACTACCAGGTCTCCCAATGATGTTTTGGCAGAAGGAAAATTTGGAGGCAATTGGAAGAAAATTAGGGAGATTCATCTCTTTAGAAGAAAATTGGGAGTTAAAAGTGGACAAAATATGTGCAAAAATCTTGATAGAACTAGACATCAGGGATGGCCTGTACAAAGAAATTCAGCTGGAATTGAAAAGAAGTATTTGGAAGCAATGCTTGGATTATTAGAAAATACCTTTCAGATGTTTTATATGTCGACAGGTTGGGAATCTTACTAATGGGTGTCCTTCGAACTCCAAAAGCTATGGGTGTCACAAAAAAAATTGGATAAAGAAGCTTGTTCAGAAGTTCTGTCCCGATGATAGAAGTACATCAAAAGGTGGTGGTCCTTCAAAAGCTGTTGACCTCGGTTCAAATGACAAGATTCTAGACCCCTCTATTGGTAAGCCCGAAATGCCCTGTGACTTCCCTCCTCTTGTTTCTTCCACAATTGTTTCGCCTTTTGTTTCTATGCCCCTTTCCTTCAAAAAAAATAGAAGTCACTGCTTTCCCTTTGGAACCCTCTAAGTTGGACAACTCAACTTTTTTCCATGCACCCATCCCAGAGTCTAAAGAGGTTAAGTCCTCGGGTATCCCGATGGTAGGTGCTTCTGACATGGCAGAGACTCAGGAGATCGTTAGGGACCCCCCGTCTTGGGTCAAGCATAAAAATTACAACACTAGATCTAAAAAACTACATTTGGAAGAAGGAGAAGCATCCTTGAAAGGAGGATTGGCGTTAGATTTTCCTAGAGTGGTTTAAGGGAGGAAATCACACATATCTAAAGCCAAATCGCAAGCTGAATTGGAAGTTCGTATTGGTAAGCAGGAAACTATTAAAAGGTCCCTTAGAGTAGGGTTGGCCCATACAGGGGTTCATAAATGATTTGTCTTTATTTCAATATTACGGGGTTAGGGAGCTCCCCCAAGCAAAAAGATCTTAAAAGAGTGATCATAAGTCTAAACCTTTCGGTCATCTTCATTCAAGAAACCATGGTGGAAGGAGCCAAATCCCAAGAGGTAGTCGAACCTTGGCTCAAAGACTGGTCCTTTGCTCACCTAAGTTCAGGCGAGCATTCAGGAGGCTTGTTAACAGCATGGAGTCCATCCTTTAAGGAATTCATGATCGAGAAATTCGAGACAGTTTTGAAAAAAGTATTAGAAGATTTAAACTCTAGTGTATTTTACTCCCTCTTCAATGTCTACGGACCATATGCGAATAGAAGGCCTTTTTGGGAAGCTTTCATGTCCTCAAGAATGCTAGAAGCCAGAAACATGATCTTTGGTGGAGATTTGAATTTCACGCTCTCAGAAAGGGAGGTATGGGGTTCATCAGTTCGTTCAGACAATCTAAGTAATTTTTTTAGATCCTTTATTGATTCTAATGGTCTGGTGGATGTACAACCCTTAAAACTGGAACCTACTTGGAGGAATAAAAAGACTGGGGAACAGGCCATTTCAAAACGTCTGGATATATTTTTGGTTTCCGAGGATTTGGTTTTAGGCTCATTAATAGTTAAGGCATGGGTGGAGGTTGGAGGGTTATCAGATCACCTTCCAATCCTTCTCTCATTGGATAAATATTTTAACAAGCCCCCTCCTCCCTTTAAGTTCAATCCATCTTGGATAAAAGAAGTAGAGTACTTAAAGTTGATAGAGGATTCCTGGACTCCTCTTGAGAGTAACTCTTTTGAGTCTCTTATGAAACAACTCTCGGTCAACCTCATTAATTCAAAAAAGGTCTCAAAGCTCTGGGAAAAGACCTATAATGCAAATCAACAGTCACTTCTAAAAGAAGTAGAAGCCAAGATGAAAGGATTCTACAAAGAAAACAACTCTGGAACTTTCTTTGAGGAGGAATTAAAGGCAGTAAAAGAGTTAGAAATAAGGAGGGAAGATTTACTAGCTAGAGAGGAACAATTGTGGAGACTGAAAATTTGGGCAATATGGATTTCAGAAGGGGAAAACAACACCAAATTCTTTCATAGGTTTTCCTCGCATAGGAAAAATTTCAATTCAATTCCATATTTTAAGGACGAGAACGTAAATCTTTAAATACCTTTGAGGAAAAAGAGGAAGCTGGTAAGAGTTACTTCAAAACCCTCTTTTCTGAACCAGAAGGTTTCCCTATACAAGATATCCTACAAGTTTTAATATTGTTCCCCACTATAGTTAATGAAGAAATGAATGAAGATTTATCCAAGGAAATTTTGGAAGAAGAGCTGGAAAAGATTGTTTTTTCCTTTCAGAAAGGAAAAAGTCCTGGACCTGACGGATTTACAATTGAATTCTTTCAGGTTTTTTTTTAAACCATTAAACCCGATCTGCTGAAAGCAATCAAGGAGTCTCAACATGCAGGGAAGGTTTTAGGCGCACTCAATTCCACTTTTCTTTCCCTAATCCCCCAAAATAAACCTTCCTCCTTTGAAGACTTCCGTCCTATTTCCTGCTGCAACGAAGTCTATAAAATCATTGCCAAAATTATCGCTCAATGGCTAAAACCCATCCTCAGTAAGATAATTTCCCCATAACAGTATGGGTTTCTTTACAACCGTCAAATCCACAATGCAGTCTCCTTACCCCAATAGGCAGTCCATTCCATTCACATGAATAAATCTCAAGCACTTGTTCTAAAGATAGACCTTTCTAAAGCTTATGATAGAGTAAGTTGGACCTTCCTGAGGCTGCTGCTAATACATATTGGATATGCTTCGAAAACAGTAAACTGGATAATGGGTTGTATACAATATGCCTGCTTCTTGGTCCTCATTATTGGATCACTCTCTAGCTTCTTCAAACCAACAAGAGGAATCAGACAAGGGTGCCCTCTGTCCCCTTTTCTTTTTCTCCTGGTAGGAGATGCACAGAGTAGATTGATAAATCATGTAAAACATTCCGGTTCTTTTAGAGGAATCAAGGTCACAGAGACAAAAGTGCTTTCTCACATCTTGTTCGTAGATGATTTTTTATTGATGGGGGAGGGCTCTCTGGGAAATTACAAGGAAATGAAACAAATCTTAGATCTCTACACAAAAGCCACCGGGATGTTCATAAACATTGGGAAGTCTATTTTATCAATGAATTCTTTATCATCTGTAGTGAGGAATAGGTTAGAAGTGGAAATCCCTTTCCCTTTGAAACCCTTAGCAAAAGGCTTTAAATATCTTGGATTTATATTAAATCCTAATTCTTACTCATTCCAAGACTGGCTCTGGTTGTACAAAAAGGTGGATAGCAGGATCGAATGTTGGACAAAGAAGTTCCGTTCTAGAGGAGGAAGATTGGTACTAATCAAAGCTTTTATTCAGAGTATTCCAGTTTACCGAGACTCTATAGCCTATATCCCAGTTGGAAATCTTCATCAAATTCGGAAGAAATTCTTTTCCTTTTTGTGGACTGCCAGTAAATAATCAGAAGGTATCCCTCTGGTCAAATGGGAAACAGTGGCCAACTTGAAAGCTCTTGGTGGTTGGGGAGTCAAAAATCCCTTCTTATTTTGTCAATCCTTGGCAGCCAAGTCCCTCTAGCGTTTAATTAAAAATCCTACTTCTCTTTGCGGTAGAGTGTTGGTGTCAAAATATTCCCCAATCTCATTGATTCTTGATTGGATAAGTTCTCCTCTCAAATCCTTCAATTTTGGCTCCATAGGGTGGAAATCCTTTGTTCTTTCATCCCCTTTGATAGGTGATTGGATGGCTTGGATGTAGGCGATGGAAAAAAGTGCGGATAGGGGAAGACCCGTGGATAGGAGTAGGAAATAATTACAAACTCTCTGTTGGTATCTTAAGAGAACTTCGGGGTCTCGGAATTCACTCTCTAAATGATGCTAAAAGCATACTATCTGATGATTCAATTGTGACAGTTTGGAAATCTACGGATGAGCTGAGATTTGTAGGAGATAAAGCAGAGGAATGGAATTCCTTCATAGCTCTGCTAAATTCTGGTTTTATTTTTCTAAAGGAAGGAGTGGAAGACAGTTTGGTCTAGTCCAAAAACTCTTCAATAGGGGATTTTAGTGCGAAACTTGGTTATGAAACAAAGGTAAGATAATCCTTTGTTGGTGTAGCAGAATGGTGGCGGAATACCCTATGGAAGGCGTTTGGAACCTTGAAAGCTAAGTTCACACTTTGGCTTGCTCTCAGTAACAAACTATTAACATGGGAAAACCTCATGAAAAGAGGTTGGAAGGGACCTAGCTGGTGCTTTTTATGTTGAAACAGTGATGCGATAGGTTCTCATCTTTTTGTTTGCTGCCCTTATGAAGAGAAGGTATGGAAGACATCGGTGAAATCTTTTAATCCTCAGTCCTCTCTCGAAGGAGCATCTCTGGAACAAAAATGCCAGTCATGGTGGAATGATAGATCGATACGTCCATTCGCTACATTTCCAGCTTCCTTTATTTATGGAATTTGGTGGGCTCGCAACTCAGGAATTTTTCAAAATAAACACATTCCGGAAGAAGTAACCACGGGTATGGCTTTGAAGTGGAAAAAGGAGCACAAGTGCAAGGAAAAACCAAAGAAATTAAGAATTCTGCATCCTCCAGTAATAGACAAATCAATTCCCTGGTATTTTTTTGATGGATCCAGTCAAGGGGACCACCCTCTTGGAGGGTCGGTAGGAGTGATCTATCTGACAGAAAATCATAAATTTCAGGTGAAATACGCACCGGGTCATTGCACCAAAAATAAAGTTGAGCTGGAAGCTCTTCTTTTAGTATTAAGATTGGCTTTATCCATAAATATAAATCGTCTAAATATTTTTGGAGACTCGAAGATGGTAGTAGATTGGATAAACAACAAAATTCAGATCAAAGCGCCACATCTACAACCGCTTCTAAATGCTATAAAAAATCTACAGGATTCCTTTGTAGTTTTCTCTATTTCTCATGTTTATAGGGAATTAAACACTGAAGCCAATGTCCTTTCGAAAAATGCTCTACTCTTAGAGCCAGGTCAAACGGATATTGAATAATTTTTCAATGAAATGTAAGCATAAATCAAAGCAGAAGTTTTTGTAGTATTTTTGAGACTTTTCATGAAATGAATAGGCACGAAGATTTGCAGATGTTGTGATCTTGATTCAATCTGAAAGGAATATTTTTAGAGATGCACATGAATCCTTTATGTACTAATATGTAAGTCCCGAGTGGACAGTTCATGTTCATTCTCATAGAATGTTTGATATTTTCTTATTGGAATATATATATATATATATATATATATATATATATATATCAATGATACACATACAAATTATAAGTAGTCCAATAATAGTGGTTTCCTATTTCCTATAGGAATAGAGAAATTGGTAATGAGTAATTGAGATGAGAAGTTGTAAATGGAAGGTCACAAGTTCAAATCCATGTGTGTACTTACAAAAAAAAATAGTGGTTTCCTATTAGTTATTGGCTCTTTTTGTTTGCTAAGGAAAACATAATTTATGGAGGAAATGTATAGAGCTACAATAAATGCTAATTCTCCATCAATTTAAAATACCCAAGCAACCATCAACAAATAGTATATTCCATTAAAATACAAGAAACAATTTAAAAAATGAACAAGAGAAATACATCAAAATATAATGCACACCGTGATTTTATCCTAGAAACCCAATTAAGGAAACCAAAATTCAATGGTTGCTTAGTTCTCTATTTCAACCATCTCTAGTTACAATGTATCTCATGATTCTCTTTGATTCCTCCTCCCTTGGCCAACAAAATGCTTAACAAAATTCCTTTGAGACTGAAATTAGAAGTTATACGAAATCTAGGGTTAATCTAAAGACCAAGAGGTTGACCTTTGAGTTCCCAATCCTCTCTCTCTTTTTTTTTTTCAGTTTTGTTTTATTTAATTCTCTTTTGTCTCATTTGATTTTTACATTTGGAAATTATATTTAATATTTTTCCTACCATCATTAATAGTCAAATTGCACTTAGGTATTGAGTCTTACAACCATTGTATTTTGTTTGGATCCATTTTGGATCAATAAGGCATTCTATGACTAGAAAACTCATGCTACATAATTATAGCTATATATTATAGTGTTATGAGATTTTTATATCTGCTAACTAAGATTACCCCTTGGTGAATGGGTTAGGTTCATAGACATATGGAAGGATAGATCCCTATCTATATCTCCTAGAGTTTGCATTCATATCAAAATTGAATATGGAAGTATGAGAAGAGAACCTAGTTATTAATGGTTGTCCTAATATTGCATGTCATCACTTTGATCTAATTCCAACTTTGATGTTCTTCCCATAGATATTCACACACATAAAACAAGCCAAACCTTCCTCATTCTACTTGTCACATAATTAATAGATAAGATAACTTGAAATGTATATAACAATTTTAAGAACTATTCAATTAAATTACATCCCATCCAAAAACAGTACTCATGCATGATATTTAAGCAATGAAAAACATTGATTTGGGGAGGAGATGGGGGAAAAGAGGGGTAAGAAGATAAATCTATATTATTTATAATGAAAAAGCGGTAGTAATCTAAGTACCTGAATCCTACTAAATACTTTCTTCACCAAAGTCTATGTCCTCATAACCTTAGCCACAAGTACTATTCCATATGTTGATCCTAATCTTGAATCTTACTGTGGTGGAGAAGCCAAAGGGATGCAAATTAAAATCCACTCAAGGGAATACCATTGATATAAGGACTAAAAGGTTGACTCTCTCTCAACAAATTAAATAGGGCCAAGAATGTTCTTTCCAAAGATTGATGATTTCTCTAGAGTTTAGACACTTTCTCTCAATTTCTTTGTATCCTTTCTCTTAACCTTGAATCTACTACTTATAAGATAGGAAAGTGAAAATCTCAAAGTAAGGTAGAATGCATGTCATGTACATGACAACCATGCACAAAATTCATTCAAATATTTTATTCATTTAGGGAATCTTTCCTATTTTAGGGTTTTATGAGGTAAATGTGGGTTTACTACTAAAGAAATATTGTGGTCAACAGTGGCATTGTTTAAGAAAAACTATAATTCGTATGGCTGTCTCTAGTAAAAATCATGAGATAGTGGTATACTTGGATAAAAATCTATATAATTATGTAATTTGGCGTGCCTTAGTTGAATTTGGTGAATAGTACCAAATATATGTATAACAAATGAACCTTAATGTATAAGGTTAGAATGGGTACTGATGGTTGAAATACATTATGAAAAGAGGATTTTTATGAGTGGGATAAGGAGGGGTCCCACTTACTAAGGATAAAAAAATTCCTACAAACAAAGACCAAAGTATCATATATAAGCCTACCCTAAGGTGGGCATACCCATGCGCGGGAATAAAACTAGCACAACCGTCAAATCAAATACTTTGTGGATACATGAAGTATATAAAATGCATAATCATGGTCATCAAATAAAAAATTGGGTTGTTTATCTTTTCACATGTATCCTTTCCTCCCAAAAAATTGGTAGCATTTAAGCCATTTGAGGTCTTCTTTATAGTCAGTTTGATTACTCATGTATTGTTAAGTACACACATATAATTTTTATGTATAGTATGTGCAGGAAGGTTTATGCTTACAGAATTTTTCACATGAAAAACATGTTATTTATTGGTGGTCGTCCATGAACTCATGGGAATGTTGTAGGGTTCATAATAGTTGTAGGTCCTCATTATTATTGCAAATTGTTCATTTGAGGAACACTCCGATGACAAAGAGTTCTTTATAAAAAGGAACTTGCATTTAGATTTGTTGTTATGCATGCAATACATAGTTTGTCTACTAGTGAAGAGTTGTTAATAATCTATAAATTTTGCATACCACCAACTGCTCATAAAAAAAAACTTGCATTGGGTATACATTTAGACGTCCCCTAGGGGCACAAGAAATATCATTGAGTAATTGAATTGTTGGGTTTTCAATGGAACTAATGTAAATTCATTGCTTGATTTGACATTTTATTTTTTAAATTGGTTGGTTGCAAATTTTTTATTTGGAAAGTTTTTTCCGTGCTTCTAATAAATGTTTGGTATAATGTTTGAACATACTAAATGCATTGTGTTACAAATATTATTGATGTAATGCTCAATATTTTTACAATTGGGATTTTGATGATGGGAGACATGTCTGCCATCTCTAGTTTCACCATTATACAATTTCAAATCAATAGAATGCTATTAAACGAGTACAACACAGAGAGAAAGCATACCAAGCATGGTTGAATCAATTACCTATTCAATTCCCACTACATCCTGAGTCACCAATTCAAAACCTCTACAATAACACTAGTTCTTCACATGTTGGGGATGATGGAAATTATATAGATATTTTCTAAGGCCCTAACCAAAATTCATTATTAATATATCAGTTATAATTAGGTCGACGCAGTATTAGGTTACACAATGATCACTTCATCTCCCTTTTATAATAAATGAGATTCATTTATATAATCATCTCATCTTGCTTTGTGTCTTTTCTATATTGTATAAAGGAGGTTACCCCCTCGAAGAGGATTCTTATTCATTTCTTGTATTCATTATTAATACATTGTATTACTCTATCAATCTTATTATAAGCTCTCTGGTGAATTTGGTGCATAACATTTGGTATCAAAGCTTGGATGCTTGCAAAAATACTCATCTTGGAATTTTCGTTGTAACTTTTTTTCAAAGACATTTCAGATAGAAAAAAGTGTAGGTTTCTTAGAGGATATAGCTACCTATTTGTGATACAAAATTCAGATCCTTATTCATTACATATTCGGATTTATATTCTATGTACGTTAATGTTTTTGGCTAGTCTAAAAGCTAGTCTCAAACATGTTTTCTTGGTAAAAATGTTATATCTGAATCTAGAGAGATCCAAATTGAGTGAGACTACTTGAATCAAAAAGAAAAAGACCTTAGTTTTTGGATATAATTTTTAAAATAAAGGAAGGAAAATTGGAAATCTGGAAGGTTGTACAAGTTCATTGTCCTAAAAAAGACAAAAAACAACTAGTTTTGCAAAAGTTACCCTAACACTCTCTTGTCACATTTGAATTAGGTCAGCTTGTGGAATTGAAGCGAATACATATCAAGATAATGTAGGATGAAATTTCTGACTTGGAAGGGTCTAAATTTCACATATAAGTAAAGAGAAAGTTCAGTCACCAAGACAATCTACAAACTAGGTCTTTTAAGGTATGTTAACTTGAAATTTGCATAACTTTTGACTAAAGTATCTATTTTGGTTGATTCAATAGGTGTGATAAATAGGAAATAGAGAATAAATATAGTATATATTAGTGGCCTCAAATGGAAAGAGGTGGAGAAATATTTTCTATGACCATTAAACCTCTTGAAGGATTAACCATGGCACAAGTTGAGCATGATTAAGTAAAATTTGAGTTGACAAATCTTAACGAAACAAGTAAAAAACATTGAAGATACAATGTTAAGAAAGGTGGGCATCATGGACATGGTAAATAAGAATGAACTCTAAGAATTCAAAGGGGATATGAAAAGTAAATTCCAAACATTCAAAGGGAAAGTTGGAAACATCAGGGAAGAAACTATGAAGGATATAATTGACATTCAATAATTGAAAGAAAACACCTTCAGAAGATTATAAGGAAAACAAGAGAGACTTGTTCCAGTCGTAGCTTGAGAAAATTGAGAAGCAATTTGGGAATAAGAGGTTCAAGTCCTCGACAATTGATAATCCACATCATCATGGGTTCAATTCAGGACCAAGGAACTATTTCACTCCCAAGGTTGAGTTAGAAAGTTTGATGGAACAAATGTGTTTACATGGATGAACCAAATACAACAATTATCTGAATTGCATAATATTATGGATGATAAGGAAATTATTTCCTTATCTACATTTTATTTTGAGATAAAACCTTATCAATCATATCAATGGGTAATTAAAAGGAATCCTCCTCCCTATCATTATACTTGGAGTCTATTCAGAAGATAGCTAGAAGCTAAATATGGTAAAGTTAGGGAACACGATTATTTTAGTTAGTTTACAAGAATCAATCACTTAGGTGACGTGGAAGATTATAATTCATAATTTCAAATATTTTCCACAAGTGAAGATAAGTGATCAACATTTGTTAAAAGCTTATATGCGTGGATTAAAAGAAAATATTAAACATGAGCTTTTCTTAACAATATAATTTTTTTATGAAAGATATATAATATTCTCACCATATTCAAGACAAAGTTAACGCAACAAAAAAGTATACAATTGGAACATATGTAGGAAGCAGAGAAATAAATTTGCCTCATAAGGAAACACTACCTTAACCCACTCAAATACCACGGAAGTAAATGGATGACGGATGAGAAAAATAACTGTGTTTTGGTTGTAATAGAAAATGGTATAGAGAGCATAAATATCAAGAAACAATTTTTTTCACTTTGGAAAATAATGAAGAGGGGGAAATAGATGCATTAACACAAAAGGGCTAGGAAGAACTTCTAAACCAAAAAAAGTAAGAAAATGATGTAGAAAGTATCCACAACATAGATCAATACCGATGTGAAATATTAGTACATGTCTTGTCAAGTGTATCAGGACCCCAAACCCTCAAGATTTCAAGTTACATTAAGGATCAAAGGGTCATAGTACTAATCAATTCAGGTAGTACACATAAATTTTAGCGATAAAATTAACATAGCATCTCAATTGTTTTGGGTATCTAGAGACAAATTTTCAAGTATTGGTTGCTAATGGGGATACATTTAACATGGAGGGAAATTACATAACATTAAATTTAGTATGGTAGACTATAATATATCAAGCCCCATGTATGTTATTCCCACTAGAGGAGTAAATGTTGTTCTAGTCATTCAATGGTTGAGAACCTTGGGTACAGTTTCTACATACTACAATGAATCATTCATAATATTTGAATTGGAAGGAATTCAATATGAACTCAAAGGGTGAAAATATCCACCCTCCTAGATCATCGTCTCTCGTAGAATGGAAAATATCCTACAAAAGGGTTGTGGTGGAGTAATTGTTACAATTTACTTTATGGAGGTGAAACAAAGATGAAACTATTCAATATGACTTGAAATGTGCCTTGAAAAAAACATTATAAACTCTTCCAAGATATCCTTAAAGGAATGCATCCATCTAGATATCATGGCCATCAAATTTAACTCATTCTCAGAAGCACTCCTTATGATAAAAGGCCTTATAGATATCCACATCAACAAAAAGGAAAGATTGAGAAAACGATACAAGACATGTTGGACGCAAGTATTATTCAACCAAGCAAGAGTTTCTTTTCAACACCAATAGCGATGGTTAGAATCAAATATAATGCTTGAATAATGTGCCCAATTATACAGGTATAAACAAAATCACCATCAAGGATAAACTCCCCATTCCAAATATTAATGAGCTATTAGATGAGCTTCATGGAGTGAATTACTTCACAAAGTTAGATCTAAAATCAAGATACCACTAAATCAGCTAAAGAGAAGAAGAGATTCCCAAAATATATTTTAGAACACATGAAGGGAACTATGAGTTCTTGGTGATGCCTTTTGGATTAACTATTGCTCCCTATACTTTTCAAAGTATGAACAAAAAATTTCTACCTTATCTTTGAAAATTTTGTGCTATTTTTATTTGATGATATACTTATATATAGAAAATCATGGGAAGAAAACATTAAACACATGGATAATGTCCTACAAACTCCTGAGAACAATCAATTGTATGTAAAATGATCCAAATGTGCTTTTGGGAAATAAGAAGTAGAGTACTTAGGTCATATTGTTTGAAGAGAAGAGGTCAAAGTGGATCCTAAAAAGATTGAAGTGACAAAAAAATGGCCTATTCCTACGAACATCAAGAGTCTTAGAGGATTTCCAGATCTTACAGGAAATTTGTTAAGAATTATGCATGCATTGCAAATCCACTGGCATATCTCTTAAAGAAAAAATCAATTGTATGGAATGAAGAATCTACCTTGACATTCTCACTCCTAAAGGATGATATGTCTTCTACAACAGTATTAGCAACACCCAACTTTAGTAAAGCATTCATAGTTGATTTTAATGCACCAGGACAAGGCACTACTACATACGGCTCAAAATTCCCACGAAAGTTTGCCACGAAACAGTTAAAATCGATGTTTTCATGGAAAAACAGTTTAAATTTTTGGAAAATTTTGAAAATTCCCTCGACGATCATCGTTATAGCGACGGTATGGACCTTTTGCTGCTATAGCGATGAAAGTTCGTTGCTATTGCGAAAAAAGGTCCATACCGTCGCTATAGCAACGAACTATTGAAGAAGAAGGTGATGCAGATCAGGAGCAGTTGGCCATCAACGTAGATGTGTCAGATGAAGAATCCGATCAAGAAGTTGATCATCCAAATGAAATAGCAGACAATGAAATTGACATTGATGATATTGATGATGAATATCTAACCAAAAATGACTTTGATCATTATCCTGATATGAGTGATCTTTTCAACGATAGTGATTCAGAACCAGATGATGATACATATGTTGAGTTAGATGAAGAAGAATCCGAATGACATTGTAGCAATGTTGGAATCTAGGAGGTATGTGAGAAGATCTTTATGCATAATGTATTATGTTTACGACTATTTAGTTATGGTTAAACCATCATTATCATCATCATCATCATCACCATAATCAAAATATCCATCATCATCATCATCATCATCTTCATCTTCATCATGATCATCATCTTCACCACCACCACCACCACAATCATCATCTTCATCATCCTCATCCTCATCCTCATCATCATCTTCGTCGTCATCATCATCATCATCATCATCATCATAAACCTCGTTATCATCGTCATCACCATCATCACAATATCCGTCATCATCATCATCTTCATCATCTTCACCACCACCACCAGCATCATGATCATCATCATCATCACCCCCATCATCATCTTCATCATCACAGCCATCATCATCTCCGTCATCATCGTCATCACAATCTCCGTCATCATCATCATCTTCATCATTATCATCATCTTCACCACCACCACCACCACCATCATCATCTTCATCATCCTCATCCTCATCATCATCATCCTGTCGTCGTCATCATCATCATCATAAACCTCGTCGTCATCATCATCACCATCATCACAATCTCCATCACCATCATCATCTTCATCATGATCATCATCTTCACCACCACCAACACCATCATGATCATCATCTTCATCATCCTCATCCTCATCATCATCGTCTTTGTCATCATCATCATGATCATCATAATCCTTGTCATCATAATCATCATCACCCTCTTCCTCATCATCATCATCATCTTCTTCTTCTTCTTCATCGTCATCATCATCGCTGTCATCACCATCTTCATCATCATCACCACCACCATCATCTTCATCATTACGGCCACCATCATCGTCATCGTCATCATCATCATCATCATCATCATCATCATCATCGTCATCGTCGTCGTCGTCATCGTCATCGCCATCTTTGTCATTATCATCATCTTCATCATCATCCTCATCATCATCCTCATCATCATCCTCGTCATCATCCTTGTCATCATCATCATCATCATCATCATCATCATCAACACCGTCATAATCATCATCATCATCATCATCATCGTCGTCGTCGTCATCATCATCATCATCATCATCATCATCATCATCATCATCATCATCATCATCATCATCCTCATCATTGATGACGATGATGATCATAATTGATATCTACTCTATATATTTTGATTTAATATTGCGTTAGAATTAATGAATTTTATTGGTATGTATAAATTAACTGTTTCTTACTATTATTTACATGTTTATGTATGTTGTCATATGCTATAACACATTTTTTTAAGATATATTTTGTTAGGTTATGGGGAATTGAGAGTGATGTGAGGGGGGGGAGGGGCCATAAGAGCTTCCACCTTCACATGGTTGGCCCTGTTCAGTAAAGAATATTACATTATTCTCGAAACAAAGAGAAGCTCAGTAAGGCAATGCATAGTTATGATGGTGATGATGATGGACATGATGATGATGATGATGATGATGATGAGGATGATGATGATGATGATGATGATAATGAATATGGTGATGAGGATGATGATGACGATGACGATGTCGATGATGAGGATGAGGATGAATAGGATGTCATCATCATCATCATCATCATCATCATCGTCATCATCATCATCATCATCGACATCGTCATCGTCATCCTCATCCTCATCACCATCTCCATCATCATCATCGTTGTCGTCGTCGTCGTCGTCCTCCTCCTCCTCCTCCTACTCCTCCTCATCCTCATCGTCATCATCATCATCATCATCATCATCATCATCATCATCGACAACATCATCATCATCATCATCATCATCATCATCATCATCATCATCATCATCATTGACATGTGATCATCATCACCATCATCCTCATCATGATCATCATCATTAACATCACCAACATCATCATCACCATAATCCTCATCATCATCATCAACATCATCATCCTGATCGTCAGTATTTGAAGCCTTTGTGGATTAATTTAATACCAAATAGTTAATTTTCCATTTGGAATATGTTTGTCCATTGCAATTTATAACCATAAACATGCCTAATTTTTTTTTAAATTCTTAAAGAACTTTTATTTTTGAATTATTAACTAATATATGGATGTCTATAAGCCAATTCTAATTAGTATATTATAAAAACTAGTTATCTAGTATATTATAAAAACTAGTTTTCTATAATTGATATAACTAGTTTTCTAGAATTGATAAAATTGATATATTTGGATTTTGGATAAATGAAATTTTATTTTCATGTTTAGAAATTTTTTTTAGTTATGAGAGTTAGTGGCTTTGTCGATGCCTTTTTGAAAGAGGCATTGACTTAAGATCAAACATATTTTCCCATTAAAAAGTAGTATCAATGACCACTAATTAGAGTGTGCCAAAATTTTCCAACTGCATAACCATAAGTGATACAATTCATAAACAAAACTTGCCATGGTTGCTTCCCTTTAATCACTCAAATAGTATATTTGGCACCCAAAGGCTAGTCCTGGGCATGAGCCTTGATAATCCCCATTCTGTAATCGTTGAGGCAACATAAGTTGCAACTAAATCTATAAAATCCTAAATCTCATTGGAAGGAATTATTAAAACCCAACAATATATATAGGCATATTCATGGTTTTGGGTCAATCAATTTATAATTTTTTTCCTATCCATTGGATGGCCACATCCAAGAACTCTTTTAAAGCGGTCTAAATTGCAAACATGATTATTAACAATTTGAAAATTTATTCACATTGGATCTAAGAGTACATTTGAGAGGTCATCTAAGCCCATACTTCACAATGAATATCCCTATAACATTAAGCTTTGACCCACTATATATTAGAGGAGCTTGAAGCGTTACAAAATAGTTAAAGGTATTTCACAATATTTTTCATTAAAGACTAAACCTTGGAGAATTGTGAGGTTGTAATCATGGATAAAATGACGATTCAACGTCTAGTTTGGTGAGAGTTTTATCTTTAATAAGACCTTGGGAAATATTACTATGTAAAAAATACCCCAAAGCCTTAGCATACATGACATATAATGTAAGAGATGGATGGTAACAATGGAATACTACCTTTTAGACTCATTATAAGGGGGTTTAAGGAATAAATAGTAGAGCGCAAAGTGGGATTTTTGAGGCTGATGGTGAGGTGAATGTAATTAGATTAGGGCAGTGAAAATATCATTTTCCTTCCTATCTATGTTTTGCGAGGCACAACAATAATTGTCACGTTGGGATGGATTCGATTGCTTTTAGCTTTAGCACCTTTATGCCTACTGGATTTGTGGGCTTTACGAATTGACTATGTGCCCGGGACGGGGTGGGGGAAGGAATGATCCAAACTAGGAAACTAACCACGGGACACCGTGCTTGAGACATCGATGCTTATTATACGTTACACCCTGAGCTTCCATGTGAAAGGGATTGTGCAAACATACAGAACATAGTAGCTTAAATAATATGATTTCATCAAATTATCGATAAAATAGGTCGTGCACTATGCCCACAAGCCACCAAACACCCTCACACTCATGGCCCAAACCAACAGAGGATACCCACAAAGAAATTATGCGTCCGGATGAGATTGAGACCACCAAATTCTATTCTTGGAGGAGTTTGAGACTAGTACACGCCCATAAGAGACCCATAGAATTTTGCACCCAAAGGAGACCCAAAAAATTATGTTCCTGGAGAATATCGAGACCACGTGCCTAGAAGAGACCTATAGACTTATGTTCCCGAATGAGACCCATATACTTCTATTCCAGGAGGAGATCGACACCATTGTAGAGGAGGTCGCCGAAATGTCTTCGGTAAGTATGAACATCAACCTAAACACCTAATCCAAAAAAAAAACTTTCTCTATAGAGCACATTCATAAAAAAAAAATTGAGTGTTGAACTATTGACTAGTTGCATGAATCATTTTTTTCCAATTTGGGGGTTTGGAAATGCACTGCGTAGACCAGGGTTGGGGGTTTGGAAATGCACTACATAGACCAGGGTTCACGAATTTTGTCTTTGGCACAGAAGAAAGTCATACCAATATTGGACACTAGAAGGAATTTGTCTAAATAATGAAATTTAATAAGAGATTTAGGGCAGAACATTACCCTCGCAATGCTTTGATAAAATGAGAAAAAAAACTCAAATAGCTTGACAGGTCTGATATGAATTTAGCTTGAAATATTCTGATATAATTCCCATATTTTCAAAAGAAATTGGAGCACTATCTCTGAGGATTATTATTCTATATTCTTCTCCATTTCTTGACCGAGCAACTACTAGTCGGTCATAACATCCTTTATCCTATGGACATCATGCTCTCTCCACCTTCCTTGCATTTTTAATCAAAGGCCAACTTTGTTGTGATGCTCTTTGTTCAATTTGTCATATGCTTCTTTTGATCCTTTTACTTGAGCTGCTATTAAATTTTAAGTATCCAATACATGGGCTTTTTAGTCCTGAAACTTTCATTTTTTAGTGGTATAGGATTCATCTTAGCACTGGTTACAATGATCCATAACCCATTTTCCCTGAGCATCACCTCAAAAACACTGTAGAAGACGTGTATGAATTGGACATAATTCCAACTGTAACATGAATTGCTTATCATAGTTCATACATAAATCTTTCTATGGTTGCTTCTAGCCTCTCCCGGAATGAAAATGTAGACAATGTTGGTTTTATCCAAATCATGATTCATGGAACATTCTTTTCACATAGTTTAAAGAATCTTTTACATTATAACTCATAATTTAAAACTGACTACAAAATTGCTGGAGGAAAATCCAGATATGAGATAACTGTTATGGTTCATTTAATTGTTGTAAAGATTTCAACTCCTTTTTCCCCATAGAGCCACCACACCTTCCCTATCTCTATATATATTTAACACTGGAAGCATGTGATGAACTAAAAATTGACATAGATATGTCATTTGATCTGATGTACTTGTAATTTCTCGTAACCTCATGTCGGTACCATTGAAGCTTCCTATTTCTTGTTCAAAGTATCTACGATGAACTTTTTGTTAAAGGCATAATAAGCTTACAAGTTTTTGTTTAGTTAGTATATATTCACTGATTTAGATCTTATGATTATGGCTAGAATCCATTATATCTACATATGATTGTTTCAAAGTTAAACGATAAGAAAAACTCATTTACCTCTAAATCCTTGACCTCCAAAGGCAGTACCTTGTCCAATTTCTCAACAATATATAGATTTGACAAAACTAGAATTGAGGAAGTAGGTATTCCAAAATGCAACGCCCCCCTACAAAATCATAAGACCAAATATATGGTAGATTCCTTACAAATGTTGTAATTAGAAAGAGTGAAAATATCCTTTAGTTGCTTACCCACATAAAGTAGTCATTTTAAATCCACAAGGTCTCCATAATGTCCCAAAGTTTTAGCTTTAGGAGAACAATGTGATATGAATATTTTTCCAACAAAGAAATGGATTTTCCCTCAATATTCCTCACAAAAAATTGCTACTCCTATCCACAACACATACCTAGATTCGAGGAAAGAGATTGGTCCTAAGAAGATCCCAGTTATGCTCGAAATGTTGATCTACCCTCAATAGAGAACAATTTCCTCTAAAAAATAATAGATCGACAATCATCGATAGCAGATCGAAGCTTAGGTATGATTGATAGACCATAATATAAATGTATGATATATGATCCTAATTAGGATAACAAATCTCAAAAAATAAAAATTCCATATTTGAAAAGCTCTTTGGATCCATCCATGAGAGAGGGAGATGCCATACTTTCAAACTGCTCTTGTAGAATTTTGCATTTATGTGTGGCCATAAATTTGATGTGTTGAATTTGAAAGTACTAACCTCCAAAAGATCAATGTTTCATGAGATGGATACATAGTTGATCATCCTGTATAGCCATTGAGATAAATAGAGAAAGGGAGTAGCCTTTCTTTCTTAAGTTCCATTGGTAGTGTGAACATATCCTGAGCAACCAAGTTGATTCTCTCAAAGTCATGGTTTCCCTTTTTGTCACACATTGAAAATTCCCATCCCTTAAATCGACTTCGACAATATGCAACCTAATGCATCTTCTTCCTAAGTTGAATCAAACCTCCTCAAGCCTTTTCTCATTTTAATATCTCAAGGCTCCAAAAATATTTCCAACCATTCCTTTGTTATCTTTAGAGGCTCTATCAAAATTATTATTTATCCATTCTCTAAGAGGAAGATTCCACAAATACTAATTAATTGTTTGGTTGCCCAAATCCCATCTTAAAAAATAATAATTGAATATTAAAAACTTGCTTGTATTGAGAAGATTGATTTATGCTCATAGGCCATTTTCATTGAGCTCCTTTTTTTCCTTTCCTTTATCTTTTCTATAATTGCTCTCTTGATTATACATTAAATTTGATTAGGATACATGATTTATTCTCAAAACCAATTAGGCAGACACACCGTACCTTTTTTTGTGCATTTGATTTCCGAGGAGTTTTTGACTATTCCCATATTATTTATGAATCCAATGAAGGTGCCGTAGAGGTGTCATGTGTCCACTAAAATCATTTTATGTTCCAAATTTGTTTACTTACATCATTACACAATAGGATGTTGTTAGATTTTTTTCCTCACTCATGCATGTTAATGGGCTTGGTAGACTTTTTTTTTAACACAACGCAATAGAGTTTTTTTTTCTCTCTCTTTCGTTGCAGGTTAAACCTCTTTTTTCTTAATGGAACCTTTAGGAGAGAATTTTTTATTTTGTTGCAAGTGATTGGCCAAGAAAAAGGGATTTATATTGAGAACTTACGTTTATCTTCTTGATCTAAGTCAAAATGCAAGTTGAGTTCGTTTAGTACAAGATTAACATATTTTGTTCAAGTGTTTTAATAAATATGGGTTACTTTTAGGGTGAGATATATAATTTCTTCCTTGAAAAATATATTATTGGGAAATCATTGGGAACTTCCCCTCATTCCAAGGATGATACCTATTTTAAAACAAATCACATACAATATTGAACGCTAACCTAATAGAGACATTGAATGAGACCCACATACACAAACAACCGACATAGAGACTTAACCATGAAATCTCTTACTTAGTGTTCACATCTCTTAACGTATCCCACAACTTTGAAAGAGATATATCCTCCCAACAATGTTTCCTTCTATGAGGTCATATGTTCAAATCCAAAACTAGGTAGGGTATGTACACCTCAATAGACATTATGAATCAAATTGCTACGTAAAGGGGGTTTCTTGTTGTACAAATAAAAGTCTCATTTACCAATATAGTGTATAGTTTCACCATAACCTTAAAACTAGATTATTATTATTATTATATAATTCAACATTAATAAACTAAATTTGAAAACATAATCCATAAATTAAAAAAAAAAAATCACAATGAAATATTTTTTTAATAAAATAAAAGAATCTAAACCCATTTAGGTAATGAAGGAAATGTTTTTTTTGCGCCATTTAGTTTTTGCATCTTCCCTTGCAAAGAAAAAAACCAAAACTCAACCTCTTCTATTCTCCAGTCACTACTCTACGCACAAAGAAGCAAAAATGGAGAAGGGAGGAATCAGCAGCAGGCGGAGGAATGGCGGAGCCGCGGCGGTGGGCTCTGAAAACTCCACTCGGTTCGTCGCCCTGCAGCAACTCAAGAACCTCCGTCAATAGGGCGGGCTCCGATTAGACACCTTCAAGATAAAAGTAGATGAAAAATTATATGATTCTGTGGCAGAAGATGGCTACGCCAAGCTCGTCGTAAAGCATCGCACGACCGTCAAGGATTTCGTGGTGGACGATGCTGGCCTCGACTACAATGATGCCGGCGAGGAAGATGATTGGGAGGTCGTTGATTGCCGTTAATCTTCATCAGAAGAGGAAGAACAAGATGGTGGATCTGCGAGAAGAAAGAAATCCGCGAAGGATTCATCGAAAAATCGGAAGAGGGACAGGGGAAATCCATCAAAGAAAGCGTCGACTTTGTCAGCTGCAGTGGCATTGATGGGGAAGCAAAAAGTTTCGTCGATGTTTGCCTCAGCGTCAATGTTCCGGAAGAATAAAGAGGATAAGAGTGGGAAAATGAAGGGGTTTTCTAAGGACAATATTCTCGAAGATGTTCTTGCAGAGATTACTCCTGATGCAGCCGATAGGGAAAAGCGAAGGAGGTGAACAGGTAGGGGAAATTTAAGTAGACGTCGGCCATGTTGTACTTTGTTTTTGTTTCATGAAATAGGTCTTGGCCCCCTATTTGTACGGAAACAAGCTTAAAATACCATTCAGTTAGGTCTCGCCTGGACCCATATGGACACTACTTGCTTTCGGTGCAGCTAGAACTCTAGGCAGTCAGTGCAGCTACTCAGAGCTTGAAGGTCATTTCCACTCATAGCATGTTCTCATCGACGCCATATGTCATTGCCGGGAGTCATTTCCAACCGGCCAGTGCACCCATAGCCATAGCCTTTCATCAGAGCTGAGAGCCACTTGCACCATCAATGGGATCTGTCAGTACCAAAACTGCTTCTGCAACTAGGGAGTCCAAAAACTTAATATTGGTCCGAAACCGCTGTGGGGTCAATCGGCTCTGCTCCCTTCGCTTACTTTGCAGGTCTTTTATAATACTTTATTATGTTTCATGTTTTTCAAACCTTCTTTTAAATGCACATGTTTTGTTTTGTCCAGATCCAATTCTTTATTATTATTATTGGTATTTTTAATTGATGTTGTAGTTGTTTTCCTATGATTTCAGGCTTAAAAAGTGTAGCAGCTATAGGGAATGCTTTTGATAATAGTATTAAGAGTTCTCCCCAATATTTTTCTTCAAACCTACCAGAATATCAAGTTAGTGAAGTCTCCTGGGAACCATGTATTAATTTGAAAAGCAGGCATAAACTTCCCACTATTGAAACCGTACATGAACCTGCACCATCTAAAACAACATAATCCCAAAATTCTAAGTCAGCAATGGGGGATCAGTGTGCTTCGGTCAATATCCAATTAATCTCGCTGAAGATCCAAGCTACAAGGAGGATGACTTAAGCCCAAGGTTATGCTATCTGACAATGGCGAGGCAATTTCAGCTGATGGTGCGTTGAAAGAAAAAGCTGAGAAGGATGATAAGGATAAATGTGTATTGAATGCTCTAATTGGTTATGGAAATTCATCTGCCAAAGCAATTGTCGAATGGCAAGCAGTGTGGCAAGGTGGAGATGGAGTGGCAAAAATTGAAGAGACTTATGACCGTTTAACTTCTGAAGATGTGAATGATCTACCATTGGAGTCAGATGGAACTTTGATTTTTTACCTTATTGATGCATATGAGCAAGCTTATGGAGCTCATCCTGGTACAATATATCTATTTGGAAAGGTATGGTTACTAACTATTTTATAAATTTTCAAAATGTATTCAGTTAGAGCTTTGGGTAAACGAGCTGTACATTCTCATTTTGAGATATTTCCTCATGGCTGAAAAAACAGAGCAAGTATACTATTTCATTAATCCAAACCTCAATGATTGGACTCTTCAGTGTTACTCTTTTATGTCATGGGTTGAAGAAATAGAAATCTGAATGCATAATTCTGATCAATCTTATTGGTTGCTTTATACATTTTTTCTGCTACCTAGTATTTATATGTAGTGTTACTTTTACAGTTTTAATAGAAATTGGAAGCAATTGATTTGTCTATACTGCCATTTGGTTATGAAATTGTAGGTATGTATACATTCTGGTTGAGTATTTTAAAGCATCACGTGAGCCTAGGTTGAGCCATCTTGGTAAATTTGAGTAGGTGAATGGATGGGGAAAATACAAGCTTTGCAGTTGTAATCTAACAAATATACAAACTATATTAGTTTCCTATGTTTTTTGTAACAATGGCTATGATGGATATTGGATAGTTACATTCAATGTTTGACATCAATGGTGGTAGGAAGCATATTGTAATAAAATCCTTGTTGAACATTTCAGGTAAAATTCAGTTACACATATGCTAGTTGTTGTGTGGTGGTACAAAACATGCAACGGCATGTTTTTTCTGTACCAATTCCTTCATTCTTCCTAGATAAAGTGATTGCAGATCTTGAGCAAGGTGCAGAATATGGTGTAGTTGAACAATCTACATTGTGGAAAAGGTTGCAGGTCCTTCAAATTCTTTTATGTATAAATATTCAAGAAATGCCATTGATATTTTCTTGATTAAATTATGATTTCCAATAATATACTGATGAAGCAGGGTCACCGTTTTTACTATTTATTGACATCATAGGAGATAGCATTAGGCCTAAAGTAAGAACTCTCACAAAAATTAATGGATCTGAATGTGACTAATTTTAGTATGGTACCAGTCAAGGTTTGTTATCTGAAATTCATATAATTCATTGTCGAAAGCAAAAAATTTATACTATCAAGCCTATTAAGTTTGGACTCTGGAGGGATGAGCATTTTTACATAGCCATTGCAATATGCAAATGCAGGCAGTGAGAGTATGCATGCATCTCTGAGCACTGTGCATGTGTAATGTCCCTATTTTGACCCCATTGCATTAAAATGTAAATGATGTAATATTATTATAAAATCATGGTGAGGAGCTCAAGGCCAAGGCCCCGCCATCGATTTATGGATGCATATGGTTTACATGCTAGCTAGGCACATTGGAATTTCAAATATCATGTAACTATGCATTTTAATAAAATACCCACAACTAGCTATGCAATGAAACAAGAGATGGGGGCATGAGTTTACAAGGAATTGAGAGGGAAATATTCAAACCCTTGAGCCAATCAATCCAAGCCAAGTGTCAATGAGAGAACCCATAAAACCCTCAACTACCCATGTTGACTTTTGTGTCCACTAATTCATTTCTCCCAAGAGTTGGTTGAGGAAGTTAATGCCTTGGGGAATGGAGAGGTATGGCTGTCCAAATTCGAGTATGGGCAAGCAACCCTTCATGGAAAATCGTGTTTGGCTCCTTGGGCAAGTAAAGAGCCATGAAATTGACCCCCAAGCCATTCTTCACCCATCAATTTTTCTCTCTCACGAATTGGGAGCTTGTTGGGCGTTTTTCCTCATCGAAATTCTGTGTTTTCCTTCATTCTCAGCTGGGAGAAGGGCGTTTTTGTGTTATATACCAGTGGGGAAGAAAGGGAATCAAATTGGGGGATCCATAGAGACTGTTTTGGCTACTGAATTCTTAGATAGTTGGGGGAGAAGTCATTTTTCTCCCTGTGATTGTTTTTCCCCATCCCACAATCCGTTTTTGGCTGGAAACGATTTGGGGAAAAACCATGGCCATCTTGTTTGTAAATCCCATTGTTAAACATATGTATTCATGCCCAATGATTATGCTTGTTGTGTGAGAAAAGAGTATGTTGGGGTATGGGTTATGGGTATCCATTGGTTTGGTTTGAGCTTGAGTGCAAGCATCTAGAAATGGAGAGGGTTCATATTTAGCCTAATAAACCCAGCTGTGGACTGGCTTGGCTTAGATGCAGTGATTATTTGGCTGTGTATGAGTATGAATGTCCCCTTTTCCTTGTAGAAATCATGCCCAGCTCGGGGGTGGTCTCTGAGTTCTGAAAGAATACAGGCTGGGCAGAGACCTATGGTTGGGTGGAACGTTGCAGCGACATAGCTAGTTGCTTGGGACAATTGCACAATGAAGATGAATACATTCTTTATGTGTATTTACTTTTGCAATGTTTAATTTGATAATTATTTTGATATGCTGGATGAGCATGAAATGTGTGTGGATGATGTTTTATTCCGCTGTGCATATTTGCTTGATTTGCATCTGCACACTTTTGTTTTTTTATTTGTATGAATCTAATGAAGGGGCTGAGTTTATGTAAAAGCCCTTGAATTTGTTATCATGTTCCCTTCCTCGAATTGGATCCACGGGAGGGGATGTTACAGCATGTATGTTTTTTGTTTATATTGGAAAATTATTAAGGGCCATGTTTTAATATCCAATTTGCAACTTTGGACCTTATTATAGGTTTTATTTGGAGGTCATGTTTAATTGTTGTTTGTACATTTCAACCATGCAAATATTTCTCTATACATGCAAATTGATCTCAATGCTTTTAGATCTTGATTAGCATGTTTAGCATGTTCTTTCTATGTATATGTCAAAGTTTGTTGGAAATTTATGTTGTTTACATGGATGATGCACAGTTTCTAAATGGTGAATCATTGTGCAGCATAACTATGCATTCGAGCGGTCTGATGTACCAACTGGAGAACGTCATGTCTTGAAATTGAGCTATCCTTTTAAGGTAATAAGATTTCTTTGGCAATCCTTGTTTCAAAAGAGCTATTAGTATATATTCTCTATTTGATAATCTTATTATTCTTCTCTTCAACAATTGTTTTTTAGTTATCTAGGAAGGCCTTTAAAAAAATTTAGGCTAAGATTATTCCAAAAGTCAGATCCAATTACAAATTTTCAAATATCGTTGAAGAATGTTGATGCTTATAAATATTCAGTTGTACGTATTTGTAGTGTAAAATTGTAAGACTTGTTAATGTTCAAAACCAGCTGGTTCCAAATATTGACTTGGGAAGAGTTAATACTTGAAATTGGAAGAGTTAAAAGGTAATTAGGAAAGATGATAATGCCACCTCACACAATCCATCTGCATTGTAGAAAAATTCTGAGCAAATGGAAATTAATGGAAAAATGAAATTTTTATAACTTTCCTAGAGGCTTTTAGGATCTCACCTCTGAATTTTCAGCTTTAGGGATTTTATGAAATGTAAATATGACAGTAGTAGCATCAATGGACAATATTTCATTCCTGAACAACCCCTATCCACTAGGTAATTCAAGAGATAAGATGCAAATCCAACATGTTCCAGTAAGTTTACTCACAAGGGCAATCTTATCATACATATAACAGATCTGAAAAACACTTATGACAACTGTAAACACAATTGCAATTTCACCCTTCTTCAATTATAATGCTAAATTATTTAACACATTCACCCTTAACTTATGTCAAATCAACAAGACATATAGAGCTGGAAATTACAAAGCATGAAGAATATAATGGCTAAAAGTCAAATTTGCAATTTTTACACAAGTACAGAACGAGGCATATCTGATTATGATAGAGAAACAAAGTCACAAAAGAACCTCTCAAGTCACAAAACAAGCAGTGTAACGTCCCCCGTATCTTATAATATATGCATCATTTAACAACAAACTATTCTTCAAATCTACTCTCTTAGAAATGCCACACCTGACATCCTTCCTAGATTGTAGGATGTGGTGGTTTGTCTCAATCTGTAGGTGGTAGGAACAAACCAACAACTAGCTAAGGGGGAACATGAGGTCATGAACCCAATGGCATCATTAAGCCTTTGTCAATAAGCCTTTGCAAAATTGGATTCAAATAATGGTTTTAGGGCTATAAGCCTTTGTCATGTCCTTTGTTATTAATTCCAATATATGCCATTGTTGCATATTACTTTTTTAAACAAGAATGGTTAAATGGTTAAATTTGGTCAGCGTAAAAATACAAAAAGGTGAGGTGTCACATAGTCTATAGTTCATCATTTGTCCAAAAAGTTGAGAGTTTGTTACACAAAAAAACAGTACTATCCTATTTGCATAGGATATTCAAGAGTTTCGAGTTTGACTAATATAGATCCTGTAAAAGACACCTAGAAGTTAGAACTAGACCTACATTGAAAAGCATAAAGAAAACCTGAGCTTAATGAAAAACATGATTGTTGTGTGCTTCCTCTTCGCCAACAGGTGAGGATGAGATTCTTGATTCTCCATGTCCACATCTTCAAGCAGTTGGTGGATAGTTTCTTCTTCCTTAAGCTTGCCTGGAACTAATCCCATTCACATTCTGAAGTTAGTTATAGTAGACTGTGAGCCCCTGTTCATATTAGTAACCAAGTGATGGGTGAATTGAACTCAGCTTGTAAGGCTTGGATTTGCCTCTTTTGCTAGAATAGAGGTTCCATTGTCATTGCATATCCAGTGCTGTGGATTTCCTCTTGGGCATGCAATTTGCTTGTAACAGAGAAAATTCATGTCCAATTATCAGTTATGATGTCCTCTTGTCTGTGTAAAATTTTGTGGATGTCAATAAGTTTCACAAAGAGGGAAACAACACAAAATAGGGAATACCGCGACTTTCAACTTTGCAAAGAAATTTCAGATTTACTGTTGGTGTTATGCACGGGGGATTCATTCAATAAACCGCTATCATAGCACATTCATTCGTGGCATATGAAACAATACCCCTAATTTCACTAAATATTGGAAAATACCTTCCAAAATCGTTTTTTTTAATCCCCTCCCAATTTAAAAAAACCCCTATTTTCACTACATATTGTATTTATCAATTTTTTCATTAAAATTTTTTATACCCCTTTATATTTCTACCCAGTATATTGATATGATACCCTTCTTATGACCCCACATGCATTCTACAATGCACCTTGATTCTTTTGATGTATATTGTGGATGCACATTACTTCGCCCACGATGAAATTACTCAACCACGTATCATTATGATTTGCAACATCTAATGGTCTAATTAAGAGATAGGAGATCACTTCTTGTATGTCACTAGAGCTAATGCACATAGTACAACATTTAGATTGCATGTTGCAGTTCCACAATCGCTGACTAAGCCCATTGTGGGCTAGGTATCCAAGCCCCCAGGTCCTATAACAAGCTCTAGGAGGCTGACTAAACCTCCCAAGGCCTGTAATAGGCACGAGTGGTTGGGTATTCAAGTTCCCAAGGCCTATCGAGGGCCTATAACAGGCCTTGGAGGCTTAGAGCCTCCCAAAGCTATTGGTAACAACTGGCCGAGTGTTATTGGTAACAATTGGCTGTCAATGACCACTGTCTCTCGACTATGATCGACTGGAAACCCACTTCACCACGAAAACCATAGCCTCAAGCATGCCTCAAGATGCTATTTCCCTGCGTGCTGGTAAGCCCAAGCCTTGCCTCAACCCGATTTCTAATCCGTTCGTGATCCCGCCATATCCATTTGGTGGATATTTGTCAGCCCACCCATATAAAAAAGACCCCAAAGTATTTTTGTATTGTTACATTAAATAAAAAAACCCTTTGCCCCTTAATATATAAGCAATATAATGTTTAGGTTTTCATGAATATTTAATACCACAATATGAATGAACGTGGTATTATATTGCATTCTAGTGAAGCCCACGTGGTGTTATGCCACAATTGGGTCAGGCCTTATGTATTAACAAATGTTGTCATCACAAGACTCCAATAAAAATCTTTCACTTGTTCATTGCTCCTAGGTGGAGCTTTGTTTCACCACAAAATCCATAGGATGTATAGGTCACTTACACCAAGGGTATTGAATTGAGACATTGATATTATGTTGTTAGTACAAGTATAAAACTAGCAGTGAGGAATTGTTCCTTGTCAATCATTTATGTTCTTTTTGGGAACAATTCAATTTTAAAGTGGACTAAAAGAAGAGACTTAATAGAAGAGATCTGACCATAGGGATTTGAGGAAAATAGAATTTGGCCTGTTAATTCTTGGATACATGTAGTCAGTTCCATTTGTTTCCAATGTCACATGGAATGCATCTTGATGTTCTGCTTTCTCCTGCGTTCTCATTTGCAATATGTGAATCTCCTGTCCTAATTTTTGTTGCATTACTGTATAAAATTACAAGTCCAAAATTAACTTTGACCAACCTATTTGTTTGCAATTTTCTTGTAAGCGAATATTTTGTTAATACTTAGGCTTGCGTTAAAAGAGAAATACCTGTAATATTTCCCAAAATAGATTTCAATTCCCTTTCGCCAGGTTGCATTTGTTCTAAGATGATGTTTTCATTTTGCTTATATGTTGAATAGACTTTTTAAAAAATCCCATTCAACTGAATCATACAACCTGATAGATATGTGATAAACTGTGACTGGATTGTATAGATCATGTCACGCTCAGCTACTAAACTCAATCCTTCAAAAAGACATATATTTAATGATGAAGTGCATTATGTACTTTTGAGGTATGTCATTCATTTCTCTTTCCAAATCCTTTGATTTTATTAGAATTTAATCATAATGTATGGTCAGAATTTACTATGAAATTTTATCTAGTTGCCAATTCTAAGAAGTGATATATGATGCATTTTATGAGACATTACTTGAACAATTATGAAATAGGAGAATGGATGCCCCCCAAGTCCTAGTCGCCCCCCTAACTAACTAGCTCTAGACTGATGGCTAACCCCATTAACCATCAATCTTCTGAAGACAATAATTTAGGAATAGCTGAACAGGTTCTGATGAAATCTACTCATACATCCCGACAAATATCAAACACCACTGGCTCTCCAACTACTTCTAGAACTGGAAATAAATCTCAGGTATCTGGAAGTCACTCTACTTATATCCCCTCTGATGAATTATATAATTTGATTTTTTTGTAGCATAAACATTCCTAAAACATGATACGTGGGGAACCTTATTTTCTATTTTTGTAAGCTCTGTCTCTTATCGAAATCAGATCAATTAAAGTTAGGTTTTAAACCAGGTTGAACAGTCTTGAATGTAGAATTTGTATCAACTAATTAATGGAATACAAAGTTATTGGAACAAATAGATGCCCTAGAGAAGCTTTTTGATACCTATCGTTAATATGTCCTTTTTACTTTTTCATTATCAGTATTAACAGGGATAATCACATTTTTTGACATTAAGGAAGTCCAATTGAACAAAACCATTTCTATAGGTAGCGGAAGGAATAGATATTGTGAAATTATTCGTTGTGATGTTGTACTTTGAAGTAGATCCCCATCCCCAAATTTCATGAAGAACTATCAGGAGAACGTGTAGAAAATTTACATTGTATTTCTCTTTGGAAACAAAAGACAGAATCACATATTATAATTTATATTGTTCTCTACAAAATAGGCCTTCCTATTTGCATATCTTTCCATTATACAACTCTTCCTGTTTGGCCGGAGACTATATACTAATATACCATATATACAAATCTAGGAAATTACAGTACTAGAGTGATAACACAAGTTTGAAAATAGAGTTTTGTTAGCTCTAATTCCGTGGGTTTCATTTTTTCATTTAATGATAGAGGCCAATTCCATCTCTCTCAAGTTGTTTGCTTGTCACTTCTTAGCACACATAGATTTGGAGTCAACTTTTCAAACAAATATTAAAAGGTCTTTAACAATCTTTTCAGTCCAAGAAATTGAAATGTTAAAAAAAGAATTGTTTGTTAGTGGATGATGAAACCTGCAAAATTAAAATGTGGAAAAGGATTGTTGTTTGTGGGCTAATGATTCCAAAAAATTAAAATGCAAGAAAAAATCGCACCATAAGAATGGTTTGCTATGTCATGATGAAACTCATATAATTGGAAATGTGGAAAATGACAGTCCATTACGGGTCTTTGCTTATCATTTCTCACCTTGCCTAGCTCTAGGATCGACATAATGTAGAAATTTCGACAGTTGGGAAATTAATGCGAATTTCAGAATTTCACCTCAACTTTGAGGTTTCCCAGATCTATTTCTTGTGAACTTTCAGTGTTGGAGATGAATCTGAAATATGAATTTACAGCAGTGATATTTCACTTCTCTTCAACCCAAATTCACAAGGCAGCCCAAGAAAATAAATATGATTCAAGTGTTCTTCAATACCACAAAGCTATATCCCTTAAGGCACACTTTCCAAGCATATAACCGATCTGAAATATCTTATAACAACGGTAAATCTGTCTTCTTATTTTCCAGATATGTGTTAAATCACTTAATCAATTTAGCTCTATGTTATGTCAAATCAACATGCATAATTAGGGATAGAATCTACTCAATCATGAAGATAAGAAAAGATGAAAATAAAATCTACAAGTACACAAAATTTGATAGTTGGAAAAATTCATATATACATAAAGTATGGAAATACAAGTACATTCCACAACTTTATTACCAAGCTGGTACAAGTCAATCTCTCTAAACCTGTTGATGCCTCGAAAATCAGAGCATCAATCAGCAAGGGATTCTCCCCGGTAAGCAAGCCCAATTAGATCGCTCACCGTTTGGTGCAGGGAATCCGTCTGGTTAATGGTTCCGGCGACCGTGTAAGATTGTAAGGATTTGTTTTACTTTCACCGGTTGCGGCCCGATCCACAGTTTATGTATTTTATATTTAAAAATGATATGCAAGTGCTCTAAACTAAATGCATGCGAATAAAACAAATCTGATTTAAACTACTTCAACTAGTCTAACCTATCCTTGTAAGGAGCAAAACTGAAAGGATGAGCAGTAAACTGAAAGAAACATTTAAAGATTAAATAGATAGCCATTTTATCATCTAAATGTAATTTTAGCTGAAGATAAATGATATCAAAGATAACTCTGATTTAATTAAAACATTCAATTACTCATATAGTGCAGAGAATTTTGTGAAGGAAATGAAAACATTCATAGCAGAGAATTAGTTCACAATAGCCAGGAAAGATCTCACAGAATATGGATGGTAAAATCCAGAAATAGTTCAGCAATAGTCCAGCATCATCCTCAACAAAACACAACACAAGCTTCTACAGGCCAAAATGATTTTCCATTCATGTAGCAGAAATAGTTCATGTATACAAGAGGAGTCTCTTTCACATGCCAAAATTCCTTTCTCTTTTCTCTAATAAGCTATATATAGCTTTACAAATGCTTCAAGAGATGCCACCTATATCCTGACTTTCCAAATTCTTTTAATTTGTCTTGTAGTGCCCAATTTACAAAAAGAATAAAAACCCCAGCAATATTACAAAAAAGGACGGGAAGGAGGTCCAAATGTCACTTTAATAATTAAAATATACAAAGGTTGAAAGAAGGCATGCTAGCTATAAATTAAAATATAAGACAAAAGGTGGGTCACTTCTGAGCTGGCACCTTTGCTAACTCAGGCGCTTTTGCTACAGCTGGTACTCATGTTGGAAATTATGCCTCTGTTGCTATCGGTAATTCCACTGAAGTTGTTGCCCCTACTTCTCCTGCTAATACTTGATGTGTTTCTGATGTTAGTGCTCTGTCTGCTTCTGCTATATGTCTCACCCAGATACTGGTTTCTTTTATGACATTGTTTGCATCAAGAGGGAGCATGGTTTTCATAGAAACTTCATGCTTGGCAAGCTCTTCCTCAAGATCAATGATTTCTGTTGTTATAGCCTGGAGGCTTTCTTGCAGAAGATGTGCGTGAATAGAAGCCTGGCCAACCCACTGGTAAAGGTCCTTAGCGGTCAAAACCTCCACCTTCCTTGCATAATCTATTTCAGCACTTAGCCCATCCCTTAGGTCAGACAAACGTTGGAGTTTTTCTAGAAATTATTCTATAGTCTGGGGCATTATCATCAGGAAATTCTCTTGGGTGGTTCATGTCTTCAAATACAAGCTTCCACACTGTTCAAGAGTGACCATAGCCACTTCGTTTAGCTTCACTCCAAAATCCTTGCAAAACCCCAAAAGGCAGATATCTGCTTTGAAACCAGAGATGGATTTAAGAGGGAGATTTTCTAGGAATCCCAACTTTCCTTCTCTCCATTCCATTTGCCTCTTAATGTCCTCACTAATGCATACATATTTTCTCCTACGCCTAGTGGCTTTAGCATTTATTTCCTTGATTCTAGCCACCACTCCTTTTAATTTGCATACTTCCTCCATTATGAGCTCTTGAATTCCATGTATCCTCTTCAATATTTTGCAAGCCTGCTCATGAAAGGGACCCAGATCACCAACCTTGCTAGTTGCAAGTTCTAATTGTTGTTCGAGCAATTCCTCACTTTCCTCTAACTTCTCTATGTTGTCTTTTAAGTCATCGATCTTCTGAGTGGTATCAAATTTCTCAGAATCCAACTGCAGGTTCCTACTTTCAAGACCCTGATTTTTTGCTTCCAGGGCCCTCATTTATATGACCAAGGCTCTCTTTTCAGCTTCTAGGTGCTAAAATTTTCTGTTTAACTCTTCCTTCTCTGACACAAGGGTGTCACATTTATCCACCATCAAATTTGAATAATTTTGTTCTTTGACTAGAGTTTCATGCAAATGGTGGGCTCTCTCCTTTTCTAATTCTAACTCATATGCTAATATGTTGACATTGTTTGCAGTTGCTTGAACAGAAGCCACAGAAATGGATGCCATGAGTTTGTGTGCACGCTTAGTACCTTGCATGATTGTTGTTTCATGTCTGGTGACAATGTCTGGTTGAAAAGGTCTCTTCATCCTAGTCACTGTTTATTTGACAATAGATTTCCTCTTCTTGTTATAAGTGAACCTGTCCCATTGGGACACTGTGCTACTTTTTGATGGTGTAAAAGGGACAACCAGGAGGTCTCTTATAGGGATGTCCGTAATCATGTCTTGGACATTTGGGATCTTTGGTTCAGAGTCCTCCTTCAATTTGTTTTCTTCTTCCGCTTTCCTTTGCGCTTCTTCTTTCGCAGCCTTCCTCTGAGCTTCCTCTTCTTTATGTTTGGAAATCCCTTCCAATCTGATCCTTTCTTCCTATTGAACTCTTCGAGCTTCTTCCTCTAATGCTTGGATCTTTTGAGTTTCTTCTTCCCGAAGTTCATCCTCTTTCACCTTGTTTTCTCTTTCAACATCTTCTCTTTGGATTCTCTTGGCTTCTTCCTTGAGCCTTTGCTCTTCTTTAGAGAGAGTTTCAGTGGCTTTTGCTATTTCCTTTTCCTGTTGTTGTTTTGCTTCCTTGACAACACCAGAGCTAGAACTGGCCCCGACTTTGCTTAGTCGGAAAATCTATAGTTCAGTCATGATATTGACCCCTCTATACACTTCTTCGTCTTCATCATAATAGTGAGCATATTCAAAGTTAGCATGAATCTCCCTGCAATGTTGTGCAGCCTTACCTTGTCGATCGTTCCTCTGAAAATCCTTTCCCCAAAGTGAAAATCCCTCAGTTCTGCAACAAACTCTTCTACTGTTGCAATCCCTGAAAACTTGTAAGCCCGAATATAGAAAGGTAAAGTCGGGAAAGAGGCCTTCTTTGCCTTGTATAAGTAGCTACCAATCCCATCAAGGAAAACTTGTCTCACTGCCTCCTTATGGACTATGTAGTCTGTAGCATATCTAGGTAGGATATATGGGGGTTTAGAGCCTCCATACATTCTTATGAAAGTGCCTTCCGGTGAAAAATAGAAATCACCATAATTCTCCAGGACCTCCATGGCGTTTTTGGACAAGCAGTTAGGTTCTTCATTGAACATTAACTCATATAAAGGTATGATAAATTCCTCACAAATGAGTTTGTAGTGCCACTTGTAGTTCTGAGCCCAAAAGAGTTTGTAAGCAGTGAATACTGGGGTGTCGGCCTCTCTCCAGTTACATCCAAGATTTGGAAAGGGGCGCTTTACCACAATATAGTCTATCAAGTAGGATGGCATGTAGAATTCTGCCTTCTTTGCCCCTAATCCTTCTTGTGCAACAATTATGGCTGATGATAGGTTGTCTGAGAGAATATCTGCCCAATTAAAAATTGTCCCTTTGAACGCTACATAGTGGACGATGGGAACCCATTGGAGCATAAAAACAATACCATCGGGCCTTCCAAAGATTCTACTAAGCATGAGGGCAATCATTCTGAAAGGAGGCCTCAGATTCTGAACCTTGTACTCCTCACTATCCTTTTTTCTGATCTGTTTGCCTGAGATCAACAACTTTCTGGCCATCTCTAGATTATCCATTTTGATTTGTCCTAGCCATTCATCATCAAGAGGCTGATGAGCCCGGGGAAATTTGTAAGCTACTGCGATATAAGATGGATGGAAGGATGCAAAAGCTTCCCCCTTACTGTCTGAAAGAACCCTTGTCTCAGCATTCACGTGCTGTAGAATCCATCCTATTACTTCCGAGCATGGGAAAAGTTCTGGGCATGTGGCTGCTTTGGATATGCAAGAGGTTCTGATGTTCTGGTATAGGTATTATTCCTCGAGGAGTGCCTCAGGGATGTCCTGGTCTCTTATCATACGATATACGTCTCCCCATTTGACTTCTGGAGGAACGCCTGTAGTGCACTTGGTGTCTTCATATAGATTTTCTACTCTCGTGGGGGCTAATCCTTGCTCAGTTGCTTTTGACTTTCATTTGCCACCTTTAGGAATTTTGGCTAAAAACCCTGTATAATAGAAATCATACATGAGTAGGCATTACAACGTAACATTAGAAAATTAGACTAGCATCCTGCACACAACAACAAATCTTAAGAATACTCCGATAAGCCTTTGATGGATACTTGTTTAATTCTTCCCAAAAATGAACGAAAAGACTAACCCAATCGTCCTAGCTTTGTTCATTATAGTTTAAAACTTCCAAATCGATACGACTTTTCTACTTTCAATTTTAGACTAAGACATTTATTTCGCATGTTATTGAAAAAACCTACGGGAACCGCATTGTGAAGTTTTGAGCTACGTTGCAACTACGAAATATAAGAGTAATGCATTTCCATAGTAACAATTCGGAACAAAACAAAGTGATTCTAAGTATAATATGTTTCATGGCATGAACATTTGCAGCCGGATAGGGACACCAATGTTCTTCTCGTAAGGGTAGACAGGACTGGTTTCAACTTCCACAATGGGTAGAGGTATGCTGCGGACTCTCTTAATGATCATACTATGGGTGATTAAGGTCCTAAAAAACTTCTATGCTTATATGAACACGGGCTTGGGTAAGCTTAGTTAGGTATGGGCATAGGTCCGCTCGGGTCATAGTTAGACTTGAAATCTTCTGCAATGGTCGGGCTAAAACGAAAAGAACCAATGAAATATGGCATTTATTTCAACGAGAAAAACCACTTCAAGAGAGGATACAAGTCTTGAAAGGTACTAACCTACTAGAAAATGATCGTGTATGGGAAAGTTGATGTCGCTGCAGATCCGGTGATCCTAGAGTGGGCGGTCATGGTCTCAAACGGACATGGAGACAAGCCTCTACCAAAATGAACAATGAATACCAACGGGGTTTATGCCCTATATATAGAATTTTGACACGCGTGAGCCATTAATAGGGTGGTTGTGAAAGATTAAACGGGGTTAATGGGCATACGGAGGTCAAATCGACACATTCAGTATTTAAGAGTGACCACCAAAACTGGAAAGATTTGGCCAACTTCTTCGACCGTTGTGGGGAAACTATCCGAGTTCTTCCACAAAACACGAGCGTGAAGTCGCCGAAAAGTTGTGGGGTTACTCTGCCGTTGCGGGAAAGTTACTTGAATTCTTCCACATAGGTCTGACTTGTTCATTTCTTTTCACCATTGCGGAAGATTTGCACGAGTTCTTCCACCGTTGTGGAGAGACTTGGCAAGTTGTTCCGCTGATGCGGGAAAATTGGTGGAAAAGGCTCCGGAAAAGCTGGCACAGTTCTCCCGAAACGGTGAAGTTCAAGTCTCAACCAAACCTTCTGCCCGTTGCAGCAAAGTTGTCTGAGTTCTTCCGTTGTTTTGGATGGACTTGGCGAGTTCTTCCGCTATTTCGGAAGGACTTGGCGAGTTCTTCCACCGATATTTTAACTTAGCCAAACTTTCTCACAATTGTGGAAGAGTTGTATGAGTTATTTCGCCGTTGCGCCTTAAATTCACGATTTTTACTTGGGCCAAAACAGGGAAATCGAATTCAAAGGAAACAAGAAAAGGATTTTCTTAAGATTTTCAAAGTAAGGGAAAGGTTCTGATGGCCTTTAGGCTCCTAGGCAAACTTTCTCTTCAAAAGTAAAGGAGGGGCCCCAAATTTTTTCAAATATTGGGGGGGGGGTGTTGTAGCAACAACAAAACCCTATCTAGGGAAACTTAAGAAAATTCTCGCCATCAACTTGTCCTTGCTGGGAATCACTCCCAACCAAAGCTAGTCACTCCAAAGATCCAAAGAAGCTTCTATCTCTCTGCCCACCTCTCATTGATAGATACCAACATCTAAGAAAGTTTTTATGGTCAGTATCCCTGTTTAGGTGAGTAGATTGTTTGACATGATTTTTCTTATGTTAGAGTCCTGTGGTATGTATATGCTACGAAGATCATTTGGCTCCTCATTTTGTGCAGGTTTTCCTGCACATATGCACATTTAGTGGGATACTTAACTTAAATAGGGAAGGATTTTATACATCACAATTAACAAATATGGCGGTTTTATAAGTGCCATTTCAAAAATTTATGCAAATGTATAGGCTTTCAATATATTCCTCCAGAAATCCCACAGGGCATTGGTTTGTCCACGTGGCATATACATACTTGTTTCTTTCACTTTATTTTTTTCAACTGGCAACATCATCTAACCCATAATGAACCAGCTCTTTCCTCGAACTAACTTGATGTTTCTTCCATCCTCTTGTCATCAGATGACCTTATTTGATTGTCAAGTTTAACTTTGAAAATGAAATGGAAAGGAACATTATTTGCACAGAGACAAATAGCATTTAAACATTATCTCAATATGTAAAGTATCTTCTTTATTATTTAAAAACTCTTCGTAAGAGTACTCAAGTTCAACAATGATTGATTGATGCAAATGAGGAAAGAAGGGAAGTTTGCAGAATGTTGTTTTGACAAGTAGTTAACTGAGGGTGGATAGTACAAAAATTCCCTATTTTCTTGGGAGATTGGGATAACTGATTCCTAAATCAATCAAACCTTCTATAAGCCACCTCAACACTCTTTCAATTTTTTTGGATATGGTTGCATAAAAGGAGGCACAAACTCAACATGCCAGAAGAGGAGAAAAGGACAGCACTAGGCACTTTTAAGTGGTTAGATAATTTTGCAGCTGAAGCATGTCCTAGGAGGCCATTAGATTTTTTCTTAATACCACCAATATGGAGGATTCACCCCCTATTGTAGAATATATTTATCTATGTTTTTATTTATTTAATTGTCTTCTGTAGATCTTTTTCTCCTTGTTCAGTTTTGCAGCCTCATTGGGGCCAGTTTCTCTTTTATTCACAATCATAATAAAAGTGAGTTTGTGGTAAATATTATATTGATTTATTTTTTATAAGCATTGAACTATTATAGTCAGACCTATATGTTATAAATATACATTTACATGATAAATATTTGTACATTATTCTGAGTATGTCAAAGATTTCTAAACATAATTTTTCCATTTCTTGATTAACCTTCCTGACCTGTATGTAGCAGAAAGTATACTGGATGGTAGCAAAACGTTGGCATGTTGTATACGGACCTTTTGTGGAGAGGTGGTATTCATATGTGAACACATATACCCTTCCTGTCGTTGCTGTGAAATATGCAGGGAAATCTATTCTGACAACTCGTGTGCTGATTGAGGTATGGCCTTTCAAAGTCAAGTTGAAATGATCAAAGTATACAATTGAAAGTTTCCTTTCCCAAGTTACAAAGGATTTGTTTGATTTATTAAATGAATGCTCTAAAAATTTTGTTTCCTCCCAACTTTAAACCTTTGGTGGCTAAATGGAAATCCAATTTTGAAAGCCTAAATTATCAAATCTTTCATGTGCTTATATATTTGGAACTTCTGTGTTTGTATATATTGTATTAGTTATTGTTTTCTCTCATGGATGATCTCCTTTATAATATATCTATTGGTTCTTATACAATTATTGTTGAGATATGTTTCATGTACTAATGATCATAGAGAGAAAAAAGAGCAAACACTTTGAAATTTGAATGGCCCATGGACAATTTTTATTATGTAAGGGATTAAGATGTACTTTATTGGAGTTAGTGGTATGGAATAGTAGAGATTTAGCATAAAACTCCACAAGTGCAAAATGCTTCCTCATCTTATAATGCAAGATGCTTGCACATGCATGCAACAAGGAAGGCACCTGATTCAACAAGGGGAAAAAGATAATGAATTAAAGAAAAAGCCTCCAATTGAAACTCATCTGAAAATAATTATCATACCTATTGTTGTAGTTACAGAGGTGTGTTTGGGGTTGAAGAATTGTTTTTTTGTTGGTTAACTAAGTTTTCCATGCACTTATTGGATTCATTGGCTACCCATAACTCACCAAACACTTCCAAGGAATTTAAGACATGTAGCAATAAGAAAATAAATAGGAAAAGCATGAATAAAAAATGATACAACAATTATAAAATTTATTCAACAAGATACATGCCTGGGAATGTATTGACAGTTTGTTAACAAGATGCTCACCCTCCAAATAACAAAATGAACTCCCTTGCTGAAGATGTCACTTGAATGATTAACTGATGCCCTCATATGCAATCACCTCCAAATTATAATATGAAGACCAACAGACTGTTATATACATTTAGCCCAAGGTTCTAGTGCAAATTTGAGTTGGAATGATGCTCAAATAGTCGTGTATACTCAGGGCTCTATGCTTCTCATTCCACAAATGTTCCAACACTTTTTAGCTACCAATGTTGGAAATCTATAGCAGATCTGAACTTAACTTCTCAGCATACAACCTTCAGATCTGAGCATAAGAATCTTTGTTTTACCCTCTTCCAATACATTCATTTATTATTATTTATTTTTTTTAAATAGACATGTCTGTCACTATAGCGACAACACAACCTAGCAAGTTCCGACGAACTTGTTATACTAGCAACGAAAATTTCCGTCGCTAGTATAGCAAGTTCGTCGAAACTTGCTAGGTCTTTTTGTCACTATAGCAATGGACCTTCGTTGCTATAGCGATGGAGCTCGCTTGACTTATTTTTTTTTAAATATGAGACTCCGTCGTTACAGCGACGGCCCTTCGTCGGAACTTGTTAGGCATTTTCGTCGCTATAGCGATGGACCTTCATTGCTACAACGATGGAGCTTGATTGACTTAATTTTTTTAACTATGAGACTCCATCACTATAGCGACGACCCTTCATCAGAACTTGTTAGGCATTTTCGTCGCTATAGCGATGGACCTTTGATGCTACAGTGACGACATTCGTTAGGTATTTGCGTCGCTATAGCGACAAAAAAGGTGTTACTATAGCGACACAATTTGTTTTTTTAAACAAAGCATGTTCCATGTCATTTCTGTCGCTATAACGATGAACTTTGTCAAGTGTTGCTACAACGATGAAAGTTTCCCCAAGAAAACAAGGAGTCATGTTCGTCGCTATAGCAACGCAAAAGTGTTGCAATAGCAATGATTTTCCATGGGAAAAATGTTCACATGTACTAGTGAGGAATTGGGGTAGTATTGATGCATGAAGGGAGGTCATTGGATTTTGAAAGTAAGCAATTCAAAGGAAATAACATGATGAAATACACATATGAAAAAGAAATGGGAACAATTTTGCATGCAGTAAAAAAGGGTGACATATCTCATTGGGAGACACTTTAAAGTCAAGATAGACCATGACAACCTAAAGTAGTTTTTGGAACAAAGAGTGTCATCAAAAGAGAAACAAAAATGGGTATTGAAAATGCAATGGTTTTATTTAAAATAATCTACAAAAGAACGTTTTTGGTAAGGAATGAAGAAATATATTCAAATATTTGTAAGAGAATGTTGGGTGTGCCAAAGAAATAAAGTTGAGACAGTCAATCCTCTAGGGTTACTTCAACCTTTACACATACCTATCAAATTTGGGAAGAGATATCAATGGAATTCACTGCAATTTTACCAAAATCACAAGGTAGGGATGCCATTTTTGTGGTTGTGGATAGGCTCACAAAATATGCACATTTTGTGGAATTCAAAGTACATATATTGCAATCCAATTGGCCGAAGTGTTCATGAAGGAAATCCATAGACTCCATGAATTACCTAAATTAATCAACAATGAGATACAAAAGTCACAGAAAATTTTTGGAAAGAGTTATGGAATATAATGGGAACACTGTTGGCTATGAGTTCATCATATCACCCACAAAAAAATGGATAAATATAAATTGTTAACAAATGTTTAGAAGGTTATCCCCATTTCTTTTCTTTAGGAATGAAAATTCCCAATGGGTCAAGTGGCTTCCTTTAGAAGAATAGTGGTATAATACCACCTATCACACATCTATAAAGATGAGTCCATTTGAATATGTTTATGGTTATCTAGCTCCTACTAGCACATCATTTTTGCAAGATCATTCCAAATTATAGGAAATTGATGCACATGTAGAAAAGATTAAAGAAAAATTTCAAATCCTTAAAGAAAACCTTCAAATGGCCCGGGACAGAATGAAGCAACAATTAAATCAACATAGAAGTGAAATAAAATTTGAGTATATTGATTATAAGGTTGTAGTCTCAAATATACCCAGGAGGGTGTCACCCTCATGGGTATATTTGAGACTACAACCTTAGAAGCAATCTACTCTAAAAGAAAAAAAAAAGAATAAAAAATTAGCAGTCCAAATTTTTTTGGACCTTATGAAATTATTCACAAGATTAGAGAAGTGGCCTATAAGTAAGATTTTCCTTTCTCCCACATTCATAAGTTTTTCATGTATCTTGCTCGAAAATTTTTTTGGGACATACTATGCTAGTGTAAACAGAACTACCAGAATTAGATGAAGAAGGGAAGTTGATTCTGGAACCAAAAAAAGTTATTGATATATGTTCTCTATCTCTTCGGAATAGAACCATTATGGAGTACCTAAACAAGTGGAAGAATATGATTCTAGAAGAAGTAGCATGGGAAGATGAGCAATTCATGAAGAAACACCCTCAATTACAACCTTTGAAGGGAAAACATTTTTAAAGAGGGGGGCTATGTTAAGGCCCTAACCATCATTCATTATTATTATATTAATTATGATTAGGTTGGATCGGTATTAGGTTACATAATGATCACTTCATATTCTATTTATAATAAAGGAGATTCATTGGTATAATCATCTTGTCTTGTATTTTGTCTTTGCTACATTGTATAAAGGTGGTTTACCCCTTGAAGAGGCTTCTTATTGATCTCTTTTATTCATTCTTAAGGCATTGGATTATTCTCTCTTTTCTTATTTTATGCTCTTTGGGTACTTTGGTGCATAACATTGTTATGGATGATTTCTTACGTGATACCCATGCCGTAGAGGAGATGTCATTGCATACATTCCAGTAAAATTAACTAGGGGATGATGTTGATATCACCGACACCTTCTTCAAAAGTTTGAAATTTTCTTCCACCACCCCTCTCTTTGGACCGATTGGTCAAATTATACCCAACTAAGGACAAAAATGTTACTATATAACTTGAAAGCAATGTGCGGTATGTCAAGTACGTGTTTGTCGACACCTTTGAGGTAACTAACTTTTAATTCCCCTAATTTTTTAAGGAATCTTGTCACACAATGAACATTGAAAATGGTTGATTTAATGCATGCATGATAACAATGTACATTTCTATTACCCGCTAATCATAGGTAACTCAAAGATAGGGTACTTCCAAGAGATAATGTATTTCCCGACAACTGTACAAAGGTAAATAAAATTTTGAAAATGTTGGGCCTTCAATACATATCATACCATGCATGTCTCAATGATTGTATTCTATAGAAAGGTGAATATGTAGACAAAGATATATGTCAAGAATGTGGGCATGAAAGGTACCAGAATTTTAAAGAAAACAACAACAATAAGGAACATGTTCCTCCTCATAAGATATTGTGGAATCAGGGGGGGTTCACTCAGTAAACTTGTTGCATAGAATGATCGTTTGCATGATATAAAAGAATATCCCTAATTTTACTAAATATTGGAAAATTCCTCCTAAAATCGTATTGTTGAACCGCCCTCCCAATCTGCCTTTCCAAGTAAGAAAACCCCTAGTTTCATCATATATTGCATGTATCCATTTTTATCAACCCATTTTTAATATCCCCATTATATCATATTATCAAGTTGTAACAAACATGATCCCTAACACGTCTTAGTATAAGCAAACATGATGGTAAATAAAATAATAGTATAATGCTAATAGTGATCCCACCAGGATTGCAGCGGTGACTGATAAATTTGTAGCATTGGATAATGGAAGACCCAATGAAATAGTACTAGGAAGCAAGGTTGGAATTTGATGGGCATTTTTCCCATCACAGGGAATTTTACCCGTCAAATACAGCCAAAATTTTTATGAAACTATCTAGCTAAATAGGTAATTAATAAATAAAAACGATTTTTGGCGTTTAATATTTTGTGAAAGACGTCATTAGTTTCAATTTTCGGTGGTTTGTTAATTTGATTTTAAATGCCCCTTCTTATGCTCGTAATTTTAGCAACCCTTGTTTTACACATATAAAGGTAAACAGGAAATGAGAAAAAGTCTTCACTGGGATAGTATAGAGATTACATACATAAAGCATTAATGAACATGACCTTGAACTCATGGAAGTCGTTTTCTACCAGTGAAATTACGTATGAAGAAGGAAGTTGTGGCTTCATTTCTTAATACAACCAACATCATTTTTGCAATTTTGCAGAGAATTTTGTTCTGAAAGAAACAAGTTTAGCAATACACCAGCATTGCTACAAGTCTAGGTTCAGGTTTACTTCTAAATGGAAACCCATCCTCGATACCATCCCGGAGCTTAACGCACAACACAAAGTAGAGTTTATAGCAAGATTCATTTGGCTACAAATGTGTAAAGTGAAATTACTTAATATGAATGTTTGTAGTGGTTTGGAGCCATTGTTTAATTGAATTGATGTAATCCTTAGGCACTACCAATTTATGTGAAATGACCAATAACCTAACTTACAACTTTTATTTTTTTTATTTAAAATTGATTACCTAATTTACACTCACATGGAGTCTCTGTTACGTCTCTTTATCTACTACTAAGAAAAAATTATATCAAAGAGATGTGTGGTTTTTTTACATCGATTATGGGTGATATGTTGATGTATATGTAACTTCGGAATGTATTTCATATATATATTTATTGTACTCCTATAGAGATGTATTATTCCTCTATATGGAAGTGTTTGTATTCCTATAGAGATGTTATTATTCCTCTATACGGAAGTGTCGTCATTTATATTGTTAGTGTCGTAACTTATACTTGATGGGTTATTAGACCACCTTGTTGGGGTCGGCTCTGTATAAATCATGTGGGTCGAAGGGTTATTAGACCACCCTATTGGGGGTCGCCATGTGGGTCAAAGGGTTATTAGACCACCCTATTGGGTGTCGGCCCAATCAACATTGTGTTATGTGGTTAAGTTGAGGCCGACCTAGTAAAGGTTATTAGGCAAGTCAAGTCAAGTATAAATAGAGTGCGGGAAGCACTCTATTTGATCATTCTATTCTCACACACACTCTTTGGAGAGTGACGTACTTGTGGAGGAGGAGAAGCTGCTGCTAGGAGATGTCTATCTCTTATGCTTGGGTTGTATCATTGCTCTATCTATATCTGAGGAAGTTATTGGGGTTTTTCACCTTTATGGTTTTCCCCAAGTAAACTCTATGTCTCTTGTGTGCTTGCATTATTGTGTCCATGATTGATATGCTGTAGATATGCTGTACATGTTGTTCTCTCATTTAAGATCCTAGATCAGATTGAAGTAAATTCTGAAAAACTAACATGGTATCAGAGCTAGCCTAAAAGAAGGCATGGTATGGCATGCATGAAACTTGTTGCACTTGCGATGCTAGGGCTTGATATAGAAAAAACCAGTCATCGTAGCACTTTCGCTATAAATCCATTTTGGAAAAAATTTTAGATCTGAAACTTTTATAGGTAGAATATCAGATCCCCATGTACCTTTTGTCCAAAGGACAACTTCTAATTCTTTGTATTGTGTGTTTTGTGATCTGTACAATCTAGGGTTTTTGCCTCTTCCAGATCTGAGTCATAAATAGGTGACCTAGGAAAAAAGGTCATAACTTGGCCTAGGAAGCTCCAAATGAAATTTTGTAAAAACTGACAGGTAGTGCACGGACTGTACTTTCTCAAGAAACTTTTGCAGAGGCCAAAACTGAACCAGTGACACGTGGTACGCCGTACAAGTTCGCTCTCCTGTTTTATCCCATAAACAGGTCACATTGCGACCATTGGCATAACTCTCTCTCAGAGTTTCCAATTGAGGTCAAACCTATGGGGTTGGAAAGATGACAGGTCGTGCTACCACAGGTAGAAGTTTCATACCCTGTGGATGGGAAAGTTCAGAGTTACACCAGAAACAATCAGGTACATATTTCTTTCAAAACATAATTATTTTTTAGCACCTTCATTCATGGCTTCGGGAATTTAGGGTTTCAGAGAAAGATGGAATTCTTGTAATCGGAGACCACGACTGAATGCTACTCATAAAAATCAAAATTTAGAGACCAAGATCAGAATTTTTGGTTGGGAAGAAGGCCGGGCTTGATCAGACCCTAGTTTGGGACTTTGATCGAAAAAGTGGAAAATTAGGGCTTCTGCAAAAATGGAAATTTTTGAAATCTATGACCACGGCTGGAAGCTCCTCAGAAAAATAGAAGCTTAGAGTTTTGGATTGAACCTTTTGATTGGGCAGAAGGGTGGGATTTATCAAACCCTAGTTCGGGGTCATGTCGAGTGAATCCAAAAGTTTCAAAGGCAAATTTGAGGGGTGAAACTTTGCAGTTTTCAAATTCTGAATATACTGGCTTGATTAGCTCATCAAGGCGCATCTTTCTATCGTTTCAGAAGTTTGAAATTCAAAGTTTGAATTTTTAGGGTTTCTCTGACAAACCCTAATCTAGCTCTAGGTCCAGTTCTTGCAAATCAAGTGGATTGGGTTAATCCTAGAAGAGAATGGATTGGTCACCTACATAAGTGAAGAAGTTCCTATTTCAGAGGGAGATGAGGCTGAGGCCTTACATAAGAAGATTACAAGCAATCTCGACAGGTATGACTTACAGGTATGTTTCGAATTCTGTTCATGGTTAAGTTTATGATATGTTTGTCTTCATATCATTACGGTTAGTACAATCTTGATTAATTACTAGACTTGTTGTATCACCTTAATAAAATTATGAATACATGATAGAAGATATTCATTGATTAAGGTTTTGACACTTATGATTGTACTAATGCATTGTGATGTTGTATGAGGTTTATGTTGTTCGCTAACATGAAAGGTACACCAAGAAAGACAAATCATGTTCTACTTCAAGAACATATGATCATGGTGACATGAAGACAAAGATTCATCCATTGTTATGGATCACATAGAAGATCTACTTATGAGGTATGTATAACTTGGTTAACCTATGAGATATGCAGGTTACTAGCACAAGTCACTTAAGAGAACAATAAGACATCATGTGGGTATGTTAGACAATAACCAACTAACATATTAATCCAGGTATGTTTTTCCTATATCAAGTTAGAATACTACCTTGTGTAAGTATACATGGCATGATTGATAATGATTATTCATAGGTTTGAATAATCATGGGTGTATGCATATTATGTTTCTTAACCAGAAGAGTCATGAAAGTATAGGTTTGAGTAATCACAGGTGTAGGCATATTATGTTTCTTACTTTAATTTATGATATGACTAACCATAATAGTCCTTGAATACTAATGCTTATTATTTCTATTTGAAATGATCATGACTATACATGCTTAAGATTATTGTGTTTTGATAGTATTGAGAATGTACTAATAAATATATGATTATGTATGAGATCTCGAGGATATCACAATAATGATACTTGTAAGCATGCATAGTGATCGAGGATGGATATAAGTTCAAGGATAGGTAATCCAGGAAGCAAAGATCAAGATGGAGCACACTCCATTAGTTTCTGCAAGGATGCAGATATTCAGAGGGAGTCCACCCAACAACCAAACAAAGATAAGTATTTGAATTATCATTTCTTGCATATTTGATTGTTTAAATATGTATATACTAATGTTCCTAGAATTAGGCTGTGTATTTTTTGGCATATTAGAAAAATTGCATTAATGAACAGTATACTACTAATATGCATGTGATGGGTAAGTGGCCTATGGCACTGTACAACATTCCATTTCTACTTATCTAGAATGAAACCTCTTTGCTGACATGTTAGGAGTAGTGCCAACTCTTAACAATTTTCTGGTAGAGATTGGAAGGCATCTAGAAAGTTATAGGATATGGATGAATGTTGTATTGAAGCATTGGCTAAAATAATTGTATGACTGTATGACATATTTCTTTATGTGTAAGAATTTGTTCTGAAAACTATGAGAAATTTCTAATCATGCAATTTAACTTGTTTTGTAGGAAAGATCGTATACGAGCACCTACAAAAGAAAGACTACAACATTTGTTTCAGTAATAAAGTTATCTATTGAAGATATTGAATATATTGAAGTTCCCAGGATTCGGGAAGAATGTCATGATCGAGGAGTACCAGTCGATCATGAAGAATGATGTTTGGGATGTAGTCCCAAGACCTGAAGGGAAGTCTGTTGTGACTTCCAAATGGATATATAAGATCAAGCATGCTACAGATGGTAGCATGGAGAAATGCAAAACAAGGTTTGTATCTCGTGGCTTCTCCCAGAAAAAGGGATTGAGTATGAAGATACTTCTACACCTATGGCTAGGCACACTTCCATCAGATCAGTACTTGCTCTGGCTGTAGTGATGAAATGGAAGATACACCAGATGGATTTCAAGACAGCTTTCATGAATGGTGTAGTCGAAGAGGAAGTGTATGTGGAGCAGCCACTTGGTTTTGAGACACATGACGAGAAGTCATATATGTGCAGAACTTGGTATGGTAGGATAGACAGCTCTCTATCCAGTTTGGGATTTACCAAGAGTAAAGCGGATTCCAACCTTTACCACAAGGTTGAGGAAGGCAATCCAGTGATACTACTTTTGTATGCGGATAACCTGTTTGTTACAGGTGAAGATAGATTGATTGTTGACACGCAGCGGAAGCTTGCTGCCAAGTTCGAGATGAAGAACTTGTGGATGATGCACTAATTTCTAGGCATGGAAGCGTGGCAGAGTGCAGATGGAATCTTCCTTGGACAAGGGAAGTATGCAGTAGAGATCCTGAAGAGGTTCGGGATGATGGAATGCAAGGCCATGGCCACACCTATGGCATCGAACCTGAAGCTTCTGTGTGATGCTTCATCTGACCCGGTTGATGTCACTGTGTATCGTCAGATGATTGGGTCCTTGATGTACCTGATGAACACGAGACTAGATGTTTGCTTTGTAGTGAACACATTGAGCCAATACTTGACAGGTCCGAGACATGCTCACCTGGTTGCTGTAAAGCATATTCTGAGGTACTTGAAGGGTACAATTGATTATGGGCTCAAGTATGATGAGAATCAAAAGTTTAACCTGCAGGGTTATGTTGATTCATATTGGGCAGGCAGTGCTGCAGATAGGAAGAGCAATTCTGGGTGCTGCTTCAGTATGGGATCAGGTGTGATCTCTTGGTTTAGAAGGAAGCAGTCCTGCATAGCACTGAGTACAGCTGAAGCAGAGTATGTTGCAGCTTGTTTAGCTAGTTGTAAGGCAGTATAGCTTCAGAAGCTATTGTCTGAGTTATTTGGCTACTGGTATCTTTAGTGACAACCAGAGTTGTGTGAAGCTGTCTGAGAACCCAGTGTTCCACAACAGGTCGAAACACATTGAGATAAAATATCACTATATCAGGGCTATGGTGCAGAAAGGAGCAGTGAAGCTCCTATATGTTGCGACAGATAAGCAGATTGCAGATGTGTTGACAAAGCCACTAGCCAGAGTGAAGTTTGAGTACTTCAGAGAGAGGCTTGGTGTCCTTCATATCAATGGCACTTCGAGGAAGAAGTGATGGAGACATTTGATGAAGCCATTATGAGCATGGTGAGAGGAGGATCCTTCCATGGTTGTGGATATAAGCGCTGGATGATTATAATCAGGACGATGCTCCAGTTATTGCTCTGGATTTGTATGCATCATGTTGATGCTAGATATGATCAGTTGGATCATTTATATATGTATGCATCATGTTGATGTTGGATATGATTAGTTGGATCATTTATGTATGTATGCATCATGTTGGATGCTGGATATGATCAGTTGGATCATGTGTATGTATCTATAGATGTATTAGGTGGATACATTGTATGATCAGGTAGATCATGTATGTTGATATGTATCAGGTATGATCAGGTGGATCATGTATTTGTATATGTATCAGGTGGATACATTGTATGATCAGGTAGATCATGTATGATGATATGTATTAGGCATATACTGTGTATGCATCAGGTGGATGCATTGTATGATCAGGATGATCATGGATGACGAGCTTCGAGATGTTGCTCCAGATGACATGCATCAGGACGATGCAGTGATGATGATCAGGATGATCATGTGTACATCAGGTTGATGTATGGTGAGTATCAGGTTGATACTCTGTGGTCGTGGAACAAGTTGTGCAGATGAGCATGTAAGTAGACCTGGGAGATCTGGACAGGATGAAAAAGGCCTCAGATGCTCTTTCGAGGCATTGCCATGACCACATGTAATAATTCCTGGAGATCTGGAAAGGATGAAAAAGGCCTCAGATGCTCTTTAGGGTTCTTGCTTGGAAAGACACTCTTTTAAGGTTTTGTGGTGACCACATGTAATAAGTCCTGGAGATCTGGATAGGATGAAAAAGGCCTCACATGCTCTTTAGGGTTCTTGCTTGGCAAGACATTCTTTTAAGGTTTTGTGGTGGGGGGGTCACATGTAATAAGTCCTGGAGATTTGGACAGGATGAAAAAGGCCTCAGATGCTCTTTAGGTTTCTTTCCAGTCAAGAGACTCTTTTAAGGTTTTGTGATGCACGTAATAAGTCCTGAGGATTCCACATTATGACCAGTGATGATGAAGACCTGCAGGTGGTGGGCCTACATCCAGTATGAAAAAGGACTGGCTCTGTATAACTTCCTATGACGAGTAGATTCAGAGATTGATTGAGATAGCAGCAGCAGTGACGATGATGATGATTCGAGGATGATGCATCGATGATGATGATCCAGAGAAGAAGACTTGTGCTAAATGATCTGTGTCGAGAAATACCTTCCTAGTTAAGAGGGAGTATTGATGTATATGTAACTTCAGAATGTATTTCATATATATATTTATTGTACTCCTATAGAGATGTATTATTCCTCTATACAGAAGTGTTTTTATTCCTATAGAGATGTTATTATTCCTCTATACGGAAGTGTCATAACTTATACTTGATGGGTTATTAGACCACCTTGTTAAGGTCGGCCCTGTATAAGTCATGTGAGTCGAAGGGTTATTAGAACACCCTATTGGGGGTCAGCCATGTGGGTCAAAGGGTTATTAGACCACCCTATTGGGTGTCGGCCCAGTCAGCATTGTGTTATGTGGTTAAATTGAGGCCGTCCTAGTAAAGGTTATTAGGCAAGTCAAGTCAAGTATAAATAGAGTGCAGGAGGCACTCTATTTGATCATTCCATTCTCACACACACTCTTTGGAGAGTGGTGCACTTGTGGAGGAGGAGAAGCTCCTACTAGAAGATGTCTATCTCTTATGCTTGGGTTGTATCATTGCTCTATCTATCTCTGAGGAAGTTATTGGGGTTTTTAACCTTTATGGTTTTCCCCAAGTAAACTCTGTGTCTCTTGTGTGCTTGTATTATTGTGTCCATGATTGATATGCTATAGATATGCTGTACATGTTGTTCTCTCAGTTAAGATCCTAGATCAGATTGAAGTAAATTATGAAAAACTGACATGATACCTCAAAAAAATTATGTTGTTCTCTGTGTTTTCAAGTTTTGAAATTATTGGAATGGATATTTGGCATAGAATATAAAAAATATATATTGTATTTATACATTATATTTTGTAATTTAAGATTTAATAATATCTCCAAAATATTATTGTTTTTGTTTTTTTATTAATATAATTTTTGTAAAATTAGTCACAACAGATCTAATGAACAAGTAAATCAATCACAACAGATGAATATAGAAAATATGGTGTAAAACTGTGCAAAACATGCAGCAGTGCTCAATATCCCAGAAAGGGTGAATGAATTACAATAGAATACAATATCTGTCAATGAGCAATTTGAATTGACTAAGTAGGCCATTCGAATCACTGAATGGAGTAGCTTGACTCCAACTAGGAGTCCTCATCATCAATCGGTGGTGGTCATCAATGCACAAGAACCAGTCATCCAGGTGTCAATCTGAGTCTAACTGAGTGTGTCATGTGTAACTGAAGTGTGTAGCACTGATTAAGGGAAGGAAGCTCAGTGGGGTGTCCATGTAAAAATGCACTCTTCACATCCATGTGGTGCACTTCCCAATGCTTGGATGCGGCAATAGCTAAAACAAGGCGGATGGAATCCATCTTTGCAACCGGTGCAAAGGTCTCAGTGTAGTCCACTCCTTCGACTTGGGAAAAACCTTTTGCCACCAACCTTGCTTTATATTTGCTGATAGTGCCATCAGCAGCAACTTTAGTACGGTAGACCCATTTACACTTCACTAATTTTCTTCCAGGTGGAAGAGAAACTAGCTCCCATGTGTTGTTCTTTTGAAGAGAACTGTACTCTTCATCCATGGCACTTTTCCATCTCGGATCTCTATGAGCAGAATAGTATGATGTAGGATCTGAACTAGCCATCAAATAAAAAATCTCAGGAATAAATGGATCAGCAATAGAAAGAGCCATACCTTCTCTTTGAAAGTCTCCTCTTGTTCGTCTCGGATCAGCAGGATTTCCAAGATTCGAACCATCAGATTGTAGAGTGTTTTGGGCCCACTTTGGTAATTGAGGGGGATCATAATGGTCGGATTCCAAACCTGATATTTCATGATCATCATATGCTGCTACAATATCAGAAATATCAGAACTGATACCTTCATTATCGCTGCACGGATCTTCTTCTGGTGAAGGCGGTGAATCGGCAGTCTTCTCCTCGACTAGTTGCATTTCTTGAAGCGGTTCTTCAAATTTCACACTGCGCTCTATGAATATCTTTTTAGATCTAATATCCATGAGTTTATATGCTTTTGATTCTTCCCCATATCCTATCAATATGCACTCGGTACTTTGTGGATCCAAAGCTCGTCTCTTCTCAGAAGGAATTCTAGCCCATGCAGTAGAGCCAAAAACTCTCAAATTTGACACATCCGGTTTGTGACCAAAGAATGCTTCGAAAGGAGTCATACCTTTCACGGATGAATGTGGAACACAGTTCTGTATATATGCAGCAACATTGATTGCTTCAGCCCAAAGATTTGCAGCCAAACCTTTTGATTCAATCATGCATGTAGCCATCTCTTTCAGTGACCGATTTTTCCTTTCCGCTACACCGTTCTGCTGGGGTGTGTAGGGAACTGTATGTTGGATCTTAATTCCGCTTTGGGCACAAAGTTGCAGCAAATCGGATTTAATATATTCCCCACCATTATCAGATCTAAGAGCTTTGATCTTGCTCTCAGTGGCGGTCTCAATAGAAGCCTTAAAATCCTTGAATTTTCCAAGCACTTCTGACTTGTTTTTGAGAAAGAATACCCATGTAAAGCGGAAAAAATCATCAATAAATGTCAAAAAATACCTTGAACCATTTAATGACATATGGGGCAGTGGACCACTGATATCAGAATGGATCAATCCCAAAATAGTAGAAGCTCTGCTAGCTTTGCCGCGGTCGAATCTGTGCTCGGGGTGCTTCCCAATGATGCAACCAGTGCATATTCCCTTCGAGGAACGGAGTTGTGGAAGCCCATCTACCATGGATTTGTTTGATAACATCAGAAAATATTTATAATTAAGATGTCCAAATATTTCATGCCAAAGCCTACTAACCTCATTACCATGTGTGCGAAGAGCAGTGGGCTTTGCAAGCGGAATAAAGTGTGAAAACTCATAGCATTTTGCAGTGTGATTTGCCTTTCCGACTGCAACTAGTCTTCCACTTTTGATATCAGAAATTTCAACTGTATTAGCGCTGAATGTAACTTGCTTTGGTTCACCAATGTGTGTCATTTGATACACAGAAAGGAGATTTGAAGCCAATGAAGGCACATAGAGAACATTCTGAAAGCTTCCGTGTTCTACATGAATCGTACCTTTGCCCTTTGAAGAAATTTTTGAGTCATCTCCCAAATGGATGGGGATGGAGCTATTTGGATCGAATGAGGAAAAAGAATCAATATTTGCAGCCATATGATTTGATGCACCTGAATCTATCAAGAGAGTAGTGGGCTTCGAAACCGTTGCCATGAGTGCTTGTCCTCTTTCATGATCATCATTCCTATCCTTCTTCCTTGCACCGTCGGGAAGAGTTATGTTGTTCTTTTCCAAAAGGAGGGCCATTTGATCTATAGTTTTCTTCATACATGAACTTTCAGGATGAAAGACACGATTGCAATAAGTACATTTAGATTTTTGGTTACCTTCTTTGCCCTTTTGCTTGAACTTCGAACTGGATGGTGCATCCGTTTGCTTGCCTTTGTCTTTTTGCTTGTGAGGCTCGAATTTGGGCTTCTCCTTCTTTTGCTTTCCTTTACCATTCGAGATCTTGGGTCCTTGAACATATAGGGCTGAATCTTTGGAGCTTATGGACCCCATTTGAATCAACTTGTCATGCTCTTTTGTGACGGACTCAATGAAGGCATTCAAGGTAGGCATCTTCTAATTCGGGGTAGTTAGCCGACCGAAATTGAAAGTAGAGACAAATACCGAATAATCTTTCCCAAGCTTGCTTAGAATGGAGAGGATCAATTGTTTATCCTCTTTGATAACTCCACTGTTCTTCAATTGCAAGTTCAAGTTCTTGAATTTTGTGAAGAATTCATTGATGTTCTCGAAATTCTCAGGATTAAGGCCAATCAATTCATTCTCTAATTGAAAATCCCTAAGCTAATCCTGCTTGCCAAATAGTGTTTCAAGTTGCTCCCATATAGCTTTTGGAGTCTTCAATCCACTGAGATGGAAGTGAAGATCTTTGGAGATGGAGAGACAAAGAAGACCATAAGCTTCATCAAGCTTGTTGTTGTCACATACCCCAATTTTATTAAAATAATGTAATTATTTTTAATATTCCTGAGAACATTATGTTAAATTTAATGCTAAGTAGGAATGGATGACTCAGCAGAGTCTCCAGAAATGGAATGTAAATTCTGAATAATTATTATTAATAAATAAATTATGGAGACAACAGCATGGGAGAGCTTTTAAAAGAGGTTACTGGTCTAACTGGTGGATGGAATTAGGTGGAAGGACAAAAGACAAGTGGCAGCATCCTCAAACACTTCCTGAGTTGCAGGTGGCAACTTCCCTATATTTTGGGGTCATGATTCCCCAAGAAAGTGGAATCTGAGCAGGTGGCTCATTAATGATAGTTAGCCCAACTAAGACCTAGGCAATCTTTTAAATACTACTCAATGAACTGAGCTGGGGGTTCAACAATTGTTCTAAAGGGAGAATACATTCAGGTGAATGCTATTCAGGAGTACCATTGAGGAAGTGGGAAAACAGTAAGGAAGTGTTTGGAAGCAGGAAGTTGCAGTAACTTGGTTCCAGTATAACTGTTTTGGCTGAGGGAATTATTGGCCGTACTTAGATTCCAGCCAGTTAGACCAGGGCAAGCTCGGGGGTCCTGAGAAGTGCTGTCTGGGCACTCTCCAGGAATTGGTAGGGAGGAACAGCCTCCCATTGCTGTTATTGTCTACCATAGCTACAGGTTCTGCCACTCTTCCTGTTGTTGGTTTAATTTATTTTCATATGAGATAGACTAGTACAACTATGTTTGTGACTGTATTCAACTTCAGTAAATCCGTCTCTGTACTTCCTTTTGTTATAAATTTCAGAAACGCAGATGTTATAGAGATTTCCTATTTTTATTTAAATAGAGTATTTATCTTATACAGAACCTATTTGTTACTGTTATAGTTAACAATTACCATGTTTAGGCATATTCTAGAATTCCTGTTAATGGTTCAATAATAGACAGAAATATTAAATAATAGATATTCCAGTAATCTACCTGTATATATATGTGTATTGCATATTTCAGTCAACTTTGGTTTCAGGTCATTCTTATATCGAGTTAACAGATAAACAAAACTCATCTTAATATATTGTTTATACTCGGAACATGTTTGACAGCTATCGATTAACTAAAGAGATGACTGTAACAATATTTCATTGTTACAAGCTTCCACATAATCTTAATCATCTACACAGTAGTCAAACACAAACACATAGAAACTGTAGATTATTACTTCTTTCAATATAGTATTATAATACATTAGCCACGCTTATTATAATAGAATTAACAGAGTTGTTTTAAACAAAAACAAACATATTACACAACAGAGAAACTGTCGACGAACGCAACCATTATTGGCTGTTACAAACCATCTTAATTATACACAGTAATAATATTTATTCAGTATAAATGTCTCCCTTAAAGTAGTCCACAAACCCTACACGGTCGTAGCCTTACATTATTCCTTCGACAGACTGAAAAACAATTGAAAAGAATGTTTTTTTTTTACAGACAGAATCTACAGCATCTTAACACATAGTTCTATGTATATATTATTCTATTCATAGTTTTATTTAATAATTATATAGATTCAAAATAAATTTGTTACAACTCGTACCCAGTCACCACCGAGTTAATAATATCATACTTATGCATTGAACACAAAACAAAACCCCCAATTCGCCAGAATAACCCTATGCTATTAACTATTACAGTCATAGTGGATAAACTTCCACAATCCTTTAATTAATACTCCAAAACGAAGAAAAACGCAGAGAGACAATTATAGGGTTTCATTTATAACAGAGTTAACATCCATTGCAGGTACCGAAGAACTCATCTATCCTTACATTTCAAACACATTCGAATAATTTAACGAAACACAAAAATGAACACGGCCATGATAGGCCCAGTAATATATTAAGTATAAATTTTATGCAGCGAGGATGGAACCCTACGCTTAGCAATTACAAAGTACAATAACAGAAACCCTGGCCTCATACAGTCTGAGCCGTGAAGGGCTCTCCAATAAACATAACAAGGTTTCAACCCTTTCATTCAAACAAAATAACTTATACAGATGATTGCAACCATGAACATCAAGTCGTCAAACGACCTCACTACACAGGAGTTTTCCTCCATGACACAACCCTAACCACAAAACCAGCAAAGGAAGAGACAGTCGTGGATAACCAGGCTTACCCGGATGAGCCAGCGTTGGATAAAGAACCCTGTACACCTTCAGAGCCGCGTGACCTGCACATTCAATGCTGAAAGATGTTAATACCCTGTTTATGCCGAGAGTTTAAATAATTGTAAATCTACACTGCTTGCAAAACAGAAATTGCGAAAATAAGGTTATTCATTACCTGAGCAATGTAGCCGTGGATATTCTGGAAGCCACCGGTGGGAGCAGACACTGAAACCCCATCACCCTCGTTGGTTGAAAGAGCAAGGAACACCCTCAAACTCTTCCAATGACGGCCACGACAGACAAACATTGCAGACGGAAACCTCAAACTGAAGCTGAATCAGTCGAGAAGCACACCCAAACCCTTACATGCAACCACCTTTGGATTTAAACCGGTACAAAACCCTGTCTCTTACCCACACCAGCACAGCAATGGATTGTAAGTAGCTGGGACCTAAAAAAAGAAGGAACAACGAGACCACGAAACCATGAAAACTATAACAGACGCCATCACCAGAGTCGAGGACTCATCTTACTACAGAATGAAACCACGAGACCATAACCACAACACTCTACACCTTGTTACAGTGCCCTCACTATGAAACTCAGACATGGAGGGTTTCATCCTTAGGACCCGAGCCCGAAGGCAACTACAATAACTTGGTAGGGTTTTCGAGAACAGCTTATATATCACCAACTGCATGGAGGAGAGTCAACCACGTAGCACCCAAATATATCAATGTAATATGGGTCGAGACCATATAGTTCAAATTGCAATCCAAATCATTATTCACCGATTCCAAAATCATTACATATATGTAAGTCAAACGTATAAGATAACATATGATATACAATCATTTAGCATATAGTGCATGCCTTGCAACTGAATCGTCGAGAATCCCATGCACATGGGATGTATAATCCCTACAACGATAATAAGGAGATATAGTCAACATCAAATAGGGAGTTCCTATTAACTTAGTATGGTGGATAATACCTTAACACAAAATTGGTTATAAATCTTATCCATGATATGGGAAAACATTATGACTAATGCAAAATCATGATAATGTACACTTATATGAAACCAAGGCATAGGTTAATAATATGAGCATATCACATTTCTTAAATCATTTAAATAATGAGGTGGTCAACTTTCAAATGAAAACACTTTGTCACTTACCATTTATATGATGAGTCACACTTTAGCCAATATATACTATCATCGTATTTCCACCGATATTAACGTTAAACAGTAAACAAATAGATGACATAAGTTAAACCCTAAAGTAGACATTGGACTTCGATATGTAGGTTAATATATTGAAACAACGCTAGGGGCGCCACCTTCTCAACTCACGTTATCAATGCATGAACAAAACAGTAATCACCGGTATTAAATTGACAACATGTCACATGATGCTAAAACGCTTTATGCAGATAATAATTATGATACAAACAATTGTTCCAGTGATAGTTACAGCAGTAACATAGAGTCATATTCATAAAACAATAATTATAACTGAAACAATGTAATCTTCGCAAAACTTGATAGTACTATCTGAATAAGAAATATCATGTAGATCTTTTAAGTTTAAAGTACAGGGAGTATTGATGCTTACCAAGTTTAATATACAGCAATCCTTACTTCACCGGCGCACCTGAAAAACAAAAGACGACTTATGCATTAGCTCGTAAGCTAAGTAAGCCAGCCAGCTACGACTAGATCTTCCCTTGCGGTTGAAAACAAAACAGTCATTAATTACAATCACAGCAATAAAAATTTAATAAAACAGAGTCTTTAAACATATTATGTTAGTTACTGAATTTAAAATAGGATCAGAAATACTATCTAGTTAACATTTATTGTTATAAATAAAATTTTTAAAATTTTCAGAAATATCGGGGTTTGACATGTGGTATCAGAGCGAGGTTCAGACACTAGGCTTGGATGGGACTCCACTAAACTTCCGCAAACAGTGACCATAGAAGAAGATATTTTTTTTATTTATAAAACACTAACATATATTTCGGTTTCATGAACAGAACAGAAAATTTTTCTTTTCTGAATTTTACAGACAGGTATGGAAAAGCTGGGAGAATATGCTGAGGAGGAATCTCCCAATGCTGTGACAAGACAGATGTCAAAAGAACTTGAGAAAGAAGAAGAAACTGCTCACACCACTGAGCTGATGCAGACCATAAGAGGATTAAAGACAGAAATGGAAACAGTTAAGAAGGATAATGAAAGAATTCTAAAGACTCAGGAACAGCTAAATCAGCTATTGATAGAAAAATTTCAGACTGACGGAAGGAGCAAACCAGCTGACTCAGAAGAAGTTAGTCATCCAAGAGGGTCAAAAAGGACAAAACCAACTAAATTTGATAGCAGTTCCTCATCTGAAGAAAGAAAGGGACAACTCAGTTATCACACTAGCAGTGACAGCAGTGAAGCTGAGATGCACAACCGAAGGAAAAAGTACAGGCCTTATGAAGAGATTTCCGGGGAGTTTAAGAAGATAAAGCCCCCAAATTTCAATGGAGAAGCTGAAACTGGAGAAGAGGCAGAATCCTGGTTATCTGGGATGAGAAAATATTTTCAGATCTATAACTACTCAAATCATCTAAAGGCATGAATGGCCATCTACAACCTCTCGGGAAAAGCGGACATATGGTGGCAAGATCTGAAAAGGGTCAAAGGGATTAAAGAAAGAGAAGTTAATTGGAGTACCTTTAAAAGATACTTCAAGAAGAAATTCCTGTCTGAGCAGTATTATGAAGAAAGGGCCAAAGAATTCTATGAACTTAAACTCGGATCTATGACGATGAAGGACTTAAACAGTAAATTTTTAAGTCTGTTGCGTTATGTACCGTATTTTGTCGAAGAGAAACCAAAAATACAGCGGTTTCTTAGTTGTCTGCCCTATCATATCAAGGACAGAATTGAATATGACAATCCAAAAACACTGGAAGAAGCTATGCGCAAGGCAAATTTCTGTTACGAACAGAATAAAAAGAAAGAGGGGATAGCCAGCTGGAAAGCCAAAAAGAACAGCAATCTGATCGAGTACAAGAAAAAAGAATTTGTTCCCCATAAAAGTTTCAAGAATGGCAAAAACGGGAACCACTTTAATAGTAAAAGTTTCCAAGGAAACAAAAATGGAGCTGTCAGCCATTCAAACAATTACAAAAATAGCAAAGAGACTCCTAATAACCATGGAAACTACACCAAAAATTTTGAGCGAAAAGAACCTGTCAAGTGCTGGGAGTGTAATGGGCCACATTATGCTTCAGTCTGCCCAAACAGAAAGAAACAAGTCAGCAATATTCATACTGTTCAAGACGAAATGACAGTTGGAGATTTTGCAGGAACTATGCCCCGAATCAATGCAGCGTTGGAAAACCGTCAGGCTGACTACCAAACTTCCATGGTGGAAGTAGGAGGTATGATTAACAAAACCCCAGTTACTATATTAATAGATCCAGGTGCTAGTCTTAGTTATATTTCACCTCAGCTGGTAGAAAAATGTAATTTGATTGTTGAAAGGTTTGATAATTCTTGGTCTGTACAATTAGCTACTGGGGCAAAGAAGAAAGTAAACTGTTATATAAAAGAATGCATCTTAAACATGAATGATTTTGGAACTACAGTTAAACTGAACGTTTTACCACTTGGCTCTTATGACATACTTATCGGAATGGACTGGTTGGAACAACATAGGGTCGTTTTAAACTGTTTTGACAAAACTTTTAGGTGTATAAACAGTAGTGGACAGCCTGTAACTGTTAGAGGTATCCCTAGGAAAACCGTAGTTAGGCAGATTTCTGCCTTACAACTGAAAAGAGCAGTCAGAAAAGGGTGCAAGACTTATGCTGTAGCTATTACAGATGAGACAGATAAGTCCGAAAGCAACCAGAAAATAGTAGAGAACATCCCTGTAGTCAATGAATTTATTGACGTTTTTCCTGAGGAAATCCCAGAATTGCCTCCCAAGAGAGAGCTAGACTTTACAATTGAGCTGATACCAGGTGCTGTTCCCAGTTCAAAAGCCCCGTATCGTATGAATATTTTGGAGCTTAACGAGTTGAAAACTCAGTTGAAGAAGTTAATAGATAAGAACTATATTCGACCCAGTGTATCCCCTTGGGGAGCACCAGTGATTTTCGTTAAAAAGAAGGACGGAACTATGCGACTTTGCATAGATTATCGTCAACTAAACAAGATGACGATAAAAAACAGGTATCCGTTACCTCGTATTGATGATCTGTTTGATCAGCTACGTGGTGCTACGGTATTCTCCAAGATCGATCTGAGATCGGGTTATCATCAAGTAAGAATTAAAGAAGAAGATATTTTCAAAACAGCCTTTAGAACAAGGTACGGACATTACGAATTTGTCGTAATGCCATTTGGACTTACTAATGCCCCAGCTGTTTTTATGTGCTTAATGAACAACATAATGCACAAGTACTTAGATAAATTTGTTGTTGTATTCATCGACGACATTTTAATTTATTCTAAGAATGAGGAGGAGCATAAAGAACACTTACGTATAGTCTTACAAGAACTGAGAGAACAACAGCTCTTTGCGAAATTCAGTAAGTGTGATTTCTTCAAAGACGAAATCCAGTACTTAGGACATGTAGTCACCAAGGAAGGGATTTCAGTTGATCCTGAAAAGATTCGGGCAATAGAAGAGTGGCCAGTACCTAAAGATGTGACGGACGTTAGATCTTTCATGGGGATCACCGGTTACTACCGGAGGTTTATTGAAGGCTTTTCAAAAATAGCCAACCCAATCACTTCTTTGCAGAAGAAAGGCAAGAAGTTTGATTGGAATGCGAAATGTGAAGAAAGTTTCAAGAAACTTAAGACTTTATTGACAACTGCACCTATCCTTAGAATAGCGGACCCAAATAAAGATTTCATAGTTTGCACCGACGCTTGTAATGATGGTTTAGGCGGAGTGCTGACTCAAGAAGGACATGTCATTGCTTACGAATCTAGGAAGCTGAAAATCCATGAAAAGAATTATGCCACTTATGACCTAGAATTAGCTGCTGTAATTCACGCTTTAAAGATGTGGCGACACCACCTAATAGGCAGAAAATTTACCTTACTAACAGATAATAAAGGTCTGAAATACCTTTTAGACCAGCCAAATTTAAATGCAAGACAAGCCAGGTGGCTGGCATTCCTAAGTGAATATGATTTTGAAATCCAACACATAAAAGGGAAGGAAAATAAGGTGGTTGATGCCTTGAGCAGGAATGCAAAACTAAATTTTATATCAGCTAGCAGCACTTATACCTCTGATTTAAATGAACAGCTGACTGAAGGGATAAAATTAGACGAAAATTATCAACATCTACAAATTACAGCCAAAGAACAGCCCACAGAAAGTTTGATAAAAGGGTATAGTTTAAACGAAAATGGATTTTTGCTGTTTAAGGACAGGCTGTATATCCCTAATGCACCTACAGTTAAGCTGATAATTTTAGACGAAATACATAAAACCCCTTACTCCGGGCATCCTGGTTATCAAAAGACTATCACTATGTTGAGAAAAGAATATTTTTGGCCTAATATGAAATCTGAAACTGCTGAATATTTAGCTAAGTGTTTGGACTGCCAACAATTAAAAACAGAACACCAACATCCAGCTGGATTGCTGCAACCTTTACCTATTCCTAGCTGGAAATGGGAAATAATCAGCCTGGATTTCATTACGGGTTTACCCAAAAATCAACATCAGAATGATTCGATTATGGTAGTGGTAGACAAATTAAGTAAATCAGCACATTTTATTCCTGTTAAAACCACATACAAGGCTGCAAACATAGCAGATATCTTTCTAAAACATATTTTTCGATTACACGGTATTCCAAAAGTCATTATATCAGACAGGGATCCTAAATTCACAGGAAATTTTTGGAGATCCTTGTTCAAAGGATTAAACACCACTTTAAATTTCAGCACCTCTTTCCATCCTTAGACTGATGGACAAACGGAAAGAGTTAATCAAATATTAGAAGATCTGTTAAGGATGTATGTTAAAGATCAACCAGGTAAGTGGGAGGATTATTTACACTTAGCCGAATTTGCATACAATAACAACTATCAATCATCAGCTAAGTTTAGTCCTTTTGAGGTTTTGTATGGACGAAAATGCAACACTCCTATCTCTTGGAGTAATCCAGTAGATAGATTAGTGTTAGGGCCTGATTTATTGAAAGAAATGGAATAGATTGTGAAACAAGTGCAGGGAAACTTGAAGATTGTCCAGGATCGGCAAAAGAGTCAAGCAGATTTGAAAAGAACTCCTAAAGAGTTCCAGGTAGGTGAACATGTGTTCATCAAGGTAAGACCAAAGAAAAGCTCCCTAAGATTAGGAATTTGTGCAAAATTAGCACCACGTTACTGTGGTCCATTTGAAATTTTAGCTAGAATTGGTCAAGTTGCTTATCAGTTAGCATTACCGCCAAATTTAAGAGTACACAATGTTTTTCATATCTCTGTTTTGAAAAAGTATGTTCATGATGCTACTCATGTTATTGATTGGAACATTGTACAGGTAGAACCAGAAGGGGAAGTTCTGGTAGAACCGGATTGTATCCTCGGGAGGAGGGAAATTACTCTACGGAACCGGATAATTGGACAAGTGAAGGTGCAATGGAAGCACCTTAGTCCTGAAGAATCTACCTGGGAGCTGGAAAGTAAGATGCGGGAAGCATATCCCCATCTATTCCAGCAGGTGGCTGAAGACGAAGAATAAGTAACATCGAGGACGATGTTACATTTTAAGGGGGTGTGTATGTCACATACCCCAATTTTATTAAAATAATGTAATTATTTTTAATATTCCTGAGAACATTATGTTAAATTTAATGCTAAGTAGGAATGGATGACTCAGCAGAGTCTCCAGAAATGGAATGTAAATTCTAAATAATTATTATTAATAAATAAATTATGGAGACAACAGCATGGGAGAGCTGTTAAAAGAGGTTACTGGTCTAACTGGTGGATGGAATTAGGTGGAAGGACAAAAGACAAGTGGAAGCATCCTCAAACACTTCCTGAGTTGCAGGTAGCAACTTCCCTATATTTTGGGGTCATGATTCCCCAAGAAAGTGGAATCTGAGCAGGTGGCTCATTAATGACAGTTAGCCCAACTAAGACCTAGGCAATCTTTTAAATACTACTCAATGAACTGAGCTGGGGGTTCAGCAATTGTTCTAAAGGGAGAATACATTCAGGTGAATGCTATTCAGGAGTCCCATTGAGGAAGTGGGAAAACAGTAAGGAAGTGTTTGGAAGCAGGAAGTTGCAGTAACTTGGTTCCAGTATAGCTGTTTTGGCTGAGGGAATTATTGGCCGTACTTAGATTCCAGCCAGTTAGACCAGAGCAAGCTCGGGGGTCCTGAGAAGTGCTGTCTGGGCACTCTCCAGGAATTGGTAGGGAGGAACAGCCTCCCATTGCTGTTATTGTCTACCATAGCTACAGGTTCTGCCACTCTTCCTGTTGTTGGTTTAATTTATTTTCATATGAGATAGACTAGTACAACTATGTTTGTGACTGTATTCAACTTCAGTAAATCCGTCTCTGTACTTCCTTTTGTTATAAATTTCAGAAACGCAGATGTTATAGAGATTTCCTATTTTTATTTAAATAGAGTATTTATCTTATACAGAACCTATTTGTTACTGTTATAGTTAACAATTACCATGTTTAGGCATATTCTAGAATTCCTGTTAATGGTTCAATAATAGACAGAAATATTAAATAATAGATATTCCAGTAATCTACCTGTATATATATATGTATTGCATATTTCAGTCAACTTTGGTTTCAGGTCATTCTTATATCGAGTTAACAGATAAACAAAACTCATCTTAATATATTGTTTATACTCGGAACATGTTTGACAGCTATCGATTAATTAAAGAGATGACTGTAACAATATTTCATTGTTACAAGCTTCCACATAATCTTAATCATCTACACAGTAGTCAAACACAAACACATAGAAACTGTAGATTATTACTTCTTTCAATATAGTATTATAATACATTAGCCACGCTTATTATAATAGAATTAACAGAGTTGTTTTAAACAAAAACAAACATATTACACAACAGAGAAACTGTCGACGAACGCAACCATTATTGGCTGTTACAAACCATCTTAATTATACACAGTAATAATATTTATTCAGTATAAATGTCTCCCTTAAAGTAGTCCACAAACCCTACACGGCCGTAGCCTTACATTATTCCTTCGACAGACTGAAAAACAATTGAAAATAATGTTTTTTTTTGACAGACAGAATCTACAGCATCTTAACACATAGTTCTATGTATATATTATTCTATTCATAGTTTTATTTAATAATTATATAGATTCAAAATAAATTTGTTACAACTCGTACCCAGTCACCACCGAGTTAATAATATCATACTTATGCATTGAACACAAAACAAAACCCCCAATTCGCCAGAATAACCCTATGCTATTAACTATTACAGTCATAGTGGATAAACTTCCACAATCCTTTAATTAATACTCCAAAACGAAGAAAAACGCAGAGAGACAATTATAGGGTTTCATTTATAACAGAGTTAACATCCATTGTAGGTACCGAAGAACTCATCTATCCTTACATTTCAAACACATTCGAATAATTTAACGAAACACAAAAATGAACACGGCCATGATAGGCCCAGTAATATATTAAGTATAAATTTTATGCAGCGAGGATGGAACCCTACGCTTAGCAATTACAAAGTACAATAATAGAAACCCTGGCCTCATACAGTCTGAGCCGTGAAGGGCTCTCCAATAAACATAACAAGGTTTCAACCCTTTCATTCAAACAAAATAACTTATACAGATGATTGCAACCATGAACATCAAGTCGTCAAACGACCTCACTACACAGGAGTTTTCCTCCATGACACAACCCTAACCACAAAACTAGCAAAGGAAGAGACAGCCGTGGATAACCAGGCTTACCCGGATGAGCCAGCGTTGGAGAAAGAACCCTGTACACCTTCAGAGCCGCGTGACCTGCACATTCAATGCTGAAAGATGTTAATACCCTGTTTATGCCGAGAGTTTAAATAATTGTAAATCTACACTGCTTGCAAAACAGAAATTGCGAAAATAAGGTTATTCATTACCTGAGCAATGTAGCCGTGGATATTCTAGAAGCCACCGGTGGGAGCAGACACTGAAACCCCATCACCCTCGTCGGTTGAAAGAGCAAGGAACACCCTCAAACTCTTCCAATGACGGCCACGACAGACAAACATTGCAGACGGAAACCTCAAACTGAAGCTGAATCAGTCGAGAAGCACACCCAAACCCTTACATGCAACCACCTCTGGATTTAAACCGGTACAAAACCCTGTCTCTTACCCACACCAGCACAGCAATGGACTGTAAGTAGCTGGGACCTAAACAAAGAAGGAACAACGAGACCACGAAACCATGAAAACTATAACAGACGCCATCACCAGAGTCGAGGACTCATCTTACTACAGAATGAAACCACGAGACCATAACCACAACACTCTACACCTTGTTACAGTGCCCTCACTATGAAACTCAGACATGGAGGGTTTCATCCTTAGGACCCGAGCCCGAAGGCAACTACAATAACCTGGTAGGGTTTTCGAGAACAGCTTATATATCACCAACTGCATGGAGGAGAGTCAACCACGTAGCACCCAAATATATCAACGTAATATGGGTCGAGACCATATAGTTCAAATTGCAATCCAAATCATTATTCACCGATTCCAAAATCATTACATATATGTAAGTCAAACGTATAAGATAACATATGATATACAATCATTTAGCATATAGTGCATGCCTTGCAACTGAATCGTCGAGAATCCCATGCACATGGGATGTATAATCCCTACAACGATAATAAGGAGATATAGTCAACATCAAATAGGGAGTTCCTATTAACTTAGTATGGTGGATAATACCTTAACACAAAATTGGTTATAAATCTTATCCATGATATGGGAAAACATTATGACTAATGCAAAATCATGATAATGTACACTTATATGAAACCAAGGCATAGGTTAATAATATGAGCATATCACATTTCTTAAATCATTTAAATAATGAGGTGGTCAACTTTCAAATGAAAACACTTTGTCACTTACCATTTATATGATGAGTCACACTTTAGCCAATATATACTATTATCGTATTTCCACCGATATTAACGTTAAACAGTAAACAAATAGATGACATAAGTTAAACCCTAAAGTAGACATTGGACTTCGATATGTAGGTTAATATATTGAAACAACGCTAGGGGCGCCACCTTCTCAACTCACGTTATCAATGCATGAAAAAAACAGTAATCACCGGTATTAAATTGACAACATGTCACATGATGCTAAAACGCTTTATGCAGATAATAATTATGATACAAACAATTGTTCCAGTGATAGTTACAGCAGTAACATAGAGTCATATTCATAAAACAATAATTATAACTGAAACAATGTAATCTTCGCAAAACTTGATGGTACTATCTGAATAAGAAATATCATGTAGATCTTTTAAGTTTAAAGTACAGGGAGTATTGATGCTTACCAAGTTTAATATACAGCAATCCTTACTTCACCGGCGCACCTGAAAAACAAAAGACGACTTATGCATTAGCTCGTAAGCTAAGTAAGCCAGCCAGCTACGACTAGCTCTTCCCTTGCGGTTGAAAACAAAACAGTCATTAATTACAATCACAACAATAAAAATTTAATAAAACAGAGTCTTTAAACAGATTATGTTAGTTACTGAATTTAAAATAGGATCAGAAATACTATCTAGTTAACATTTATTGTTATAAATAAAATTTTTAAATTTTTCAGAAATATCGGGGTTTGACAGTTGTAGTGTTTGGTTCGATCTGACACATTGTTTGGCTCCAATTCAAGACCAAGAGTGACTCGGTAGTAACCTTTTGAACGTAATATGATCTCCATATCATCTTTCCAATCAAAATAATTGAATGGGGTGAGGATAGGCTTTGAAGAAGAGTATTCCATTGCTAGGAGCGAGTCAAACTGATGTAGATGAGCTTGCATGCAGAGTGTAGCGAATGCAAAAGAGGAGTTTGCATGCACAGTGTAGCGAATGCAAAAGAGGAGCTTGATAACCTGCAAATCACAATCAAACCAAGAACCGTAAGGTCGAACAATCCACCCTTTTAGAGTTGCATCACACCTGGGATTGGAGATCAAACAATGTTGAATGGGTCCAATGTATCAGATCCAGGAATTATGTGGAAACTCAAGCTTCTAGAGTGGTATTGGATGTATTTTCAAGCTTTGCATGCACAGGAGCGAATGCCCTTGAGATATCTCATGCCAAAACTTTTTGCAATTTGAGCAATTCAGTAAAATCTTCTTGTAGAAACACCTGTAGAAAAGAGATCTTGTCCCTGCAATGGCTCTGATACCATGTAAAATTAGTCACAGCAGATCTAATGAACAAGTAAATCAATCACAACAGATGAATATAGAAAATATGGTGTAAAACTATGCAAAACATGCAGCAGTGCTCAATATTCCAGAAAGGGTGAATGAATTACAATAGAATACAATATCTGTCAATGAGCAATTTGAATTGACTAAGTAGGCCATTCGAATCACTGAATGGAGTAGCTTGACTCCAACTAGGAGTCCTCATCATCAATCGGTGGTGGTCATCAATGCACAAGAACCAGTCATCCAGGTGTCAATCCGAGTCTAACTGAGTGTGTCATGTGTAACTGAAGTGTGTAGCACTGATTAAGGGAAGGAGGCTCAGTGGGGGGTGCATGGGAGACTAACTGAAGTCAGAACAAGTCATCTAGTCAAACTGGAGGTCCAACGAAAGTGAAACAGTCAGTCGGGAGTGAAACTAGCCTGAAATCAGGGATAATCGGAGCTAACTGAATGTAACTGAAGTGGAACTGCAGTGGTAGGTGAACAAGTGCGCCCTTCTCTGGAAGTAGGTGAGAACTGGGCGCCTTTCAGCCTAGGAGGGCTAAAACTCTGTAGTAAGTGGCTCCCGGGTGCTAGAATGAGGTGGATAAGGTGCTGGAGGCATCAAACTGGTGACTGGGATGCATGCAAGTGCATGCAGGTGCATGCAAACCCTAATTGCATGCAAGATCCTGAAAAATATGATGTGGATATCCGAACAATTTTAACATAATAAAAATTATAAAATAAGGTAGAATTTTGACTAGGTTCATAGTAGTTTATAGTTATATGCATTGTAGTACAAAGAAGTTTTTGACTAACATTTATTTTATAATCTATTAAGTATGAAGTTGAAAATTGAGTTTATAGGTGTTTGAAAATTGAGTTTTTAGGTATTTTTTGCAAACAATTATTAATCAATAGTTTTTAACTTAAAAATTACATTATGGAAGGGCAATTTTTTAATTAAACTCTATTATCAAAGGATTAATTTATCATCAAAAATTCATTGTTGAAGACCAAAATTTTAGACAAAACGTTCTTTGATGGGGAGTATAAGAATCAAAAACGTAAAAAACAAATTGTATGACAGGCAAAGATGAATACAAATTCCAACCCTGCTGGGAAGGGAAAATGTGTAAAAGAAAACCTAGTTAAGAGATCAACATAACAAAGAATATAAAAGGCTGATAGTCCAATAATTAGTGTAATGCTTAGAAAATATGAGAATTGCATATGTTTCACACCATAGTCTGCCAATCTACCAATTTTATGTCATGTAAATATAATTATAGCCATAAAGAGCTCATGTTTTCTATAATCTTAATTAATTAAACTCCATAAAAAATCAAAATTGAAACCCTTTCTTGGATGGACTCCCCTACCTTCCTATTGTTAAATTTTGAGCATTAATTCACAATACTCTAAGATCTTCACTGAGAGAATAACATCAATGCATAACACTCACAATAAGCATGACAAGCATCACAAGAATCAAAAGCATGAGAGACAAGAGACACAAAATTTCCGTGGGGAAAACCCTAAGGTGAAAAACCACACAACTTCCTCAGAGATAGAGAGAGAAATGGCTCAACCAAAGTACAACCAAAATACACTAAGATAGCCTCCTAGTAGCAGATGATCCTCCTCCACACTAGTGCGCCACTTTCTGAGTGAGAGAAGTGTGAGTTTCTGAATGATCAAAATAGAGATCTCCCGATCTCTATTTATACTAACCTGTTTGCCCAGTGACCTTATGGGGCCAACTTGTATAGCTAGGTACATCCACAATATAATATATATTTCAGGGCCGACCCCACACATGGTGGTCTAATAACCCATTGCCAAGTACACACACTTGCGATACTTGTCAATACACATGACGACACTTCCTTATAGAGGAATAACACATCTCTTATAAGGGTACAATAAATATATATGAAATACATAGATGAAATACATTCCGAAGTTACATATACATCAACACTCCCTCTTAACTAGGAAGGTATTTCTCGACACAGATCTGCTAGACAAGTCTTCTTCTTGGGATCATCGTCATTGATGCATCGTCATCATCATCGTCACTGTTGTTTCTATCTAAACCAATCTCTAACTCTACTCGTCATAGGAAGTTCTACAGAGCTAGTCCTTTTTCATACTATATGTAATCCCACCACCTGCAGGTCTTCGTCATCACTGGCCATATTGTGGAAATCTCAGGACTTATTACGTGCATCACAAAACCTTAAAAGAGTCTCTTGACTAGCAAGAACCCTAAAGAGCATCTGAGGCCTTTTTCATCCTGTCCAGATCTCTAGGACTTATTACATGTGACCCCACCACAAAACCTCAAAAGAGAATCCTAGGACTGATTACGAGCACACAGCTCAACCTATCAGATCTCCCAGGGCAAAAATTCCATGTGGTCACCACAAAACCTCGAAAGAGCATCCCAGGACTGATTAAGAGCACAAGGCTTAACCTATCGGATCTCCCGGGGCACAAATTACATGTGGTCATGGAAAAACCTCGAAAGAGCATCCCAGGACTGATTACGAGCACACGGCTCAACCTATCGGATCTTCTAGGGCACAAATTACATGCCATAGGACAAAACTGTTAAAATTCAATATGCTAAGACAGAAAATAGCAGCATTACATTCTATTTCACAATAATAGCATATATAGGATCACTGAAGAAACAACAAGCATAGCATAAACACAAGAGACATAGATTTATCCTGGGAAACCCTCATGGGGTAGAAAACCCAGCAAAGCTTTCCTCAATAAGATGATAAACCAAAATACAAGATGTGCTACTTCCTTCTAATCCTCCTTAGCAAATCTCCCAGACAAGTGCTCCTCTTTTCAAGTGTGTGAGTGTGTCAAATGAGGAACACACCTCCTCTATTTATACACTACTCTGACATATATTTTACACAAGTACATGTAGGCTCGTATTTAACAATTAGGTTAAATACCCTATTATAACTGACTGGGCCGACCCCCACATGGTGGGTCTAATAACCCTAGTTGCCACAACTCCTCGGAGGAATAAACATCTCCGGATACATAATAGAATCACCTCGGAGGGATGGAACATCTTCGGAATAAATAATGTACAAATATAATATTCTTAGAAGTTACAATATTCAACACTCCCCCTTAACGAGAAGGATATTATAACAACATCTGCAGGAGCAAGGTGTCATTGACTACATCATCTATATATCATCGGAAGCTTTCTTCAATTCATCATCATCAGTAACTCAACTAGTTACTAGAACATCAACATCATCAGAGTTGATATTACTCGATCATTAGCATCGTCATCATCATCGTCATCACACGATCACACGATCATCAGCATCGTCATCACACGATCATCAGCATCGTCATCACACGATCATCAGCATCATCATCACACGATCATCAGCATCGTCATCACACGATAATCAGCATCGTCATCACACGATCATCAGCATCGTCATCATACGATCATCAGCATCGTCATCACACGATCGGCAACATCGTCATCACATGATCAGCATCGTCATCATACGATCAGCGTCGTCATCACATGATCGGCAGCATCGTCATCACACGATCAGCATCGTCATCATACAATCTGCATCGTCATCATACGATCAGCATCGTCATCACACGATCGGCAGCATCATCATCACACAATCAGCATCATCATCATACGATCAGCATCGTCATGACACGATCGTATTACAGGATGATCAATCCTGCTCTCTTTAGGACATAGGTCCATGGATGATGAAATCCAGATCAAGTTCCAGGATGATCAATCCTTATCTCTTTAAGACAAGTCTCATGTCTAGGGACGATCCAATCCCAACCACAGTGCCAGTCCTTTTTCATACTGGATGTGACCTAGATCAGATCTAGGATTTACTGCCATAGAGCCAGTCCTTTTTCATACTGGATGTGTCACATCTACAGAGCCAACCCTGTTTCATGCTGGATGTATCACATCTACAGAGCCAGCCCTGTTTCATGCTGGATGTATCACATCTACAGAGCCAGCCCTGTTTCATGTTGGATGTATCACATCTACAGAGCCATCCCTGTTTCATGCTGGATGTATCATATCTACAGAGCCAACCTTGTTTCATGCTGGATGTATCACATCTACAGAGCCAGCCCTGTTTCATGCTGGATGTATCATATCTACAGAGCCATCCCTGTTTCATGCTGGATGTATCATATATACAGAGCCATCCCTGTTTCATGCTGGATGTATCACATCTACAGAGCCAGCCCTGTTTCATGCTGGATGTATCACATCTACAGAGCCAGCCCTGTTTCATGCTGGATGTATCATATCTATAGAGCCAGCCCTGTTTCATGCTGGATGTATCACGTCTACAGAGCCAGCCCTGTTTGATGCTGGATGTATCATATCTACAGAGCCATCCTTGTTTCATGCTGGATGTAACCTAGAACAATTCTAGGATTTGTCATGTACATTTTGAACCAAGGTCCAGGGACGATCCAGTCCTATCATGTACCTTTTGAACCAAAGCTCAGGGACAATCCAGTCCTATCATGTACCTTTTGAACCGAATCTCAGGGACGATCCAGTCCTATTCAATTCTCGGAGACCTCATGTCTACGGTTCAATTCACAGGACCAAAGTCTGAGGATGATCCAATCCCCTTACCTGTTCATTCAGGATTTTGTTCTCGGAGACATCATGTCTACGGCTCTCTTTAGGACTGAAGTCCAGGGATGATCCAATCCCCTCAAGTCCACCAAGGACTTCATTCTCGAAGACATACGTCTACGGCTCTCTTTAGGACTGAAGTCCAGGGATGATCCAATCCCCTCACATGTTCACCAAGAACTTCATTCTCGAAGACATACGTCTACGGCTCTTCTTTCGGACTGAAGTCTAGGGATGATCCAATCCCCTCAAGTCCACCAAGGACTTTATTCTCGAAGACATACGTCTACGGCTCTCTTTAGGACTGAAGTCTAGGGATGATCCAATCCCCTCAAGTCCACCAAGGACTTTATTCTCGAAGACATACGTCTACGGCTCTCTTTAGGACTGAAGTCCAGGGATGATCCAATCCCCTCAAGTCCACCAAGGACTTCATTCTCGAAGACATACATCTACGGCTCTCTTTAGGACTGAAGTCCAGGGATGATCCAATCCCCTCAAGTCCACCAAGGACTTCATTCTCGAAGACATACGTCTACGGCTCTCTTTAGGACTGAAGTCCAAGGATGATCCAATCCCCTCACATGTTTACCATGAACTTCATCAAAACATGTGTCAATCATGTATCCTCATCGTCAAAACATGTTTCCTCATCATCAAAACATGTATAACAAAACATGTATCCTCATCATCAAAACATGCATAACATCTATCATCAAAAGCATGTATACATCTATCATCAAAATAAAAAAATATAAGATTCCTAAATCTAAATAATTCTAAGTAACTAGGTGCAGTAAATAGGTAACCTCATCATTGATGAGACAGACTTGTTATCAGATACTATGCTACCCCCCCTTTCGAGGAGGGTCCTTCTGGACTATACCAAGCTTGTCTCGGAAGTATTCAAACTTTACCCGAGACAGAGGTTTAGTCAAGATATTAGCAATCTGATCCTCAGTGCTTATATACTCGAGCTTGATAGCTCCTCTCTGCACCATATTTCGTATATAGAAGTATCGGATCTCTATGTGTTTTGACTTATTGTGGAATACAAGATTTTCTATCTTGATGCAGTTTTGAATGTCACATATAATCATAGTGGAATTCATTTCTAAGTCAAACACTCCATATAATAGCTTCTGAAGCCACACTGCTTCACAGCTGGCATAGCAGACAACTATATATATATTCTGCTTTAGCAGTACTGAGAGCCACACTAGATTGTTCCTTGTTGAACCATGAGATCATGGAAGATTCAAGACTATAACATCCACCTGATGTACTCTTTCTGTCTGAGACACTTCCTACCCAATCAGAATCTGAGTAACCATGTAAACGGAGTTCATGACCTCCAAGATAATATAGACCAAAAATCTAAAGTACCTTTTAGGTACCTCACTACATGCTTTGTAGCTATTAAGTGAACCTTTCTAGGTTCTACTAGATATTGACTTAGGGTATTTACAGCAAAGCATATATCTGGCCTAGTATTTGTTAAATACATCAATGACCCAATGATTTGTCTATATAGGGTTAGGTCCACTAAATACAATGAGTCATTAACTAATAACTTCAAGTTGGAGTCCATGGGAGTGGCCATGGATTTATACTCCAACATATAAAATCTTTTTAGAAACTTCACAACATACTTACCTTGATTTAAAAGATTCCTTTTGGATCTTGCCATACTTCTAGACCTAAGAAGTAGAGCATTAATCCAAGATCTTTTATTTTCATTTATGCAGCCATTTTCATGACCTGTTTCTCATTCCTTGTCAGAAAGAGATCATCGTCATACAATAATGGTATGATAGGTTCATCATCCAAAACCTTAAGGTAAAGGTTCGGAACAACTTTACTTCTGGTAAAGCTCGAGCTTTGTCATGAAGCTGTCAATTGTCCATTATTCACACTCTGCATTGAGTGATCTTCTGCATATCTATTTGTGCCATCTCTCGTCAGATGGGTCTACTAATATGAGCCTCAAAATCATTCGAACTCTGTGGTGAGTTCCTTCTTGCATCCATGTCATATGTGTTTAGAACCCATATTCAACCTTGTAGCAAAGGATGAGATATACATCACCCATGATGATCATTAAGCTCATCAATTGACTACCGATCCTGGGAACCCATACAGAACCTGATTACATTATTAAGAGAATGGTCTTATCTAGTCCCTTGGAGTAAAACATCTCATCATGATTCTCTTCCTCTTTCTAAGAGAATCTCTTAACCACAAGATTTCTATAGTGTGTTCGATTTGTAAATCTTTTGTTGAACATCCATCCCTTGTTCAGAGTTCGTCATTCATCATGATCTTTCCTACAAATCAAAATTAAGTACATGATTAGTAATACTTCATAATCATCAAATCATATTGACATGATAACCTATTATGCATACAGATATCATTTACATAATTATGCAACTATTTTGACCAATACTTTGGCACAACACTTTCCCATATCCTGTATGCATACAGTGGCTATCTAGATGCCTTCCATCTCTACCAGAACATACTATCGAGAGTGTGCACAGCTCTCAGCATGTCAGCAAAGAGGTTTCATTCTAGACAAGCAACAATGGAATGTTTGTCCAATTTACCAATCATATGCATATTAGTAGTATATTGTTTAATGCTTTATGAATGTTTATACTCAGCATGATATATTCTAGGAATACAAATATGCATACAAGCAATATCATTTACTATTTCTAATAACAACCCAAATACTTATCTTTTATGTTTGTGTGGTTGCCTCCCGCTTGATCTTCTGAACTTCTATTCATTCTGTACCACTGTGCATGCTCAAGTGTACACTAGTGTCATCCTCATGATCTCATACACAAACATACATTCATTAGTATATTCTCAATATTATCAAAACAATCTAATTCTAAATAATCTTGAATATGTACAGTCATGATCATTAGTATTCAGGGTTTCAAGGAAGTCTTCTTTTACTCATTGCATATTCTTGTTTGATCTAGTTAGTTAAATCACCAACCAAGATAAGAGACATAATATGCATAAACCCTTGATTACTAACCAATCATACCAAGTATACTTACACAAGGTAAGATTCTAACATGACACAGGAAAACATACCTGGATTAGTATACCTGCTTAGTTATGTACAACATACCTAAACAATCTCTTCAATGATTTAGAGATCCTGAGCTAGAACCTGCATGTCTCGTAGGTTAAACATGATATAACAAAGTCATACATACCTTGTGAGTCTTTGTCTTCATGTTGTCATGGTCATGGAACTTGATTTGTCTTTTGTGATGTACCTGTGTCTTGTTAGCAGACAACATCAACCTCACACAACACCATAATGCATAAGTACAATCATATAGCCCTAATCAATGAATGTCTTCGATCATTCACATGCATTCATATTGTTACTAGGGTGATAAGACAATTAATAACATTAATCAAGATTGTACTAATAAATAACATGAAGACAAACACATTATGAACTTAATCAAGAATCAGATTTCAAGGCATACCTGAACCTCCTTAAGTCATACCTGTTGAGACTTTTTGTAGTCTTCTTATGTAAGGCCTTAGCCTCAACTCCCCCTGAAACTTGATCTGGAGCTTGATTAGGGTTTGATAGAGAAACCCTAAAAATTCAATCTTTGACTTTCACACTTCTGAATGGATGGAAGAATGTGTCTTGCTGAGCTGATCAACCTAGCATTCTTCAATTTTGAAATCTCCAAAATTTGACCCCTCAAAATTGCCTTCGAAACTTCTGGATCTTCTCGACAGGAACCCAAACTAGGGTTTGATGAAGCCCACCCTTCTGTCCAATCAAAAGTTTTGATCCAAGGCTATAAACTCTTATTTTTATGAGGATCTTCCAGCCGTGGACTCCGATTCCAAAAATTCTAACTTTCTCTGAAACCCTAAATTCCGGAAGCCATGAATAAAGGTGCTCCAAAAATAATTTTGTTTTGACAGAAATATGCACCTGATTATTTCTGCTATAACTCTGAAATTTCTGCTCCACAGGGTCTGAAAACCTTTTCTGCAGTAGCCTGACCTGTCATCTTCCCATCCTGACAGGTCTGAACTCAATTGGATTTTCTGAGAGAGAGTTATGCCAAGTGTCGCAACGTGACCTGTTTATGGGATAAAACAGGAGAGCGAAATTGTACGGCGTTCCACGTGTCATTGTTTGAACTTCAGCCTCTGAAAACTTTTCCTGAGATAGCTCGCCCTGTTATATTTCCATCCTAACAGGTCTGACCTCAATTGGACTCTCTGAGAGAGAGTTATGCCAAGTGTCGCAACGTGACCTGTTTATGGGATAAAATAGGAGAGAGAACTTGTACAGCGTTCCACGTGTCACGAGTTCACCTTCGGCCTCTGAAAACGTTTCCTAAGATAGTACAGTCTGTGCACTACCTGTCACTTTTTACGAAATTTCATTTGGAGCTTCCTAGCCCAAGTTATGACCTTTTTTCCAAGGTCACCTGATTTTGACTGAGATCTGGAAGAGGCAGAAACCCTAACTTGTACTGATCATAACTCATAAAGTACAACGAATCTGAGGGTTCCCTTTGGACACAAGGTACCTGGGGATGTTACATACGACCTGTAAACTTTTCAGATCCTGAAACCTCGCATAAATGGATTTATAGCGAAAGTTCCACGATGACTGGTTTTTGCTATATAAAACCCTAACCTTCAAATTATCGCAAGAGAAGCAAGTGTCGTAATTGCCATACATTGCCTTCCTTCAGGTTAGCTCTGATACCATGTTATAATTCAATATGCTAAGACAGAAAATAGCAGCATTACATTCTATTTCACAATAATAGCATATACAGGATCACTGAAGAAACAACAAGCATAGCATAAACACAAGAGACACAGATTTATCCTGGGAAACCCTCATGGGGTAGAAAACCCAGCAAAGATTTCCTCAATAAGATGATAAACCAAAATACAAGATGTGCTCCCTCCTTCTAATCCTCCTTAGCAAATCTCCCAGACAAGTGCTCCTCTTTTCAAGTGTGTGAGTGTGTCAAATGAGGAACACACCTCCTCTATTTATACACTACTCTCACGTATATTTTACACAAGTACATGTAGTCTCGTATTTAACCATTAGGTTAAATACCCTATTATAACTGACTGGGCCGACCCCCACATGGTGGGTCTAATAACCCTAGTTGCCACAACTCCTCGGAGGAATAAACATCTCCGGATACATAATAGAATCACCTCGGAGGGATGGAACATCTCCGGAATAAATAATGTACAAATATAATATTCTTAGAAGTTACAATATTCAACAAAAACCTCGAAAGAGCATCTGCCAGATATCCCAGGGCATAGATTACATGCCATAGGAAAAACCTCGAAAGACTATCTGCAGATCTCCCAGGGCACAAATTATATGTCCTCCCAAGAAAAACCTCGAAAGAGCATTTTCCAGATATCCCAGGGTACAAATTATATGCCATAGGCAAAACCTCGAAAGACTATCTACAAATCTCCCAGGGCACAAATTACATGCTTATCTGCACAACCTGTTCCACGGCCACAGAGTATCAATCTGATACTCACCATACATCATCCTGATCATCATCACTGCAACATCCTACTACATGTCATCTGGAGCAACATCCTGAAGCTCGTCATCCATGATCATCCTGATCATACAATGCATCTACCTAATGCATACCAAGTATTTACCTGATACATATCATCATACATGATCCAACTAATCATACAATGTATCCACCTGATACAAATACAAATACAGGATCCACCTGATCATACATGATACATATCAACATACATGATCTACCTGATCATACAATGTATCCACCTGATACATATACAGATACATGGTCCAAGCATCCAACATGATGCATATACAAAATACATACAAATGATCCAACCGATCATATCCAGCATCCAACATGATGCGTACATACATATAAATGATCCAACTGATCATATCCAGCATCCAACATGATGTGTACATACATATAAATGATCCAACTGGTCATATCCAACATCAACATGATGCGTACATACATATAAATGATCCAACTGATCATATCTAGCATCCAACATGATGCATATACAGAGCAGTAACTGGAGCATCGTCCTGATGCTCATCATCCAATGCTTACATCCACAGCCATGTGAAGGATCCTCCTTCCAACATGCTTGGAATGGATTATGCAAATGTGTCCATCACTTCTTCCTCGAAGTGTCATCAATCTGAAGAACACCAAGCCTCTCCCTGAAGTACTCAAACTTCACCCTAGCTAGTGGCTTCGTCAGCACATCTGCAATCTGCTTCTCTGTCGCAACATACAGAAGCTTCACAGCTCCTCTCTACACTATATCCCTGATATAGTGATATTTCATCTCTATGTGTTTTGACCTGTCATGAAACACTGGGTTCTCGGACAGCTTCACACAACTCTGGTTATCACAAAAGATACCAGTAGCATCCAACAGGAGATCAAATAACTCAGACAGTAGCTTCCGTAGCCATACTGCATCACAACTAGCTGAACAGGCTGCAACATACTCTGCCTCAGCTGTACTCAGTGCTACATAGGACTGCTTGCTGCTAAACCAAGAGATCACATCTGATCCCATACTGAAGCAGCATCCAGATGTGCTCTTCCTATCTGCAGCACTGCCAGCCCAATCTGAATCAACATAACCCTGCAGGTTAAACTTTTGAATCACTTCATACTTGAGTTCATAATCCACTGTACCCTTCAGGTACCTTAGAACATGCTTTACAGCAACCAGGTGAACACTCCTCAGATCTGTTAGGAACTAGCTCAATGTGTTCACCGCAAAGCAAATATATGGTCTCGTGTTCATCAGGTACATCAAGGACCCAATCATCTGACGATACATAGAGACATCAACCGACTCAGATGAAGCATCACATAGAAGCTTCAGATTCGATGCCATAGGTGTGGCCATGGCCTTGCAATCCATCATCCCGAATCTCTTCAGGATATCTACTGTGTACTTCCCTTGACGAAGGAAGATCCCACCTGCACTCTGCCACACCTCCATACCTAGGAAATAATGCATCATTACCAAATCTTTCATATCGAAATCGGCAGCAAGCTTCCTCTTAGTATCTGCAATCAATCTGTCATCTCCTGTTACAAATAAGTCATCCACATACAGGAGTAGAATCACAGGATTCCCTTCCTCAACCTTGTAGTAAAGGTTGGAATCGGCTTTACTCTTGGTAAATCCCAAACTAGATAGGAAACTGTCCATCCTACCATACCAAGTTCTGGGAGCTTGCTTCAAGCCATACAAGGATTTCTTCAATCTGCACACATATGACTCCCTATCATGTATTTCGAAACCGAGTGGCTGCTCCACATATACTTCCTCTTCAACTACACCATTCAAGAAAGTAGTCTTGACATCCATCTAGTGTATTTTCCATTTCATTGCTACAACCAGGGCAAGTACTATTCTGATGGAAGTATACTTGGCTACAAGTGCAAGAGTTTCTTCATAATCTATTCCCTCTTTCTGAGAGAAGCCACGAGCTACGAATCTTGCTTTGTATTTTTCTACGCTGCCATCTGCAGCATGATTGATTTTGTAGATCCATTTGGAAGTCACAACAGACTTCTCTTTAGGTCTTGGGACAACATCCCAAACATCATTCTTCATTATTGATTGGTATTCCTTGACCATGGCATCCTTCCATTCTTTCTTTTCCGCTGCTTCTTCATAACTGGAAGGTTCTTTGTTCATAATGTCACAGAGTAAAGCAACATAGCTGGTATGTGATCTGGTTCTCTTCTTTGCTCTATGTTCTTCTTATGGAATGCCAAATATTTCTACATATTGAATGAGCTCTCTAGCCCATGTAGGTTTCCTCTTGTGAGAGTTTTCCTCACAAGGTGGATCTATAGGTTCTTGTGGATCTTCAAACTCACGAACAACTTCTGGAATTACTTCAGTCATGGTAGTGTCTTGAAATCTAGTTTCCTTAGGTTCTTCATAAACTTTGATAGGTTCCTTCCTTGATTTGATGAATGCTGAGTTTTCATCAAATGTTACATTCCTGCTGACATCAATCTTCTTGAACCCTGGAAAGTATATTCTGTAAGCCTTCGAGATTTCATTGTAACCCACAAAGATATCCTTCTTTCCTGAAGGATCTAGTTTGGTCCTATTTTTCTTTGGGACATTAGTGTATATTGGACAACCAAATATTCTGAGATGGCTAACTTCAAGTTTCTTACCAGAAAAGACCTCTTATGGAGTCTTGTTGTCCAATATCTTGTGGGGTGTTATGTTCTGCACATATACAGTTGTTCTAGCTCCTTCTGCCCATAGATGCATAGGTAGATCCTGGTCATGTAGCATTGCCCTTACTACTTCCATGATTGTTCTGTTCTTCCTTTCTGCAACTCCATTTTGTTGGGGATTATAAGAAGCAGTCAACTCCCTCTTAATCCTTGAATCACTGCAAAGCTTCTTGAAGTCACCTAAGGTGAATTCTCCACCATTGTCGGATCTGAATGTTTTGATCTTCTTGTCAGTTTGATTCTCCATCAAGGTTTTGAATTCCTTGAACTTATCAAACACCTCATCTTTGTTCTTCAAGAAGTATACCCAAGTCTTCCTGGAGAAGTCATCAATAAATGAGACATAGTAAACATACCCGCTTAGAGAACTGGATGACATAGGACCACATACATCTGAGTGGATAATCTCCAGTATATCTTTTGCCTTGCTTTCACTGCTTGGGAAAGCCTTCTTAATGTTCTTACCTTTTGCACATCCTTTGCAAACACCTTCATGTTTGGTCTTGATTTCAGGAAGACTCTCTATAGCCTTGCTTGCAATTGGAAGTGCCCTATAGTGCATATGAGCAAGTCTTCTATGCCAAAGTTCACTTGGCTCCCTGGATTCATGCACCATGGTATGTTCAGATTGTCCCTTCAATTTATGCAAACCTCCCTCTTTCTCTCCAATCACTACTGCATCATCTATGGTCTTTCCCTTTGGCCACATTAGGACTTGGCCATCCACAAATGCAACCCTCGTACCTTTTGCATCCAATGCAGAGATGGGGAGTAAGTTCTTCTTGAGCCCAGGTACATAAAGGACTTCTTTCATCTTCAAAGATTTTCCAGAATCTAGGTTGTAGGAGGCTTCACTACTTCCTTTGATTGGGTATTGATAATCATCCCCAAGTTTCACCTTATGGGGTGATTCATGTTCAGATAGATTCACAAAATATTCCTTAAACCCAGTAATGTGTTTGGAAGCCCCACTGTCAATCAACCAATCATTACAACCATGGGAGATAGTACCTGTGAGAGCATAAATTAGAACATATCTTTTTCACTTGATGAGTCATCATCACTATCACTTTCTGCCCTAGCCTTCTTCTTTGGGGGTTCATCATCTTCGGCAGCATGAGCATGATATCTTCTTTTGTTATTCTTCTTCTTCTTGTTGAAGTTGTTGTTGTTGTCTTTCTTCTTCTTGGGACAGTCTGAAGCAAAGTGTCCCTTCTCATTGCAATTGAAGCATCTGATATCTTTCTTATCTTTATGATAATGGTGGTGTGAGAATTTCCTGTTATGAGATGATTCCTTCTTGAACTTGCCTTTCCTGGCATGTGCTGTGAGAGCTTGATCTTCATTTCCCATCTTTTCTTCTCAGGCCACAAGCCTAGCTTCTTCTTGAGAGCATTCTTCCCACAATCTGTTGAAGGAGATCAATTTCTTACTTGCATAAATTCCTTGAATAAAGGAATCCCATGACCTGGGTAGGCCATTTAGAGTGGTCATCACCACTTCACCATTCTCCACCATTTCATCCACTACTTCTAGTTGTTCCTTGATCTGGGAGACCCTTGAAAAATAAGATTGAATGGTTTCTCCATTCTGAAACTTTACTCCTTTCAATTGGTTTCACAGGGTCATCTTCTGATTTATGCTATTCCCTTCAAATAGCTTGGTCAAAGAGTCAAACATCTCCTTGGGTGTCTTTAGAGAAGACACATTGGGTATGAGATGGTCTTTGATAGAATTAGTAATGATTCTCTTTGCCTCGACCAAGTTTTTCTTATGCAATACTTTAGCCTCTTCATCCTCTGGGATAGGGATGTCTTCTTTTACATATGAGTCCAACTCATTCTCTTCCAGGATTAACCCAATCCTATACTTCCAAGCTCAGAAGTTATCAGCCCCTTCAAGCTTATCCTCAAGCTTGGTGTGGTGAGACATCTTAAAGAGTACTTCAAATGGAAATAGAAAATATTTAGGTCTTACCACTTGAAATGTTGAAAACTGGATCTGGTCCCGAATTAGGGTTTGTCGAAAAAACCCTAAAAATTCAAAATGTGAATTTCAACTTTCTGAAAGAATAGAAAGATGCACCTTGATGAGCTGATCAGCCTGGTGTATTTAGAATTTGAGATCAGTAAATCTTTACCCTTCAGATTTGCCTTTTTGTCCTCCCGGGTTCACTAGGGAGAGCCCTGAATTAGGGTTTGAGTTTCCCAAAGATCTACCCAGCCAAAAATCTCAATCCAAAGCTCTAAACTTCGATTTTTGCAAGGAGCTTCCAGCTATGTCTTCAGATTTCAAAAATTCCTATTTTTGTGGAAACCCTAATTTTTAGGGGCAAATCTAAAAATGCTTATAATTGAATTCTGATTGGACATATAGATTCTCCTTGATGAGTAGAGTCAATCTACTATACTGCTTTTCCAAAATCTGTGGAGAGAAACCTAATAAACAAGAAACTCAAGTTTTCGTCACTGCAAAATGTCTTCTTCTCAGGTTAGCTTTGATACCATGTTAAATTTTGAGCATTAATTCACAATACTCTAGGATCTTCACTGAGAAAATAACATATACAGTGTATCAATGTATAACAATCACAATAAGCATCACAAGCATCCCAAGAATCAAAAGCATGAGAGACAAGAGACACAGAGTTTCCGTGGGGAAAACCCTAAGGTGAAAAGCCCCACAACTTCCTCAGAGATAGAGAGAGAAATGGCTCAACCAAAGTACAACCAAAATACCCTGAGATAGTCTCCTAGTAGCAGATGATCCTCCTCCTCACTAGTGCGCCACATTTCAAGTGAGAGAAGTGTGAGTTTACGAATGATCAAAATAGAGATCTCTCGATCTCTATTTATACTAACCTGTTTGCCCAGTGACCTTATGGGGCCGACTTGTCTAGCTAGGTACATCCACAATATAATATATATTTCAGGGCCAACCCCACACATGGTGGTCTAATAACCCGTCACCAAGTACACACACTTGCGACACTTGTCAATACACATGACGACACTTCCTTATAGAGGAATAACACTTCTCTTATAAGTGTACAATAAATATATATGAAATACATTCCAAACTTACATATACATAAACACCTATCAAAACAAACACCGTTGATTTTTGAACCCAAATGAACACAACATAATTCCTCTTACTTTCCAATAACACCATATGATCATGTGCATAGCTTGGATTTGGGTCATTCACAAGATGCAATGAATTTCCTCCACTTCCTCTACATTTATTCTTGCAATCAAGGGAATTAACAGCATTTAGTTACATTTTCTTGGGTTATATCTAGTTTTTCTTTTTTACAAGAGAGGGTAAAATATCCATTATTAGGTTTCAAGCATGCAATAGTTATAAAGATACACAGATGGTGACACTTATATGATATCAGTTCGTGGTAACGATAACACATAGGGTATGTAAATAAGGATTAATATTTTCACCTATGTTCATGTCAATTGCAATACAATATCAAGATGGATACCTTAAATAAAATAATTGAAATTACAATTATGAATGTGCCAAATATAACTCAATCTAACAACTATTCCTAACTAGCAATGTGAAAATGTTAAAGAAGAATACAAAAAGTTGAAAGAAATAATTAGTTAAGAAAGATTGATCTAACTTTTATTGGTTCTAGTGAGCCAAGAAAGATTGATCTCACTTTTCTTGGTTGTCATGGAGCAAGGTTTGATTGAATCTCAATACCCACTTAAAACCCAACATAAAAAATGAACAGTTAGATCTTTTACTGGAATGTCTACAAAAAATACAGTACAATTGTTCAACTCTGGAAATCCCAATTAGCTACATCTCTTAACTTAAAGATGAAAAACAATATAACATCAATTCAAACCAAGCCTAAATAAGCTATTAAAAGAGTATTGCTCAAGGCCATTAATCTTAAGAAACTTCCATCGATATTATCATTGGTACACTATTATCATATTTATGCAAAACTTAGGATCATAAGAAATATCAAATAAAAATGGAGGGTCTTTAAGTTTTAGGTGGGTATGAATTGGGCCCATGAGTTGGAGGTATGAATCCATCCCATGATTTGGAGGTTATTCCTCATCCCACCCAAATAAAATAACCCCCAATATTTATATTACTATGTCAAATTTAAAACCCCCCTTGACCCCTAATATGGGGCAATATATTTTTGAGGTTTTTAAGAGTATTCAAACCCCCAATATGATATTGCCTTGCTAGTGAACCCGTGTGTGGAATACACCTATATTCCATGGATTCAAAAGCCCTTTTGTTGCAAACAATTAGTCATGTTTCAAGGGTGGAATGCCTCACATAAAAGTGATCCAGGAGTTATGGGAATCCACTGGGAATCGCAACATATTTAATAAGCATGAAGGATATAGAGGATACATGCCCCAATCAATTCAATTATGAAGTATGGAGCCTTCTATTGAGCATAGACATGGATGGATTTAACCCTTATTCCCTCTAACACACCAACTAATCTATTTGGCCAGTGGTAGTGATCGATAACAATATACCCCCTATTGTTGTCTATGAAGAATGAACATCTTATGTTAGATCTAATAGTCCCGGGTAGAGAACAAGTGAAGAGAATGGATGTCTACCTCCATCCATTGATCAATGAATTTAAGTAATTATGTGAAGGTATACATGTATATGATGTATCAAGACACATCTTAATGGAGAGGTGTTTTACATTTTATGGCATATGTGTGTACACCACGCATGATTATCCAAGACTAGGAGTTTTCTCTAGTAAGCATGTTGATTGTTTCTTTCTATATCTATAACATTATTTGGCATACTTAATTTGGTGCAACTATCTTTTGATGTTAACGTGATTTCTATACAATAACATCAAAACTCTTATAACAAAAGGGTAACATGGATGTAAATAATGTGGAGCTTCTATAATGGCTAGGTGGTCTAACCACGTATGAAAGCCAATGCATGACTACTCGAGGGTATTCCTCCTAGAAGAACACCCCTATAGAAGAGTTGCATATTATTTCGATGGTAAGCCAAAGAGAACCCGAAGACCTGGAATAATCACACTAACATATTGGATTAAGACATATTACATAGAGAAGGAGAAGCAAATTATAGAATTGTTCGATTCAGATTAGGAAACTAAGTTCAATGATCTTAAATTATTTGACACCTATGTTGAGAAAATGCCCAAATTTTGGATGGAAAGAAAATTTGTAATTTATGAGCTTCAATATTGGGAGAATCTTAGGATTTCCCACTTAATAGATCCCATGCATATATTAAAAAATGTTTCATCATATTTATGGAGGCACATATCATCAAAAAATTAAAGTGACACATTGGCTATTAGGAGAGATTTGATTTCTTTGAATACTAAAAGGAGACATTGGCTGAGAAAATATAGAGGAGAAGTTGGTCCCTCTTGGTATTTTAAAGAAGGTGATGCCCCATGGATTTTGAATAAATGTGATCTTTCTATGGTGAAGGATTTTATATTGGGTTTGAAAGCATATTATTTATATGGGTCTACTCTACCTCGTTGCTTCATTGTAGAAAGACATTTATCGAAGTTAAAAACACATGACTATATGAACCTTCGAAGGGAAAGTATGTTGAATACATGATCTTTTTCTGTAGTGTAAGTTAAAATATATTATTCACTCACACTTTTATGGCAATTTATTATGTGTGTGTCTATTTTGTAGTGTCGTTATCATTTTCTTGTGCCTAGTTGTGTGAACCATGACTTCCCTAGGACTTGCAATGTGCCATATCAAAATTGTCTGCATTTGTATGTTCAATCACATCAAAGGAGATTCATATGGTTATCATTCCATGGTAGCAACAATAGATAGATGATATCATGTGTATATTTGAGAAGGAAATGCCCACATGTTTTATGGACTTGTAGGTCCATATTCTAATTCACTTAACTGATGAGGTTGAATTAGTTGGGTGCTCTCATGTCATTGGATGTTCTTCTTAGAGAGGTACATGAATAAATTGAAGGGGTTCATTCAACAAAGGGAAAATTAGAGATCTCTATGGTGGAGGGGTACATAGTGTACAAGTTCTATTATGCTAGTGAGTACATCAAGGAAATTGACGACATGCTAGGAGTAGTGGTTTGGGATGACCAATAGGATGAGGAGAAAAGGGAAGGGGAGCTATTCCAAATTAAAGGAAAAAGGAACACGATAAAGAGTAAGTCACTTATATTTTTTCAAGTTTGTACTAAAGTTGATAATATATATTTGATCTCATAATATTCATTTTGAAATCTGTATACATCAGTGATTTTAGAAATTGATTCCGTCAATAAATCATTCTTTACAATAGCAAGGTAACACAACCATGGGTCGCATTGTATGAAGAAAAATTATTTAAGGAAAGGTGCTCTATTGACAAGAAAGTATTCAAATTATTGAATGGTAGAAGAATTCCTTAGCCTGGTCATTTTAAAAAAATATGCCAAATATTTGTCCCAACAGTTGGATGGATGACCAAATCACATAGAAATATGGTGCATCTGGTTGTTACCTGCATGGAGAAGATGATGCACTAAACATAGGGATTAGGTGCAACAAATCTATAATAATCTCTCTGAGGACCACATTCAATTTATGATGCATATTTGAATTATAACATGTGTTGTGTTTTTATTAATGGTCATGTTATTAGACATATGACATCATCCTTTGTTCACATTTTTACGGGTCCATTTGATCCCATCTATGTCTGCATATGTACATATTTTCATGATGAAGATGCCGATGATGAACACATCACACAATATTGTGGAGTGGAGGTCAAGCTTGACCAATCTAGTCACGCTAGCCACCATGACACCTTCAACATGCAATTTGTACATAATACACACCTTTAACATGCAATTTTATTTGGCATGTGCACACAAATGCACTTCACCCAACCCTCTTGCAATTGTAGGTACACACTTGATACTATGTGCATTTGTGCATGTTGTGTTACATTTGTAACATGAATAAACTAAATTTAAAAAAAAATGAAATGTGTAAAAATGTTTTTTTTAAAGAGTTGACTATAACAATAGGAAAATCTTAGGGGTGGCAGGTGTTGTGGGGGGAGGGATCATATTTAATGTCAAAGGAAAAAAAAATTCCTTTGAATGGGGTTTAGGAAAGGAAACCAATAAATAAGTAGAGATCTTAGCCCTAAACCAAGGTCTATTGATTATCAAAGAGTTGGGGATTCATAAAATAACAATAATAGAAGATTCCACTATAGTCATAAGCCACATCTTCCACAATTCAAGTCCGAAGGACTCTCTTCTTCTTAGATTGGTTCAAAGAACACAATTGTTGGAAAAAAGCTTTGATTCAGTAGCATACTTCGAGGTCTTAAGAAATCAAAACTCCATTGTAGAGCATCAAATGAATTTAGCATCAAGAATGGAGAATGATAGACTAAAGGAAGTAGGGGTGCAGGGGTGGGGGAAGGGTGTTAATTCTATGCCACGTCCCATGAGAATTTTAATGTTTTTAATTAATATTTTAATGCACACTCGAGATAGAGACAAGTGGCAGCGATGGATGATTAAGTTCCTTAACTTTTTAGTAGTTCCCATAACCTTGGTACCTCTTCATCTTGTGGCAAACCAGAGCTTCATCATCTTCACAACAAAGATGAGACAGATGGTTGGATGTGAGATTAATGCAATGGTGTGGATGGATTTCAACTTGTTGATTTTCTTTGTTATTTGTTTGATGGGAATGGATGAATCACTTGTTGTGTTATTAGGCTTGCTCGGGGGTCTCATACACCAAATTGGTGTCTAGCTTGGTTGTGACCTTAAAAGTAGATGATGATGATGAATAAAGTACATCATGATGATGATGATGATGATGATGATGATGATGATTGTTGTTGTTGTTGTTGTAAGGGAAATTTTAATGGATTTCATAGAGTTCGTGATCGTGGCAGAGGAGTGTGTGTTAGTGTCGGAGCCATGGAGAACCATTTTCATCTAAACTAGTGCACCCTCTACAAAAATTCTCAATTGCATAGAGGGGTTCATCATTGCAAGAAATATACAAAGGAAATGTAAAAGTGTCATGGTCTCTTGGTTAGGAAATTGGACAAGTGGAAGAAGAATTAGGAGAGAGTACATGAGGAAGAAAAATAGTCTTAAGATCTCCCAATGGAAAAATGGAATCTCAATTGGAAAAGATGAAACTTAGTTATCAAATGATTGAAGTCATAGGAGAAAATAACAACACCTCGTAAGAAGAATTGGACGAGAAGCTAGAAAAGTTATTAGAAAGTGGAGCCATTGGAAATGGAAAAATGGTGGCAAAGGGAAACAACTCAGTAGTATTCACTACCTTGTCATTTGACAAATACTAGTGGTGAGAAATGGAAAAAGAATCAATGGAAAAAGCATCAATGCCACAACGCCTTAGAAACCTAACTAATTAAATGAGAAATATATTTTGTTGAACCGATACTCCAATACAATATTGTATTATTATATTCCTTTATTTTAGCATAAATAGAAGTGTTAAAATAATAATAATAATAATAATAATAATAGAAAATATTTTAAAAATAAATAATAGTTTTTATAATATATTATTATATTATAAATAATTAAATTAAATTATTTTATTAAAACATATTATAAAAAAACATTATGAACTTGTCATATCATAATGTTAATAAATATGTCCAAAATATATCGAATATTACACATATCTTCAATATTAATAAATTGATAATATCAATTAATTATAATATAATAATTAATTATTTATATAACAAATCATTATCTAATATATTATTAATTATTTAATTAATTAATATTATTATTAACTAAATAACAATAATTAATTCATTCACTAAATTATTTTATAATTATTTTGTTTAATTACTTATTATAAAATAATAGTAGTGTTTCCCCCCACCGTGGGTGCATAACGGTAATGACACCTCCACTGTCTTGCTTGTCTTTCAAGCCACCTGTCCTACCTCCAGCTGCCACCCTCCCGCCAGCTGCATGACTGGACTAGCCAGGAGCTCCTCCCCTACCCACGTGCCAGCCAAAACGTCCTCCACCACCCATGCAAGTCATTAAGCCAGCAGATGGCCCCTCTGCCCAAAACCCTGTTTCACTCCCGTCTTTTGACCTCTCTCGCGTGCGCCCTATCTTGCTTCTCGCTGCTCAGTAGGTAGGAGTTACTTCCATCATGACTCCCTCTCTCGAACATGAATGGAGCTATCCTCTGGTTATTATGACCCTTACTGGCCCTGTTCATGCTATTTACTCGGTCTGTTCTCTTGTTTTGCTGTGCAAGGACTCAATCTTCACCTTTGGCGATTTGAATTCCTACACTGTTGTTACAGGTTACTTCTCTCCCCCACAAGCTGGACCCTCCTGTGTTCCCCTTCTGAGTTTTCCCCTGCCCTCTGTCTTTGCTCCTGCTACCCCCCGAGCTCCACGGTCATCAGTCTCACCCCGAGCTGTTTGCAAAAATGCCACCCAAGAAGATGCACACCCGTTAGGATTCAATTTAGGCTTCTGCAAAGCCATTCCCGGACATTGAGCCAAATCTTGAGGAGCTACCTAGAGGCTCTTCCACCTCCCCGCACATGAGACTTATGAGGGGGGTGGTAGACAAGCCTTTCAAGTACCAGTCACAAATTTCGATTCAGTCCCAGAACGAAATTACGGAAGCTGAAGAAGATGTTAAGGTCTCGCGCAGGTGCTTGACGGATGAGGAAATCAGAGAAGAATTCGAGGGTCTTATCCCTGATCTCGGAAACACCAGAGGCAGGGCCACCCTCTATCAGAAAACCTTGGACTTGCAATGGACCCATAAGCAGATTTTAGGTAGAGCCCTCATTGACAGGAATGAAGCTCAGGCAGAAATTCTCCTTCAACTGGATGAACTTCATGACATGATGAAGCAACTCCTGTAAAACCAGAATCAACTCGCCAGGCGTTTGGGGATCACCCTTGCCAAGGATCCCACTACCCAGCCAGTGCAGCCAGATTACTCCAATAACTAAGGCAAGCTGGTCTACTATCTTTGTTATTTAGATTTTCAGTCTTGTTAGATTTAGACTTTGCTTCAAGATTCTCTAGCTTTAAGTTGACATTCCCACCATTTTGAGGTCTGTTTTCTCTATAATGAGAGGGCCTGTTATTCTCAACTTTGTTTTTTGAGGTCTGTTTTCTCTTCTATGAGAGGGCATATATACTCTGATACTCTGTAATCTGTATATTTTGGTTTGATAATGTAAGGAACTGAAACTAGCTTACAAAAAAAAAAAAAATAGTAGTAGTGTTTAATTAATAATATTGTTTAATTAAATTTTTTTATTAAAATATGGATTTCATTAAATAATATTAATCTATTAATATTTGTAATTAAATAATCATTAATTAACTAGTTAACTAATATTATTATTAACTAAATAAGTATATTATGATTTAAATTATTTTATAATTATTATGTTTAATTAATTATTATAAAATAATAATATTTTTTAATTAAACAATGTTATTAATCAAACAATTAAATTATGTATTTCATTAAAATTATTAAACAATATTATTCTATTAATATTTCGGAGATGTGTGTATGTGCCCACCCGTTACTAGCTACTGCCACATTAATAATTATTAATGTGTAGCGTAAATTGGGCACATACTCAAGGTATTCGAACACATTAATAATTATTAATGTGGCTGTTGCTAGTAATAAACTAAATTAACAATTGAATTTTTTAACCATAACACATATAAAATCGATTCTCTCTAACATGGCTGTTACACCCTTTATTAAAGGATACATATACCATTTTTAAAAGAACAAATAAATAAGCTTAGAAACTTTCTATATGAACTGCATTTTTACTTTTATTTATTATTGAATATCAGTATTTGATATTATATAGAATTAAGGTATGGTTAAAAATATATTCATTTGACTAATACATAGTCAAAGTTAGCTTCAAGACTCCGATTAGGGCTGGAATTCGATGGGCCATACCGTCTATATGTTTCATACTAACTGAAAGAAAACTGTAAAATGACGTGTCGAAACCGTCATTTTTGAAGAAATATATGCCATTTTAAAAAGGAAGTAACAAACTAAGAACGTTTGCAACTTTCAATCTGAACTGCATCCTCGCTTATTGACTGATGTCTTATTCAGTAACAACTGATTTACAAGTTTACTACTACCATTGCATCAAGACATAGAGGCCGAGGCCATGGCCATGATGTGCATTTATTAGCATTGTTGGGAGCAGTGCTAAGTAGCGCAGGATCCAGAAGCAAAGCCGATTCTTCCAGCTCCCGTGTCAAAAGAAACTTGCATTCGCTGCTGTTGGAAGTTCCCGATAATGTTAAGAGCAAGCGATTGGGATGCCGATGCGAATGCCAGGCACACCTGAGATCCGTCACTCTGAACGGGAACCAAAATACCGACTGCATCCACCGCCACATCCGCGTTGTTCTGGAAGTGGAAAGTTATAGTTGGAATCCTGATCACCTGGCCGCTGTAGCGAGACAGGTCGTAGCAGGTGTCGAGGATCATAGAAGGCTTCGCGCTCGGAAGATCCCGGGTCTTGCTCCGGAACGAGGCTTTCAGGGCAGCGTATGCCTGCGGGACAAGCCGAGTTATGATGGTTCCAGAGTCCACAATGGTGCCTCCTTGTCCAAGAACACCAGGCGAAATCGAGAGCCTCTCGCCTCCGACGCTTATGCTGTTCAATCCCACGAAATAGTAGAATGGATTCATGGAATTTGAGATGAGAGGGGTGAAAACGCCAGAGGCAGGAATCGAACCCTGCCCAACGCTGAAGAAGCCCGTTGATTTCGAGGATCCGAAATCCGGAAGACAGTAAGAGAATTGACCCCCATATTTGCTCTTTGTCTGGGAAGGAAAGGCAAGCGGAGTCCGGCCCAATCCTAAAAGCCCAGCGGAGCCATTAAAAAGCCCTGTGTTGTTGTTCCCGCATCCGAAGGCAATGCTTTGAAGAGAATCGGAACCCAAAGTCAAGGTCTCCTCGCTGAAATTTCCCTGGGTACGCGATCCATCCCCGTAACCGACTTCATAAACACATTGCCCAAGACGGCAGGGGTTCTGATTGCCTTCTGAAGTGGTCAATTCAGTACAGGCAGCCGAACCACAGGATAACGGTTTATAAGAAGATGACTGCTTGGGTTCGAATATGGGATCTACCTGTGAATAACAGTGTAAACAAGGATTGCATTGTATCCAAGTGATATCGCTACCCGTGTCAATTATCAGCAATGAATTCTTAGCTGGTGTGCCAAACCCTACCTTTACAATGTAGTTTCCTGAACCGATTTTGCTTCCAGGTTGAACAGGAACAGTGGTCATTACAGTAGTATAAGTGCCGTTGTTTTTGGACCTTATTGTATTCAAACGATCAGTGTCTCGTTCGAAACTCTGAGAGACCAAGTCTATCCATGAGCTCGAGTTGATAGGCCTCAGAGGTGAGCAGGCCCCGTGAATATGATCCAGTCTTATCTTCACTCCTGCCTTTGGCGCTTTCTCACCTGAGTACACAAAATCTGGTCATTCTTTGATAGAGCCCATGAATATTCCAAACATAAAAACGTTCAACATGCTAGATTGGTCTTCACAACTGAGGTTTGTAGTGATACAGGTTTCAAAACTCCAAAGTCTAGTGACAAGTATTCAGGTGCGTAGTCTAAATGTCTTAGGAATTTTAAGATTTTAAACAGAAAATTTTGATTTTTTTTAGTAAGTATTTGAAAAAATTCGATAGAAAGTTTTATAAATTTTGGTTATAATTATCGAATTCTAAAATTTTGGGTGTATCATGGGTTTTTGATGGTATTGAATAGGTTTCTACTATTAAAATCTTCATTAAAACATAGTTTAATTCAGATTTTGCAAAATAAAAAAAGTCATATTCTGATGAAAACTCCTCTCCAATCCAAATAATCAATTTTTTAAACAACTCAGTATTCAAGTAGTGATTAAATTTATATTCACAAAGAATTCAAAACTCTATAAATAGATGCAAATAAAATCAAATAATTCTCTTAAAAGTATTGCCTCTATCAAAAGAGATCATCTAGCCTGCAAACGAAGCTGAGAATTTGGCAAATCCTTGTGGAATTTTCCATATGAAGTTTTAGACTGGGACAGTATGGTAATTCTGCAGGTCTGGAACTATTAAACTGTCTATCATGGAGCCTGCATTGAACAGCCACGTTTAAATAGAATATTATAGAATGTATTGTTTGGTTATCATTTGAGATGGATTGAGTAGATATCAATATAGATCTATCTTTTAACTTTAGATTTATCATGTGTTAATAAGGATAAAATCTATAAAGGTACAAATTTCTATGAGTGCAAAAACTTAAGAAAAAGTTTATATATGGAAGGATTTGATCTTTATATAGATTCCAAGTTAAAATAGATTTATGATAATGATAATAAAATCATAAAAAATGAATGTCATCACTATTATAAAAAATACATGTAAATTGTAAATAGGTAAAAATAGAAATTTTTTATAATATCCATATCAAGTAATTAATTGGATATAGTCCACTTTGCAGTCTTAAAAAGATATTCAATTAGTAAATTAGATAATATATGATATTTGGTTGAAAATAGGGAGAAAATTGCAAAGAGGTAAAGATAGATAAGATCTACAGCCTAGTATGAGGGAGATCTTGTATGTGTGATTGCGCCGAGAGACGCTCTACAGCCCACTATGGGGGAGATCTTGTGAGTAGAGTGTTTTTCGAGTGCTTGTCCAGTAACAAAATAATACAAAGTAAACAAAAAAAAATAATACAAAGTAAAAAGTAATAAATATTATGTCGGCCATAAACAAAAAAGAATAATACAAAGTAAAAAGTAAATATGAGACTTAAACTAGAGACTTTAGAGCTTAGGATTAGGTGGTAAATATTATGTCGGCCATAAACTAAAAATAATTTAATACAAAGTAAAAAGTAAATATGAGACTTGAACTAGAGACTTTACTTTTTACTTTTAATACAAAATAAAAAGTAAATATGAGACTTTAGAGTGTTTGTAGAGTGTTTGTTTGTCCAGTACAAAATAATACAAAGTAAACAAAAAAAATAATACAAAGTAAAAAGTAAATATGAGACTTAAAATAGAGACCTTAGAGCTTAGGATTAAGTGGCTCAAGTATTGCACTCAAGGAGCTATTCAATGAGAGGTTTGCACCTCGGGAGATTTGATCCCTCTTGGTGCTTGATAGAGCCTAGGATTTGGATCTAGGCTAGTGTAGGGTTACATCTAATAGTAAAAAGTGATAATATGAGGGAGATCTTGTAACGTGTGTGATGTAGCATTATATCTAATAGTAAAAAGTGATAAAATAAAAAATAATTAAAAAAAGTCATGTCGGCTCATAAAACAAAAAATTATGGAAAGTATTTAAAAAATATCCATGTTGGTTCATCAAATAAAATATTATGAAAAATAATTAAAATAGATGTTTTTTTAATAAAATAAAAACTTAAAACTTAAACACGGATCTATTAGTCAAGAGAGATCAAATTTAAAAAAAAATACACCTCAAGAAATTGGATCCCTCTCGGTGCTTGATAGATATGGGTTTAAGAAGGATCTATGCTGGTAATATTCATATCAAGTAATTAATTAGATATAGTCAAATTTGCACTCTTAAAAAGATCTTCAATTAGTAAATTAGATAATATATGACATGTGGTTGAAAATATGGAGCATTTCATATATTTTAAGTTTTAATTTAATGGAATATATATTTTTTATTAAATGACAAGTGATAAATATATTTATCTTTTTATTAAATGAAAAGTGATAATTATTGGACTATATATCTTTTTCTAGATAGTTCTTAAAAAATGAATGCCACCGCAATTATAAAAAAAACATGTAAATTGCAAATAGGTAAAAAACTATGTAAATTGCAAAGAGGTAAAAATAGATAAATTCTATAATATCCATATCAATTAATTAATTGGATATAGTCAAATTTGCACTCTTAAAAAGATGCATCAATTAATAAATTAGATAATTTATGACATGTAGTTGAAAATAGGGAGTATTTCATATTTTCAGTTTTAATTTATTGGAATATATATATTTTTTAGTTTGAACTTTAGGTTAGTGTCAACATTGTAATATTTTTTTACTTAATATTTTATTATTTTATTAAAATGCTGTGTCAATTCTATATTGATCGTTGAATAAAAGCCACAGGCAAGCAGAACAGTTGCCACACTTGAATAAAACATGAGAGTGTGTTGTAATTTGGCTATCAATTAAAAGATGGATTGATTAGATAAAAATATAGATTCATCTTAAACCTCCATCTATCAAGAAAGATATCCACCTCAAAAAATATGTCAAACAAGAAAAATACAAGTAAAATAGATTAGGTTCTAAACTTCCATTAGATGTTTTCAACATGAACTCTCAATGCAGGAAGCTGGCAATGGCAATGGCAATGACAATGACAATGACAATGAATTCAAAAGAATTATGTAAAAACTACTCCTAAAACAAAAAGAGATGAGCTTATAACCGGGAAACGAAGCTGAGCATTTGGCAAATCCCCGTGGGTCTTCTTTCCATTTGAAGTTTTCGACCGGGATGATGTGGTAATTCTCCTTGTCTGGGGCTGCTGAACTGCCCATGAACAGACATTGAAGCATTAAACACGCAACCACGCTTATACAAAAGACCAGAGAATGTGTTATTTGGTTACCCATTGAGATGGAGTGAATAGATATGAAAGAAGAGACAATGGCAATGGCTACCTAGGTACGTTATATAATATATTAGTTCTCGCTGCGTTTTCCTTTTCATTTGGTATCTTTCCAGCCCACCATACCCTGCAAAGCAAAAGCAATTCACGGACTTCTCTTGTGTTCCAGTTGAGAATCCCTATCAATTTCCACGATATGAAAGAAGAGACAATGGCAATGGCTACCTAGGTACGTTATATAATATATTAGTTCTCGCTGCGTTTTCCTTTTCATTTGGTATCTTTCCAGCCCACCATACCCTGCAAAGCAAAAGCAATTCACGGACTTCTCTTGTGTTCCAGTTGAGAATCCCTATCAATTTCCACTAATTACATAGGTTTTACTATATTCGTAATTGAGATGTATTCATATTATAATTAACCGTTTGAGATGTATTCATGATATATAAATACATTATTTTATAGGTTATGTAATATAAGTTTCAGTGTGTTTTCCTGTTCATTTGGGATCTTTCAAGCCAACCATACCTGCAAAGCAAAAGCAATTCACGGACTTCCCTTGTTCCAGTTGAGAATCCCTATCAATTTCCACTTACTATGATCTACTATGATCATATCACTGGTTGAGATGTATTCATAGTATAATAATTAACAATTTCCACTTACTATGATCATATTAGTGGTCGAGATGTATTCATATTATAATAATTAACAGTTTGAGATGTATTCACATTATCATATTTTCATTTTAACTCTCAATCTATTAAAACATTAAAACACATGGTGATATATAATTGCATTATATTTTTTCCACAGTATTTGATACCAAGTATGTAGACACATTGATTGAGTTGATTTCTAGGAACAAAATGCCCATTCAAAAAATGTATATGTTAGGATTGTTTCCCTTATCATTTATCCTTCTTATTTGTGTATAAACATGTAATAATGACCAATGTAAAAACATTCATTGGCATTCTCTTAAGAAAAGTAAAGAAAGTGACTCGATAAGTTAGTGAAAATGGAGTGTTGTTATTTCTTATGAGGGTTCAAATACTCCAAATTAACATGTTTTCCTTCATATAAAGGGGGTTTGTTTAAGTTATTTCTCTCAAATGAGTTATGGAGTAGCATATTCAATGCGATATATTATTAAAATTGTGCACATATCAAGAACTCATTTTGATCTCTTTTGGATTGTAATCTTTTCAAGGTTTAACTTATAAATCCATTCACTCACACGATTATATTAGTATTTTTTAATGATATACTAATATGTAGAAAATTGTGGGAATAGCATGTACAACATGTTGACATAGCCTTAAAACAATTGGAGGATAAACAACTATAGGCCAAGCCTTCTAAGTGTACCTTTAGAGTTTAGGAAGTAGAATATTTAGGCCATATTGTATCACATGAAGACATCTAAGTGGACCCTAACAAAAATAAAGTTATAATGGAGTGACCACTTTCCAAAACCTTCAAGAATCTTAGAGGATTCTTAGGATTGGTATGCTATTACCACAAGTTCATCAAGAATTGTGGTCAAATAACAGCACCTATAATAGTTTTATTGAAAAATGAGGCATTTTCTTGGACTCGAGAAGCATCTAAAGCTTTTGAAAAACTGAAAGTGAGTGTGTACAACTCTTGTATTAGCTAGGTATGAATTTACAAAAGTTTTTATTGTGAAATACAAGATTCTTCAGGTAATGGAATTGGTGTAGTTTTAATGCAATAAGGAAGGCTCCTTGCATTAGAAAGTTGCCAACTTAAAGGGAAAAAACTACTCAAACCAACTTATGAAAATGAAATGTTGGGCATACTGCATGCAATTAAGGAATGACGCCCTTACCTAATGGGAAGACACTTAAATGCAAGAACATATCATGATAGTCCTAAGTACTTCTTGGAACGACGATTATCTTCGGAAGAGTAACAAAAGTGGGTTACAAAAATGTTAGGTTATGACTTTGATATTATCTACAAAAAAAGAAAACAAAATGTGGTGATAGATGCACTTTCAAGAAAAGAAGAAGACATATAGGGCTTACTACTTTGTGATATTTCCATTCTACAATCTAATTGGGTGGAAGAAGCAAGGATATAATGGAAGCATGACCATAAGGCATGCAAGATAATTCAACAACTACAAGATGAGCCTAGTGCAAAAGATAAATTTGTGTGAAAAATGATTCACTATGGTACAAGGATTCCCTATATTTATGTAATAATTCCCAACTCAAACAAAAGGTCCCTTTGGGCTCGCACACTTCTCCTATAAGAAGACATTCATGGTTCTTGAAAAATCACCATAGGATCAAGAAGGATATTTTCTAGGAAGGTCTTCAAACTAATGTGGGTACCTGTACGAATCTAGTACCCAAAAACACCGCAATGACAACACGTGGGCGCAAAAAAAAAAAACACGCACACGCCTATAAAGACACGTACATGCTCCTGCTTTGGTAATGTCGAGCCTCCACATCGGTGAGTTGACGTGGATAAAAGAAGCGCGTACGCTCTCTTATGCGCGCACGCATTGTTAATGCGTACGCAAAAAGAAGCACGTGCACGCTCTTATGTGTGCACACGTTGTTAACACATACACAAAAAAAGCGTGCACGCATTGTTAACCCGTATGAAAAAAAGACGCGTGCGTGCCCCTGCATAATGTTTCCGCCATTAATTCACCAAATTTTACCCCATTTAATGACAAATGTTCAATACTTCATGAATATTTGCATACATTGGATTATACTTCAAAAGTGGATAAATGAATGGCTAAAGAGAGGGGGTTTAAGGCTCCTATGGATTTAAGGGTTTAGGACTTAAGGTTTAAGGTCTTAGGGATTTGGACTTTAAGGATTATGGGTTAGGTTGTTTAGGAGTTAGGGCTGTGGGATTACAGATTGAATGGTTCAATGGTTTAGGGGTTAATGGATCTAGTGCTTATGGAGAGTGAGAGGTAGAGAGAGATAAAGAGAGAGGAGGGTGTGTGTGAGAGAGAGAGATGGGATATGGGAGAGATAGAGAGAAAGAGATCATGGGGTTAAGGGGGGAGCAGTAGCATCCCACATCATACCTGCAGGGGATTTGAAATGTAGACATGCTTAGAGGGTGAAAGAAGAGGATTGAGACCTAAATTAACGTTTCATAGCTCGGGAACTATGATATGGGGATGCAATGATTTGGGCCCTAGGCCCTAAATCATTTGGATATGTGTGTTTTTCACACCAAATACCGCCCATAGGGCCTCAAACATCGTTGAGTAAGGAAATAATACAAAAAAACCCTCTAGTAAGTCCAACATGAGTAAAAAAAATTGTAAGGGGTCCCTGGATTTGCCCTAGGTGGGTGTTGTGGTCACAACAGTGGGATACATGAGCCATGAGTAGGTTTTGTAAACTGAAACAAGGGGTTTAAGCCCTGGATGACCCTCTGAACCTCAAGTTCCATGATAAAAAACTAAAAGCCACAATGTGAGCCCTCTATAAGCTGTCTTTGGCATCAAAGTTGAATGCGAGTGCCATTACAATGTCTTGGGAATCATGTACGAGTATTAAACAAAAACCTTTATCACTAATATTTTCTTCTTAGGCATATGGACACCATTAGTTGGATATATATTACCATTAACATGCTTTATGCAATGTGGATGGTTCACAGGGGGGTCAGTTGGTAGACAATATCCTATCACGCCCATTCATCTTGGGGAATAAACTATGATACATAAATGAGAAAATATATTTCCCTATATTAAGGGGCCAAGGGGGGCTTAATTATGTTATATGGCAATACAAATATTTAGGGTATATTTTATTACATTTTGTGTAGAAGTGGTGGAGGGGAGGCAGAGGAAAAATCAAGGGACAAGGACATGAGGTATTGAGTTTGACGGACAAGAGATACTCAATAGGGATGGAGGATGGTTGATGCTATTGCTCTATTGAAGGGTTTTCATGTTGCTCATGTGCTTGGTTGGTTAATGGATCTTCAAATTGTTAATGTGATTGAGGTAATGAAGGATTAGGATTTCTATCTTTTATGTGATTGTTATCAATTGGAAGTGTAGCTTAGGTGCATATTTCGTGTATATAAATCATGTGTTTTTTTATGCCTTTCAATGTAGCTTTCCCCCTTGAGTCCATTTGAGTTTTTTTGCTCTAGAAATTTCCTTTTGTGTGATCTCTGAAATCATTCCATCCACTAGAGAGAATATAGGTTTGTGCATTGTGACCTTGTCCCTTTCTAATATTCCTCAAGAAAACCTCATGCAATCCTTGGTTGACCCCATTTTCCCATTGTGTAAAAGACTAATCTCCATTTCCTTCACGACTCTTGTATTTTACAAAACCAAAACATTTTGTTTTTCTAAAGTTACTCTTCATTTTTTGCATGTACTCCATTGTTAAACTCAAGTAATCCTACCCTAGGGACTCCACCTTTGAGCTAGAGAAGGAATAGCCTAAAGAGACAAAAGAGGTTAGGTGTGGTGACAATGGCCTCCCTCTTAGTTTCCCATAACCTGTCATTGATTTTAGGAATTCAATCTTAAGATGCTAGTTTGTGTGCTGACATGGAAGAACAATCATCTCTAAGATGAAGGATATATTCTTAATGGTAGAAAAATTGGCGGAGGAGCTTGAAAGATGCAACTATTGGGTAGGGAACATGCTTATATGATCATCTACTTATTCTTATACAACTAGAAAAGGAGGATATAAAACCCCCTTTTCCTTTTAAATCTAATCATGATTGGTTGGCTAAGGACTATTTTAAACTTCTTATTACAAAAAATGGAAATTTTATGATCCTTGTTGATGGGATTCAATTATGATTCAATTTTCCTCCAATTTCAAACATGCTAAGAAGTTAGTTGTAGGGAGCGCAAATATGAAAGTTGAAGAAAATCAAGTAGACAAAGAAAAGGTAGAAGAAACATAACCACTTGTTTTTAAAATAATGTCAGAGGATTTTATAATGATGAAGAGTTGCTATATTTAAAGACAATAGAGGATAAAAAAGGAACTTTTAGACAAAAAGGAGGTAGAGTGGAGGCTCAAAAGTAGATCCATATGGTTAGAAGACGGGCATATTAACACTAAGTTCTTTCACATTTATGACAATTTTAAGAAATGTGTAAATACAATTTGGTCAATTGGTCTTTCTGATGGGTCAAAGAAAAGCTAAATTAAAGAGATTGTAAAAGTTAACAAGGTTCATTTTCAAGATATTTCAAAGATCCAAAATCTCCAAACATAGAAGAATTATGAAGGGATAAGGATTTTCCTTAGAAGTTTTGGCCAAGGGGTCAATGAGAGCATATAGGATTCTCCAAACATGTTTATTGTAATCTTGTGTTTATTTATTCCAGTAAATACAATAGTTAGGATGATATCCTAAGTATTAATTTAATGTCTTATATGAGATGTAATAAAAAGGAAAACATTGTAAAAGTTATCACTTTAGTAGTCCAAGAGAAACGTTGCATCGATAATAATAATCCAAAAGAAAAACATTATTCCATGGTTATGGACTCAAGTCCATCTAGACATATTGGCATTAATGTTTTATACTCTTCATTCAATCCTTGAATTCGTGCACAAAAGTTGTCACACTATATTGTAATGGTTTCGTTCTACATAATAATAAGTATAGCAAGGGTTGTATTACAATATAATATGCATTAAATTTATTATGAAACCATTCTATGAATGCAAAGGATGGCACGTAATTCCAAAATCACCGGTTCAATTTAAAGTTTGTTTTGATTTGTTAGATACTCAGTATAGTTGAAGTTCTCACCCTAATATCAACGACTCAGATGCAACCGATGCGTGACTTAAAGTATAACTCTAGTAGTAGTGCCTATGGATCTTAATTGAGGCAATTGGGAAATGCGCGCCATCCAATATGGGTTAATTTTCAGGGTCCTTTGCTTATGAAAAAGTAGAGTTTATTCTACTTCGTACGTTGGAGAGTTTGTCATTTATTTTTTATGTAAAAATTGATTTGACCATGTTCCATAACACTTTTTCCTGGATACCATGATGTCTGGAAAGCTTGAGTTTTCTATCGTTCACTACATGTTTAATTGTTTAGTTAATATGCTTGAATTGTCTGTAAAGAAGTTTTTTGCTCCTCACAGAGCATGGATGCATCTATTATTAATTCACCCCCCCCCTCTCCCCCTCAACCTATTTCTCTCTCTCTCTCTCTGCACCTTATATCCTCACTTGTCTCTTTTTGTAACCCCCCTCCATCTCTCTCCCTCCCTACCCACCCCCCATCTCTCTCCCTCTCTCTCTTTCTCTTTCTCTCAGTTTCCCCCCACCCTCACTCTCTCTCCCTCTCTCTCTCTCTCTTTATACTTCTCTCTATTCCCCCTACTCCCTCCTCTTTGTTTCCCCCTCCTTTATGTTTCACCCTACCCCATCCTCTCTCTCTCTCCTTGCCCCTCTCCCTAAACACCTCCTCTTGCTCCCTCACCCCTCTCTTTATCCCTCTCCCCCCCTCTCTCTCTATGTATCCCCCTATATCCCCCCACTCTCTTTTTGTAACCCCCCCCTCTCTCTCTCCCCATCCCTCTTTATATATCTCTCTCCTCTCCCCCTCCCTCTCCCCTCTCACCCTCCCCCCCTCCCTCTCCCTCTACCTAACGCCCCCCCCCACTCTCTCTCTCTATGTATCCCTTTAATATCCTTTCTATCTCTCTCCCTATCCCTGTTTCTACCTCTCACTTCCTTTCCGTATCCCCCCCCTCTCACACACACCTAGTAAACCCCCCTTCTCTCTCTCCCCTCCCCAATTCCTTTCTATCTATCTCTCCCTCTCCCTCTCCCTATTTCTATCTTTCTCTCCCTCTCCTTGCTTCCCCTTCTTTCTCCTAACCCCCTCTTTCTAACCCCCTCTTTCTGTATCTATTTTTTCTCCCCCCTATATCTCCCTCTTATATCCCCTTCCTCCCTTCTTCTAAGCCCCCTCTCCCCTCCCTCTCTCTTTATCCGTTTCTATCTCATTTTTTTCAAAACAACTATAAAAATATTTTTTCTACATTATAATATATACTAAATAAATAATTAAAATATACTAACAAAAAAATAAAATATATTCTAAATCTTTATATTGACTTTAAATGCTCATTCTCAAAGTTCATGTATGAGATGGAGGAGTTGTTTATTTTTTGTACTAGTACTCACATACAAAGTGTAATCATTGCATCATCTATATATTTCCAATTACATATAGAAGGAATCCAAGATCATTAACAATATATACAATAATAATATATACTAACTAAATAATTAAAATATTCTAACAAAAAACAATAAAATATCTTCTAAATCTTTATATTGACTTTCCAAGCTCATTCTCAAAGTTCATGTATGAGATGGAGGAGTTATTTTTTCTTGTACTAGTACTCACATAATGGTAATCATTGGATCATCTATGTATTTCCAATTGCGCATAGAGGGAATCCATGATCATTCTGGTAAAATCCCTCATGTAGTTAACATGTGAAAGGACTCATTTAATAATGTATTTTTACTTTGTATTTAATAAACATAATTGTAATTTTTCGGTCACTCCATGGTAGCGAGGTGTGTATAAATTTTATATTATGATATCTAGTTTATATTATGATATCTCTTGGCACTAAGACATATGGTTAAATCGTGGAGAATGCTTGGTATTACAAAAATTTATGATGGGATATTGAATTTTTTACCATGTCGGAGATGTAATTTAAATGATATCATATGAACAATTCAATTTGCAATAAATCTACATACCTACTAAATATAACGAACAATATCGTGGGATATATGCATATCTTGTTTATTTAATAATTTGCCCTTGGGATTTGATACGCCGAGTTTCGCAGCAGCTTATCTGAGCATTTTCTATCTAGCATTAACTGGGTTAGGTGAAGTAGTAGACACTTTAGGGTTCAAAATTGAACATGTCACAGCATATCAAAGGGTTCCTAACATGTCTCAGAAGTGTTATCAAAAAATTGCACGTAAAAAAAATTATAATTTTTAATTTTGACATTTTATGAAAAATTGCAATAATTATATTAAAATTGCATAAGAAGTGTTAAGTTTCAAATTGCTCATCAAATATTTTTAATTTAGTGTTCAATTCCTAATGTGCTGCTAGCATTAAATGTGTCATGAAATATCTCTCTAGGAAAAAGAAGGAAAATTAGTTTGGGAAGAGTGGATTGATGGTGCTCTACTCTTTAAGGGATGGGCTCCTTTCCTTGAAAACTAAGCTGATCTGGTTTCCTTGTTGAAACAATTTTATGTTTCCTTGTTTTGAAGGTTTTTCATGTACAACAGATATGTAAGCGGCTCTTTCTTTGACTCTGATCCTTTGTTTTTGGGATCCTTTGTTTATCTGGAGGGTTAGGTTTTTTGTCTACATCAGTCTTTTTCGATGAAATGGTTATTTATGGCCATGACCAGAGTGTCTATGTAATTTGGAAAAGTACTTTTTGATTTTACATAATAGAAAAAGTACAATTTTTTCTCCTTGAAAAAATTATGGGATGGACAATGGCTATTGGCCATCTCTATTTGCAAGTCTGCCCCTTGAAAAAATAAAAATAAAAACTATTAAATACATTGTTACAAACTTATCTCCCACTTTTCCTCATATCAAATCTCAACAAGTTTTGAGATTTATTTGTTTCTTGATTTATTTAATAACAAAAGGGACAAACTTGATAGGTTAGCAACCGAGCGAGCTTAATTTATTTTACTCAGTGTCACATCTGAATTTATGAGTCTCCGTTACTAAACATATCATACTGATACATGATACAACTGGGTTATTTTCTCTCTATTACTTTCTAAACATGTAATGTATTGATGAAGGGTGTTGTATCACTTTAAGGCAATTTCTTCTCGAGGCAACTTGTCGTGTCAAGACTCAATGCTCTCCTCACCCATTAAGATTAGTCTCTATCCCATCCACCATTACAAGAAAAGAATGGTTGCAGCGCGTAGTAATTTCCTTTATTAACCACAAAATTACTCACCGGGATAGATTTTCATGATTTACTATACACACATTCATTTAACAAACCGTAATAAGAAGTCTTTCCCCAACTTCTATAAATACATTTCAGCAACACTAAATCATCCCACCCAAAAAACAATAAATCCAAATGTCACAAATTAAAAAAATTGAAAATGGGTAAATGTTATATAAGGATGAATATCTTTTCCTTAGAAGGAATGCGCGGCCATATTCGAGAGTGCAACGAGGGCGCTTAAAGGGATCCATGTGTAATCGAAAAGGATATTTTGAATAAAATATCAGGTTGTAGAGTTTGGGACAAGGTACGATCATCCAAATATATGAGTGTTTATACAATATTATAAAGGTTCAAGTCTATATATTAGAAACCTGGATCTGGACTTCCATTTAATTTGAAGTAAAAATACTGGATAAAATGGATGCATGGGTTCCAAGACATGGTTTAAGGATACTTGGGGTTTTTGCCATTAGTTCCACCACAGAAAGGGTTACAAAGAATGAGTTTTTGAATTGGTATTGGTTAATTAAAAAGAAAGAAAGGAAAACATGATTGGGTTCAGCTGCCCTAGATTCCTAAGTTTGGCATAAACTATTTACAAGAAAATATTCAAAAGTTGGACACCAATAATTTCTAAGCAAGGATTCAAGGTAGATGTGTATCTTCCCTCCAAATTTTTTTTAGTGTGTTTGTTATTGAAACAATGATTTTTTGTAGATGTGATAATTATGATTTTTTGTATACATGACAATTATGTATTTATTGATTTATTTAGTGACATAAATTTGATTGAAACTATAATATTCTATTTAGCAATTTTTTTATGAAGTGTGTAATTACTTTATTATTTTCAAATAAAATGTGAATTTTTTTTAAGTTTTTCATCCTAGAAATGCTACAACGAATATATACCCTTCAAACTGAAATTACTACCCCACCCTTCAAATTTGAACCTTGCTTGGCTTATATCTTTGTATGCCACTTGGTCACTATGTTTATTCACCTGCAAAGTATTATTGGGAAGTGATAAGACACTACTATCCTCCGTATACCTCATTACTGAAGCTCATTTCCCACAATTCATGTATTTCTTTCTCATTTGTTTCTCTCTTTTAGCCTGAACAATATTAGCCTAGGGTTTACGAATTGTTTTTATTATTCACTAGAATGGAATGATGATAATCAATGCCGCATCTGGAATTCCCTTATACACGGGTATTTTGACTATGACTTAATGTTGAATTCAACATTCTATTATGTGCCCTTCTTATTTCCATTTTGCATTTTTTTTAATTGTAGTGGTACAAACTATTAGGAAAGTATTAGGTTTGGAATAACTTCTTTTGATCCTTTTTGCATATTAGGCATTACTAAAAAAAAGGGTATTAGTTAGTAATAATAAAATCCACTTTCAGCTTCCGAAAGGTAATATTCCTAAAATAGGAGATTTTAAATAGGTGAAACCCATGAATGAGAAGGTTTCTGAATCTGGGTCAACTAAAATTATTATTGCCTGTTTCGAACTGGGTAGTCAAGAAAGAAATAAATAAATCCAATATTGTTTTTATGGCGATAACATGGCTCAAATAAATATGCTCATAAGTAAACAACAAGGTTTAATGTCTATCTGGTGGGGAGCGCTTCTCCTTCTTTCTGGGCAATTTATTTGATCCTTCTCTATTCGTCGGGCGGTTTATTTCGTAAAGCCCGCAAAGAAGCATCGAGGAGATCAACCTAAAGGAAAAATATGCTTCTCTATTCATTGGGCGGTTTATTTCGTAAAGCCCGCAAAGAAGCATCGAGGCGATCAACCTGAAGGAAAAAGATGCATCTTTCCTGTCATTCGGTTGAGAATTTTGGAAAAAGATGCATCTTGCCTGTCATTCGGTTGGGAATTTACACTCTCATGGACGAATGAAAATGGCATTACCAGGTATGTCTCCATGAGTTATGTGGAAGTTATTGTAACTTATAGAGAGGTCAGTCACGACCATTGATTGTGCTATACCTTAGTCTTAGTTAAAAGGGGTCTTGGCTCAATTTTATCGCCAACCTCAATCCAAGTAAGATATTTAAATGAATAATGATTTGCGCGCGCAACTACACTACTTCCTTTTTAACAGCTTCCCTTTTTAACAGCAGGTTTGGAACTTTGCTTTTGGCAGCGTAATATGGAAATAACGGCCAAGATGACCCCATTAAATCAATAAATTATGGTTGGTTTTTCGCTTACTTGAACGTTAGTGAAGAAAAAAAGGCGCTCGATCGAAGTAGCCATGGATGGCATGAGCGAAAGCAAGTCTCGAGTATTTTTCTTGACCCGGGCGGTCGTGATGATCCGCCATGATGTTATTGGTTGGGACTACGTTAAGGCAAGGTATGCAAAGGAAGGGTGGAAGCGGGGGTGGAAAGCCTCTACCGAAGTACAATGTCCCACCAATATACTATCTCTTTTTCTTGGCCAAGCCCACCCACTATGATATGATATAATGGCCCATGTTAGTTGTAACCCACCACAGGTTCATAAAGTTAAAGTTACATAACGAAGGACTTCCATCAATATCTAAAGTGGTATTTGTTTTATCCTTTGACCGTATAAATAAGGGGGAACCTACCCTAGGAACTTGCTCTCCTCCTAAAGAGTTGTTATACATATTTATTTTATTATCTTAGAGACAGAGTGTAATCTTTAAGTCCCTGTATGATATTTTCTTCAGGTTCCCTTCCTGTGAATATTTTTAAGTCCTTTTTTACATAGGGACATTTTAGAGAGTTCCCTTTTTTATATATTAGTTGACATTCTATTTTGGGTCTTCTACAAATTTGTTCCTTTGCTCTGGCAAATGAATATGTTTTCTTTTCTATACGTATCGTTTTATCAACAATCTTTTAAAGTCTTGGATTATTCATTTATTACTAAAGGGTTTCTATAGATGGTTATTGTATTACCATTAACAAACCTTTTACTCTTGCATTCTATTCTTCTTAAAGCATTTCTATAATGACTATTTTCATATGTTTTTACTATTTTGTCAAATAAATACACCTGTAAAATAAATAGACTTATCTGTAATCATTAAATCTTCTCTTATCTTAAAGATATTCATGTTTTTTTTTAACTATTTTATTATTATGGCAAATAAATAGATCTATCTATAATCATTAAATGAATCTTCTCTTATCTTATATTAAAGACATTAATGTTCTTTTTTAATTATTTTTTAAATTTTTTAAATTTTAGTTACAAATATTCAAGTCTAAAATTTATGAAGATGATAAAGATTTTGCTTAAAAAACTAACAAATTAAAAAAGGATTTCATCCTATTTATGGGTAACTTTTAATCTAGAGATTTTTTTTTCTAAATAAAGTTTCATAATATGAAACAATATATTCAAACAAAAGTTTCAATGAATACACTTTGTAGGTATGTTGATCTTATCTTGTATGTAAAAAAGAAGATTGAAATAAGCTTTTACTCATGTTTCCACCTTATCATATGCTCAGGTGTTCAATGCACACTACTTCAAAGGTTATCATATGCTCGGATGTCTAATCCACATTGCTTCAAAGGTTAGTTCATTTCAATTATTTTTGCAACCTTATCCTATGCTATAACATACTTTAGTTATGAAATTTCATGTCATTAAATGCATAACCTTTTTAAGGTTTACTACAATTCTGAAACTATTGTTTGTGTTATTTTCTCATTCATTTTTGTATTTTTATTGAACTTATAAAGAGAAATAAGTTGAAAAATCAAGTATGAATCAAATGAATTATTAGTTTTCTCTCATTTTCATAAAAAAAACAAATTTCAAACATATATAGTCTTCTATTATATTTATATTTATATTATTAATATTATGAGAATCATTTGTTTATAATTATCATTTATAAATTTTGTTGAAAAAACATTATGTTTTTTATTATGTCTATTTAATGTATTGAATAATTTATTATTAATATTATGGGACTCATTTTTTCATAATTCTCAATTATAAATTTTGTTGAAAAAAATTTATGGTTTTTATTATGTCTATTTAATGTATTGAACTATTTTGATTTTTTTAAATGGTGGATTAAAACCAAATAAACTATAAAAAATGTTAAATGTTTTAAGAAGTTATATAGTAACATATATCAAACTTGAATTATCTTCATAAACATAATTGGCCTTCTCCTTTTCAATTTCAAAGAAACCATAGTTGATCCAATTATCATGTCCATATAATCATTAAATTCATCAAAAGCAATTCCAACAAATTCAACAATCTTCAGTAACCCTAAGGAGCCCATGTCCTTAGCACATCAATCACATGAAAAAATTGTAGCATATTCGATCTCTCTCTTATGCCTATGTGCTCCACATATCTTGCGGCACTTAATACTGGTTAGTACACATAATTTCAACTTTGTTGAATACTTTCTATTATTTCAAACGGCCCTGAAATCTCATAAACCATCATAATATCTAAATAGTTCTTCTCTCACTTTAATAAAATATTTTGAAGTCTTAGATATTAAGATATGCTTTTGTTAACAAAAATTCACATTAGACGGAGAGAATCGAAGGAAATCATGCCGCCATTTAATAATCTCATAATCAAATAATAATCTCATAATTAAATAATGATATGGTAGAGTTGACCTTAAATAATAATGTGCACATAGATATCTTGTTCTTCTTTGTTGAAAAATATAATGTATTATGTAACCTCACTAAGATGGGATCAAATAATGAAATTACGAGGTTTTTTTTTTTTTTTTAATAATAATAATTATAACTTTATAATAATTGAAATCTATAACTTTATAATAATTGAAACCTATACTTTATAATAATTGAAACTTAGTGATATTTTGGAAGTTAGTTTGAATCTTTCATTAAGTAATTATATATTATTTTGAATTTTGTACTTAAGTTTTTAATAAGGTTTAAAATCATGAAATTGTATTCATAAATTATTTTGAATTTTACACTTGAGTTTTTAATAAGATTTGAAATCATGAAATTGTATTTATTCGAATTTGTTTGAAAATTTATTTGAGATACTTAATATAGATTAATTTAATTTCTAAATTAAATATGAATAAATTTTGTCTAATTCAAATTCAGTCTACAAGAATTTAAAAATTCTAAATAAATTTATTAGATAAATTTAAAATATATTATAACAAAAATGAAAATTCTTTTTAAATTATAAGATAAAATCAAAAATCAATATATAATATATAATATATATAATTTTAATATATGTATTATGATGTATCTACTAGCTTTATAAAAACATTTTTATATTATAATGTATAATATATAATAAATCTAGAAAATATAAGATAAAATCAAGAATCAATGTATAATTTTAATATATGTATTATAATGAATCTAGTAGCTTTATAAAAACATCTTTATATTATATATATAATTTTAATAGATTTAAATATAATTATGTTTTATTTAATGTCTAATATTTTTAGATTTTTTTTGAAATCAGCTTTATCTTTTATAATATAAACAAGAGATAATGTAAATGCTAGTTTAAATATCATTATGTGCTTCTTCATGTTAATTTAAATGAGGTAGTAAAAAATGAAGTTATTACTGGAGCATGTTTTTAGTACTTTTTAATTTTATGAAATTGTTTTCATTCAAATTTGAACATTTAAAATGAGTAAAATTTGTCAATACAATCCACACTAAAAAAGGAACAATTGAAAATAAACTAAAAAAATATTAAAATATGTAGTGGGTAATTTTAGAAAATATCATAACAAAGTAGTTATTTTTAACATTTAATTATTAGATTTAGAAAATACAAAATATATAGTATTTCACAAAATTTAATAAAAAAAAAGTATTTATGTTATATGTGTACTTAAATAAGTTTAAATATTAAATTATATTTTATTTTTTAATGTATAATTTATTTTTTACAATGATCATTTTGTCTAAGCAAATTTTATTTTCTATATTATTAACCAGAACTCATGTGAGTGCTCCTTTAAATGTGTTTTTTCATGTCAACTTAGATAATGAGCTAGAAAGAAATGAGTTTACTTTATTTTCTATAGTATAAACAAGAGCTAATGTGAGTGCTCTTTAAATGTGTTTCTTCATGTTAACTTAGATAATGAGGTAGCAAGAAATGAGGATAATGAGGTAGTAAGAAATGAGATTATGATTAGAGAAAAGTACATATCTCGGTAGTTTTATTTCAATTTTTATGGAATTGAACTTTCAGTGGACTACAATCACCATCCTCCCAACCGTAGGCTCATCTTACACCAATGGCCACCTCCAAGTCATTCACACTGCTAAGGATTGTAAAGGATTCTCTTCTGGTTACATGAGTACTCTCAAAGTGTTTTCTCAATATACCAATTTGCACACATTCATGGACCTCACACTTACTCAAATGCATCTTGGATTTTAACTCCCCACTAAAGGTGTCCCTCCCTCTTTTTAATCATTTCCCGCCCTTTCCCCTTAATGGGAGGTAGTTAGGTTTCCTGTGGGAATTTCTTGATTTAATTAAAAGAAATTGATTAATGTTGTTGAGTTCAACATATGGAAGAATGAGAATAAATTAAATTTCCTTTTCTTTCCTCATCTTTGATAGTTAATGAAATTACTCTCGATGATCTATCCAATGTTTCCCCAAAATTTATATTAATTCAAATATGCAATTACATAAGTCACTTCCTAAAAAATATTCCACACTGAAATAATTTGGTGTTTGTCTCGTGATTACATAAGCAATTAGACAAAATAAAATGCAATAATGAAAATGATTATTCTAGCTTAGGGAAATATTACAAAAACAATCACATTGGATAGCCTTCCAAATGTTGTTGTGGTAAAAACAAATTGTAGGGATCAACATATCGAAATGCATGAAGCAATTAACAAATCTGAGCAACATTGAATCACAAGCGATTATGAAGCTGCATTCTCAATGGTACGGATTTGAGGATTGGAAACAATGCACAAATTTAGCAACAAGACCTCATATCAGAAAATCAGACTCAAGATCACCCAAGAATCCATTCGAGGAAGGAATTGCCCAATTCTTACCTCAAATGTCAATTTAGAAGTATTATCCAAACTCTTCTAACTCGTGATAAAGCCTATTGAAGAACAAGCTACTATATTGTACTAAGATTTGGACATTTGGCTAGATATATTAATATGTTGAAGTTAGTTTGTATAGTTTTGTAATGGCATGCATATATAGTTCCTTTTACATTCTTATGTTATTAATAATTGCAAATTATTATAGGAAAAAAGTAGAAACAAGACCTATTGCAATTTCAACTTGTTGCAGAAAATTTTGGTGTTGACATTTTTACGTAATAGCAAGAACCCCTCCCCACCACCCCCCCCACCTCAAAAGTACTTCCCCTATCCCCTAATATGGGTTCAAACATCAATGATGTTTTTTTTATAGGAAGGTAGGGAAGTCCATCCATGAAAGGGTTTCAATTTTTCATTTGTGTGGATTTTAATTTATTAAGCTTATAGAAAACATGAGTTCACTATGGCTATACTTGTATTTACATGATATAAAATTGGTAGGTAGGGTGTGGTGTGAAACATCTGCAACTGTCATATTTTCTAAGCATTGCAATGAATATTGGACTATTTGTCTTTACATTCTTTGTTACATTGATCTCTTGACTAGGTTTCCTTTTATGCATTCTACCTTCCCCATTACTATTTCATTGGGTCTTCCACTATCCAAAGCTACAAATTGATCAGTTTCCCCTATAACCCCAGTAAGATCATTATTAGCATTAAATACTATTATTTTATTTAGCATCATGTTTGCTTATACTAAGATGCATTAGGGCTCCTATTCGTTACAACTTGATAATATGATATAAAGGGGGTGTTAAAAATGGGGTGATAAAAACAGATACCTACAATATCTTGTGAAACTAGGGGTTTTCTTAATTGGAAAGATATATTGGGAGGGGTGGGTTCAACAATACAATTTTAGGAGGCATTTTCCAATATTTAGTGAAATGAGGGATATTCTTTAATATCCTATGAACGATCATGCTATGTAACAAGTTCACTAAGAGAAACCCCTGTGGGATGGTTCTTGGGTCCTTAACCCTAGTCTTGGTAGAAAAATAATAGCCTCAAGCCCCTGGCCATGGTTTATGGAGGTAAATAACAATCTTAGGCCATAAACATATATATTGTCAATATCAAATGAAATGAATGCATCCTCAGACTGCCATGCAAGACCATGGATATGTTACAAAGCCTTGAACATCATCAAAGAATGAAAGCATGTTCCTCGAGATCTTATTAAAGCATATTGAGCTCAATTGAATTCCACTTGAGCCTTAATTGAAACTTATTGACCTCAAGCGTCATCAATAACACATAGAAGCCATGACACTATCCATCTACAATGAGTATTTTGCATATGAATTGAATATGACTGCCATTATGATTTCCTGGGCATCAAGGATTTATCTTGGATCCTTAACCATGGCTAGTGGAGTGAAACAAGAGCCTCCAACACTAACTGTTGCTTCTTAGGCACAAACATCATGAATGATTCCTTGACCCACCACATATGAAATCTATAGGGTATTAGTCAACTTCAAGTGTGTTATGTGTGCCATGACTAGGTTAGTTGTGAACCAAAAAATGGGTGTCAAGGTCTGACCAAGCTTTAGGGACAACAAGAAGCTCCTCATGCCTTAAATGAAGATTCTCACACTCAAGCACCATGAACAACACATATAACTCAAGAAGCTTCTTAGGATGTGATGTTGAATGAATCTTCAAACCACCACACATAACCCTTGTGGGGTATCTCTAGAAAATGTAGAGGGATACATATACCATGATTATGATACATCACAGGCCTTAAACAAGATTATGTCTTTGACCCACACCGGGAATGTTTGTCGAGGCCTTGGATAATGGTGTTTAGTATGTGAGTGGGATACATTCAATGTGACTAGGTTTCGTGAATTGGGAATGGGTCTGTAGGCATGAACATGCCTAGTGGGAACAAAGGGCTTCAACCATAAATTAACCTTTTCAAGCTCAAGTGCCATGGTTTGGGGAAGAAAAAACTTCATCCTTGGTGCTTAAACATAGTCTCTTAGGTTCAATAGCCATCAACAACATGTGCAAATAATGACATGGACCCTCTCTAAGGGGTATTTACAACCAAAGTTTGATATGGATGCCCTTAGAAGGTTTTTATTAAAAAGGATGGGTCATGGGCCCTTGACCATGGTCAAGGAAGGAAAATTTAACTGCCTCAAGATATTGTTGAAACTTCTTGGAATTAGTTGCTTTAAGTCCATGGACCAACACAAGATTCTTTTGTAAGGGTTCTTTGTAAGCATCCAAGTGGGATATAAGGGCCATGCATAAGTATTGTGCGCTAGAAATGGGTGTTGACACCTAAACATGGTGAAGGGTGAAACATGGGGTTTAAACCTTAATTGAACCTTTTTGAGTTCATGAAGCATAAAAACCACCCAGAAACCACATCATCCCTCATTAGGGAGTATTTGGCTTGGGATTTAGATATGGGTGCCATTAAGATGGTTTGTGCACTGTGGATGGGTCTTCATGCCTTGACAATGGTTGTGGTAATGAAACAAGAGCCTATATCCCTTTAGCATGGTTGGGGGAGGTAAACAACAACCGTGGGACCTAAGCATAGATTCTCAAGTTTAAGCACCATGAGCACATCCTTAGACCACCACATGGGACCATGGAAAGATCAAATGGTATGCCCCTTATATGAGTTCTTTGTAGGCCTTTAAATGGGATATGGTTGTCATGAGTAGGGTTCTGTGCACTACAGAAAGAGGAGGTTTACCAAATAATGATAGAGTGAGATGGGTGAAGAGGGTTAGTGTTGAAATATTGTAACTTCGAAGAATATTCTATTTGTATTTTATTATTATTGTAGTTTAATCGGAGATGTTTTATTCCTCTGTCGGGATGTCATTATTATATTTGATTATGTAAAGTCATTGAGGTAAATCCTCCCTTGTAAGCCAGGGAAATAGATCCCCTTTGATTCATTTGTAATGGGGTGTTTAAGTCCCCTAGATAAGTCAGCCTAGTCAGCATTAGGTTAATTTGTTAGGGGCCGACCTAGTTAGGGAGAAATTCAAGTGAGAGATAAAGTATAAATAGAGGTGTTGTGTTCCTCATTTGAACTCACACTCACTTGTGGATTGCACATTAGGAGAGAGAGACAGAGATATCTGTGAAGGAGAATGAGCTCTTGTTTGGGGATTTCATCTTTGTACTTTTTGATCATCTATATTGAGGAAGTTTTGTTGGGTTTTCTACCCCATGAGGGCTTCCTAGGATAAATTTGTGTCTATCTTGTGATTGTGTTTCTTTCAGTGATCCTGCATATGCTATTGTTGTAAATTTGAATTGTTATCTAGATTAGCATATATAATATTAACATGGTATCAGAGTTAACCTCAATAGGACATCTTTCACAAGGTGAAACTCTCTCTCTTCTCCTCTGGCAAGAAATTAGGGTCTTTGTCAAAGTTGGAATTTTGGAAATCTGATTGCATAGAAAGATGCACCTCTTCAAAAGCGAAATTTTGAGCCCTAGATTGAATTTTTTGAGTGGGTAGATCTCTGGGAAAGTCAAACCCTAGTTTGACTTTTGGACCAATAAACCAGTAAACCAGAAATCTGCTGCAGATCTAAAATTCGCAAGTCAATTTTGAGGGGTAAAAATTTGGAATCTCCAGAAAGCAAGTGTACCAGTCAACTCGCCTCAGTCAATCATCTCCTGGCAAGGTCAGTTTTGAATTTTGAGAATTTTCATTTTTTGGTGACCTCCTGGATAAGATGGCCCCAAGCACTAAGCTTAAGGATAAGCTAGAAGGAATAGAGAATTTTTGAGTATGGAAATATAGGATTGGCCTCATTCTTGAAGAGAATGATCTTTCCAAATGCATCAAGGATGAAGTTGCAGAACCTGTAGAAGATGAAGCTAAGGAGAAGCACAAGAAATACCTGATTAGGGAAAAGAGAATCATTGTTGATTCTATCAAAGACCACTTGATCCCTCAAGTTTCATCCAATAAGACTCCAAAGGAGATGTATGATTCCCCAGCGAGAATGTATGAAGGGAAGAACATCAATAGGAAAATGAATTTGAGAGCTCAATTGAAGAGTACCAAGATGAACCAATGAGAATCTATCCAAGGCTACTTCACAAGGGTATCCCAGTTCAAGGAGAAACTAGAAGCCATTGGAGACTCCCTTGATGAATATGAACTAGTTATGACTACACTCAATGGTCTCCCTAGACCTTGGGATTCATTCATCCAGACTATGTGTTCTAGAAAGGAAAGCATGAAGTTTGACATTGTATGGGAAGATTGCATCCACGAAGAGCCTAGAGTAGCCAATAGATAAGCTCTACTTAAATAAGATGATCAAGCCCTAGCCACCCATACCAAGAGAGGAATAAGTCAATCTAACTTCAAGAAGGAAAGCCACAAGGAGTCTCGACCTACCAAGAAGTTCCAAAGGACAAGAGGAAACAATACAAGAAGAAACTACTCCAACTTTCAATGTTACTATTGTGATAAGATGGGACATATTGCCAGAGATTGTCCTTTGAAGAAAGAATAATACAAGAAGAGGAACAACAACAAAAGGCATCATGCACACCTAGCCGAAGACAATGAAGAAGAATCGGAATATGAAGAACCTCCTAGGAAGCAAGCAAAGGAATAAGTCGAAGAATATGTCTTGTGATAGTGGTGCCTCAAAGCACATGATAGGTCAGAACAAGACTCTCTCTTGTTTAGAGGAAAAGGACTTCCCTCAGAAAGGATCATAGGAGAAGCAAAATACAAGCTTGATGATGGAGTAGAGTTCACCATCAAACATTCCAGTAATACCTACAAGGAGACTAGGATCAAAAGAGATCCTACCAAACAAACAAAGATAAGTATTTGAATTGTCATTTCTATCACATTGTTTAAATGATAGTATCCAGTTGTATACACATTTATTTAGGATGTGTATTAGGATGTTTGCAGTGTTATGCATTTGATGGGTAAGTATCCTATGGTGATATACAAAATTACATTGCTACTTATCTAGAGTGAAACCTCTTTGCTGACATATTGGGAGTAGTGAACGCTCATAATAATGTCCTGGTAGAGATGGAAGGCATCTAGAAAGTTACCATATGAATGTGGGATATGGATGATTGTTGTAGCATTGGCTAAGATAGTATGACTTATGCTTTTATGCATTTATTTGGAAACTATGAGATGTTTCTAACCATGTTATTGAATTTGACTTGTAGGAAGTATCGTACAACGATCACCTACAAATGAAGAATGATGAGACCTATTCCATAGAACAGAAAATGGTGGAGAATATACATTCTAGGATTCCATCACATGGAGATTAGTAGAGATGTAACATTTGACGAAGAAGTAGCTCTCAAGAGATACAAAAAGTGCCAGTATGAAGAAGTATATGAAGAAGATGTACCTCCCAGAAATGTAGAAGCTGCACCCTCCCCTGAAGATGAAACACCAGAAGACCATGATATGCTAGAACCTCAAGAACCTCCCACTATGGATATATCACGAAAGAGGAAGCCTACTTGGGCAAGAGATATTATACAAGGAGCATAGAAGTATGGAGCTCCAGAAGGCTCCACAAGATTAATCAAGAACCCAAAGCCATTTTGCAGTTATGTGGTTTTGATGTGTGATCTTGTAGATCAAGAACTTACCAGTTATGAAGAAGCTATACAGAAGAAAGAATGGATAGAAGCAATGATGGAAGAATACCAATCAATAATGAAGAATGATGTTTGGGATATAGTTCCCAATCTAGAAGGAAAAAGTGTGGTATCTTCCAAGTAAATATATAAGATAAAGCATGCAGCTGATGGAAGTATTGAGAAATACAAGGCAAGGTTTGTGGCTAGAGGATTCTCTCAGAAAGAGGGAATTGATTATGAAGAAAAATTTGTGCCAGTAGCAAGGTACACTTCCGTTAGAACCATCATGGCACTTGCATCCATGATGAAGTGGAGTTTGCACCAGATGGATGTGAAGACAACATTCCTGAATGGTGTGATTGAGGAAGAAGTGTACATAGAAAAACCACAAGGATTTGAAGTTTAAGACAAAAAGACTCATGTATGCAAGTTGAAGAAAGCTCTATATGGATTGAAGCAAGCTCCCAGAGCCTGGTACGGAAGGATAGATACCTTCTTGACAAGCTTGGGATTTACCAAAAGTAAAGATGATCCTAACCTTTACCTTAAGGTTATGGATGATGAACCTGTCATATTATTGTTGTATATGGATGATTTATTTCTGACAGGAAATGAGAAACAGATTGTAGAGTGTAAGAAGAAGCTCTCTGAAGAATTTGAGATGAAAGACCTTGGATTAATGCACTATTTTCTAGGTATATAAGTGTGGCAGAGCCCGAAAGGAATCTTTCTCGACCAGGGAAATTATGCTGTGGAAATCCTAAAAATATTTGATATGCTGGAATGTAAATCCATGGCCACACCCATGGATACCAACCTGAAGTTGTTAGCTGATGTATCGTCAGAGTTAGTCGATGTGACTCAGTACAAATAGATTATTGGGTTGTTGATGTATCTGATGAATACCAGGCCAGATATATGCTTTGGTGTGAACATCCTGAGTCAGTATCTAGTTAAGCCTAGACGTGTTCACTTGGTAGCTGCAAAGCATATAATGAGGTACCTGAAAGGTATGATAGACTTTGGTCTATAATATGTTGGAGATCATGACTACAGATTGTATGGTTATACAAATGCATATTGGGTTGGAAGTGTCTCAGACAGGTAGAGCACCTCAGTGTTGGAATATTCTCACCATCATTTTTGTATTTTGCATGCATGCATCTAGTCATCAATATGGTAGTCTCCCAACACCTAGTCCTTATTTTGTATCCCCCAGGAGCCCCTCTCTGCTCAGTTTTATCCCTCCTAGCCACTAATGCACCCTTGTTTTCATCACTGGAGCACAAGTGTGCCTTATTCCACCTATTTAGGAGTTACTTCAGTTAGTTGGTTGGTTGATGACTCAGTTCCTTGATTCAGGGGATGATTGATCAGTTAACTAACTAAAGCACTAAGATGGGCACCTACTGAGACTAGTTGAGCTCTACTGACTACTGGCGGCTCCTCATGCACCCACATTGGAGTCTCCTTCTATACATCAATGCCCATGCACTCAGTTAGACTCATTTGATTGACTATTTAAATTTTGTGACCACTGCCACTGGTTTGGATGATGTCTCCAATGCTATCCAAGATACACACTGTGGTGAGTTCGAATGACCTTAGAGGCATTCGAATATCTTTGATTGTATTCATTTATTATTCATTATTCACAGTGCCACCTTACAGCTGATGTATGATACAACAGTTTTTATCCATTTTCCGTGTAATGAGTGATTATTGATTCAGCATTTCTTCTTCTTCTTTCTGCACTACATGAGTAAATTCTAGTGAGGTTTACTACTACTGAGTGATCCAAAATCTAAAATATTATATGGTATTAGAGCTGATAGCAACTATTTGAATTGCAGCAGCAGCAATTGCAGTAATTCCTTGAGTAGCTCTCTTTCATTAAGCACCATAAGCCTATGGGTTTCCACAACAAATCCTGGTGCTATTGCCTTGAATTCACTGGAGCAATCCAGTGAGGTCTAGCTAGGTGTGAAGGACCCAGTCACATGTGCTCAGTGTCCTAAGGCATTGTTCAATTAGAATTGCAACAGATCTTCTTTTCATAATTCTCATTTGTTTTGCAGGAATCTCCCTCTTTCATCTTCGAATTCTTCAGTATCATGGATCTCAAGTTGAACTCATTCAAATACTTCGAATGGAAGGAAAAAATGGACATCTTCTTGAAGTTGAAGAGTCTTTCCATAGTGGTAAATGGCTTTGCAGTTGAGCCCACTGCTGCAGTAGAGAAATCCAAGTACTTAGACAAGCTTGATGAAGCAGTAGGACTGCTGCTACTTAGCATTTCTGAAGATTTGCACTTTCATGTTATCGATTTGAAGACTCCAAAGGAGGTTTGGGACAAGATCGAATCCCTACTTGGCCAGAAATATGATTTGAAGGGGCATAAACTAGAAAATGAGCTCATCTACGTGAGCCCAAGCAGTTTCGAAACTATCACTGACTTTCTCAACAAATTCAAGAACTCGATTTCACAGTTGAAGAGGTATGGAATTGAGAAGGAAGAAAAACAACTCATCCTTGCCATCCTGTCGAAGCTAGGCCCTGATTATTCAGTATTTGTTTTGACCTTCCATTCAGCAAAGTTGTCCATTCCAAAATGGAAATTCCTTTTGCTCGAAGACTTCATCCAATCTCTAACTCTTGAGGAGGAGAAGATAGTGCACATGGGAGTGATAAAATCCAAGTTGGATTCAAATCTTGCAGCCACTGAGTCAAGGAGAGCAAATGGAAAAGGAAAAAAAAATATGATAGAAATTCGAATGATACAAAGCAGAAGGAGGCTCCCATATAGTCATATGGAGCCTCGAATCCTAAGAAGGACAAGCAAGATCAGAAGGGAAAATCCAAGTGCACATACTGTAATTAAGGATATCACCTTGAGAGCTCATGTATGAAGAAGACCATAGATCTCATGGATTCACTTCTTGAAACAAATAATCTTCCGGTACCTGCATGTGCTAGAAATAAAGAGAGTGAACCATCTAGATATGAGAACAAAGAGAGATTCCATGCCCTCATGGTAGGGGCATCAACTCAATCATCCTTCATCATAGATTCTGGAGCATCAAAACACATGTCTTCTTCCAAGAATCTCTTCACTGGATTCAAAGCTATTGTTGGACCATCCATTATGTTGGGGAATGATTATGAGGTCTCCTTTGAGGGGATTGGAAAAATCAAACTAGATCATGGATACTTCTCAGATGTACTCTATGTCCCCACTCTCACTGCTAATCTACTTTCAATCTATCAGATGACCCATACTGGAGAGCCCAAGAGGGTGATCTTCTCTCCAAATGAGGTCGAAATTCAAGACATGGTATCAGGTTCTACCATTGCAAAAGGTGTTTCTAATCATAAGTCGAAACTATATGAGTTCTCCCACTTCTTACCTCTCTCAAAGCAATATTCTCTTCACACTCATGCCACTGAAGAGAGTAGATTGTGGCATGAAATATTTGGGCATCTTAACTATCAATACTTGCAATACATGCATACTAAAGAGATGGTTGAAGGGTTTCCCAAGATCAAGTTTTCCATGGGAAACTTTCATGGTTGTTTGATTAGAAAGCATCCTGAAAAGAAATTTGAGAAGGGAAAGGCAAGGAGAGCCTCTCATCCTCTAGATCTGATTCATAGTGATGTTGCAAGTCCATTTCCAGATCTATCCTTGAACAAGGAAATGTATATTCTTAATTTTATTGATGATTATTCAATATTTACATGGGTATACTTTCTCAGATTAAAGTCAGAGTATTTGGATTCTGAAAGTTTTCCAAGTCTTCTACAAAAAAGTTTTCAAATAGAAGGATCAATGCAATTCGCACTGATAATGGAGGTGAGTACATCAAGGGTGAATTTCAAACCTATTGTGTTGAAGAGGGAATTGAGATGCAACATACTGTTCCCTATACACCACAACAGAATGGTGTTGCTGAAAGGAAGAATAGAACATTGAAAGAAATGGCCACCTGCATGCTAAAGTCGAAAGGGTTGCACCCTAGTCTTTGGGCAGAAGCCATTAACTATGCCACCTATCTTCAAAACAAAGTTCCTCACAAAGGACTCAAAGACATGACTCCTTTCGAAGCATGGATGGGATACAAACCTGATGTATCTCACCTTAGAGTGTTCGGATCCAGAGCATGGGCAAGGATTCCAAATGAGAAAAGGAGAGGAGATCCCTAGATCCACAAAGCAGAGAGTGTATCATGGTGGGTTATGCATTGAATGCAAAGGCATACAAGCTTCTTGATCCTTCTACTATGACCACATTCCTTGATAGGAGTGTACAGTTTGAGGAATGGCCTCTTCATGATGCTCATCCAATTGAGCAAAAGAGATTTCATAACACACCTCCACTGCTTGATGAGCTCCAAGAGAGAGAATCTTCATCACATGACAGTTCAGATTCAGAGTATGAGAGTGAAGATGATGAAGAGCGAATGCTAGATCCAAATCCACAAGAACCTGAAGATCTAACACCTATTAGTGAAGATGAGCGAATGGAAGATCCGGATCTGCAAGAACCTGATGATACTACACTTGATGATCCTCCTCTTCCTAGATGGGCAACCACTACTCCTAGATCTGTCAGATATCTTTTTGGAGATCCACTTGATCTGAGGAGGACCCAATCTGATTTTTAGAAAGGAAGGTTTCATCCTTCTCACATTACTGATCCATTTACTACCGACAGATCCTTCTTCAGTGGAAAAGTCGACTTACCATTTGGGGTGAGTGATGTACATGATTGATCATCCTATCACAGTCTATCTTGAGGGGGCCTTTCTTCCAACTGGGTTTTCCCTCTTTCCTCACTTTGTTTATTTAGATTGTTGTACGGGGTGACCTTTGGTCTCAGTAACCAGGGCCCTACCATTTCATTTGTTCCTCATAGTATAGCTTGCGAGGTGGTGTTGGAATATTCTCACCATCATTTTTTTATTTTGCATGCATTCAGTCATCTGCATGCATCCAGTCATCGGTATGGTACTCTCCCAGCACCTAGTCCTTATTTTGCATCCCCCAGGAGCCTGTTGTTGCTTAGTTTTAGCCCTCCTAGCCACTAATGAGCCCTTTTTTTCATCACTAGAGCACAAGTGTGCCTTATTCCACCTATTTAGGAGTTACTTCATTTAGTTGATTGGTTGATGACTCAGTTCCTTGATTTAGGGGATGATTGATCAGTTAACTAACTGAAGCACTTATATAGGCACCTACTGAGACTAGTTGATCTCTACTGACTACTGGAAGCTCCGTATGTGCCCACATTGGAGTATCCTTCCCTACATCAGTGCCCATGCACTCAGTTAGACTGAGTTAGACTCATTTGACTGACTATTTGACTTTTGTGACCACTTCCATTGGTTTGGATGATGTCTCTAATGCTATCCAAGCTACACATTGAGGTGAATTCGAATGAACCTAGAGGCATTCAAATTTCTTTGATTGTATTAAGTTATTATTCATTATTCACAGTGCCAGCTTACAACTGATGTACGATACAACATTTTTTCTCCATTTTCTATGTAATGAGTGATTATTGATTCAACATTTCTTCTTCTTCTTTCTGCACTACATGAGTAAATTCTAGTGAGGTCTGCTATTGCTGAACGATCCAAAATCTAAAATATTACACTCAGGTGGATCTTATTGTATGGGATCCGCCATAATCTCATGGTTTAGCAAGAAGCAGTCCAGTGTTGCTCTTAGCACAAGCTGAAGCAGAGTATATAGCATCTTGTTCTGCTAAGTTGTGAAGCCATATGGCTTTGGAAGTTGATGTCAGGTCTGTTTGACCTGGAGTTGGATACCATAATGATTCTATGTGACAACCAGGGTTGTATAAAGATGACGTAGAACCCAGTGTTCCATGACAAGTCAAAGCTCTTAGAAATATGGTATGTTTACATACGGGATATGGTATAGAAGGGAGCTATAAAGCTCTAGTATGGGAGCACTGATGAGCAAGTTGCTGATGTGTTGATGTTAGATTTTAAGCATCAATTAAATATGCTATAGGATCTTCACTGAGAGAATAACATGTATAGTATATCAATGCATAACAATCATATCAAGCATGTCAAGCATCACAAGAATAAAAAGCATGAGACAATGGACACATAGATTTTTCTGTGGGGAAAACCCGAAGGTGAAAAACCCCACAACTTACTCAGAGATAGATAGAGCAATGGCTCAACCAAAGTACAATAGATAGTCTCCTACTATGTAGCTGATCCTCCTCCTCCAATGTGCGCCACTTTCTGAGTGAGAGAAGAGTGAGTTCTGAGATGATCAAAATAGAGAATCCCAACTCCCTATTTATACTTGTCCTGACCTGTCTAAATACTTATGGGGCCGACTTGTCTAACTCAGCCTAATAACCCCAGTTACATATAAACTGGGCTGACACCCACATCAGGTAGTCTAATAACCCATCGGCAAGTTAATCTACTTGCAACACTTGTCAATACAAATGACGACACTTCCTTATAGAGGAATAACACATCTCTTATAAGGGTACAATAAATATATATATGAAATACAATCCGAAGTTACATATACATCAACACTCCCTCTTAACTAGGAAGGTATTTCTCAACACAGATCATCGAGCACAAGTCTTCTTCTCTGGATCATCGTCATCGTCACAGTTGTTTTTATCTCATCCAATCTCTGAATCTACTCGTCATAGGAAGTTCTACAGAGCCAGTCCTTTTTCATACTGGATGTAGGCCCACCACCTGTAGGTCTTCATCATCACTGGTCATACTGTGGAATCCTCAGGACTCATCACATGCGTCTGCAAAACATCGCAAGAGCATCCCAGGCCTTTTACAAGCACACAGCTCAACCTCTTGAATCTCTCAGGATCTTTTACATGCCACTGCACAACCTGTCCACGACCACAGAGTATCAAACTGATACCTCACCATACATCCAACTGATGTATATCATCACATGATCAACCTGATCATCATCATCATCTACGAGCAAGCCATCAAGTAGATACACCTCAGGACTGATTACACTGCCTCTGTAAAACCTGCAAGATCTCTCATGACTGATTATATGCCTCTGCAAAACCTGTGTACCAAACTGTCACATCAATGTCTTCAAATCACCACAAATTCCACGGAGCACAACCCATATGCACACACACAGCACTTACACTCACCATGGGAGGACTACCCTACCACCATGTGAAAGGCTTACAGCACTTACACTCACCAACATGGGAGGACCAACCTACTACTATCTGGGAAAAGCTAACAGCACTTACATCAATGACCATGGGAGGACCAACCTACCACCATGTTGGAAAGGCACATCACTTACATCAACGACCAACCTACTATCATGTCGAAAAGGCTTCAACACTTATATCTCACCATAGGAGGACTAACCTGCCACTATGTGAGAATGGCCCAGCACTTACATCTCACCATGGGAGGACTAACCTGCCACCATGTGAGAATGGCCCAACCCTTACATCTTACCATGGGAGGACCAACCTACCACCATGTAAGAATGGCTCAGCCCTTACATCCTGCCATGGGAGGACTAACCTACCACCATGCAAGAATGGCTCGGCCCTTACATCTTGCCATGGGGGGACTAACCTGACACCATGCAAGAATGGCCCAGTGTGCATCTATGTCTCCGGACTTCATCACTTCCCTCTGGAAGGAATCTCGATCTGAAGTACACCAAGTCTCCCTCTAAAGTATTCAAACTTCACTCTGGCAAGCAGCTTGGTCAACACATCGGCTATCTGCTCATCTGTCGCAACATACAGGAGATTCATAGCTCCCCTCTGCACCATATCCCTGATATAGTGGAACTTGATCTCAATGTGCTTCGACCTATCATGGAACACTGGGTTCTCTGAAAACTTCACACAACTCTGGTTGTCGCAATATATATAGGTAGCACTCAACTGGAGATCAAACAAATCAAACAGTAGGTTCCTAAGCCATACTGCCTCACAACTAGTTGAAAAAGCTGTGACATACTCTACTTCAGCTGTACTCAGTGCCACACAGGACTGCTTCCTGCTAAACCAAGAGATCACACCTGATCCCATACTGAAGCAGCACCCCGAAGTGCTCTTCTGATCAATGGCACTTCCTGCCCAATCCGAATCAACATAACCCTCCAAGCTAAACATTTGATTCGCCTCATACTTGAGCCCATAATCCACTGTACCCTTCAAGTACCTCATAACATGCTTTGCAGCTATCATGTGAACATGTCTTGGATCTGTCAAGTACTGGCTCAAGGTGTTCACCGCAAATCAAATGTCTAGCCTCGTATTCGTCAGGTACATCAAGGACCCAATCATTTGATGATACATCGTAGCATCAACCGGCTCAAAAGAAGCATCACACAGAAGCTTTAGGTTCGATGCCATAGGTGTGGCCATGGCCTTGCAGTCCATCATCCCAAAACTCTTTAGGATCTTTACTACATACTTCCCTTGTCCAAGGAAGATCCCATCTGCACTCTGCCACACCTCCATACCAAGAAAGTAGTGCATCATACCCAAGTCCTTCATCTCGAACTCGGAAGCCAGCTTCCTCTTCGTATCTGCAATCAGTCTATCCTCACCTATTAGAAGCAGGTCATCCACATACAATAGTAGTATCACTGGATTCCCCTCCTCAACCTTGTAGTAAAGGTTGGAATCTGCTTTACTCTTGGTAAAGCCCAAACTAGATAAGAAGCCATCTATCCTGCCATACCAGGTCCTGGGTGTCTGTTTCAAACCATACAGGGATTTCTTCAGTTTGCACACATGTGTTCCTCTATCATGTGTATCAAACCCGAGTGGCTGCTCCACACACACTTCCTCTTCAACTACACCATTCAAGAAGGCTGTCTTGACATCCATCTGGTGTACCTTCCATTTCATCACTGCCACCAAAGCAAGTACTGATCTAATGGAAGTGTATCTGGCCACAGGAGTGAAAGTCTCTTCATAATCAATTCCTTCTTTCTGGGAGAAGCCACGAGCTACAAACCTAGTTTTGTATTTCTCGATGCTACCATCTGCAGCATGTTTGACCTTATAGATCCATTTGGAAGTCACCACAGACTTCCCATCGGGTCTTGGGACCACATCCCAAACATCATTCTTCATAATAGATTGGTATTCTTCGATCATAGCATCCTTCCACTCTTTCTTTTCTGCAGCTTCTTCATAACTGGAAGGTTCTTTATCCATGATGTCACAGAGTAAAGCAACATAACTAATATGTGACCTTGTCCTTTTCCTTTCTCTGTGTTCTTCTTCTATAATGTCAAATCTCTCTGCATCTTGGATGAGCTCTCTAGCCCATGTTGGTTTCCTCTTGTGAGGATTCTTCTCACGAGGTGGATCCACAGGTTCTTGTGGATCTTCCATTTCTCGATCTTCTTCAGGAACTGCTTCATTCATTGTGGTGTCTTGAATTCTGGATATTCTAGGTTCTTCATTGTCTTCAACAGGTGTCTTTCTCGATTTGTGGTAAGCTGAACTTTCATCAAATGTTACATCTTTGCTGATGTCAATCTTCTTGAATCCAGGGAAGTAGATTCTGTAAGCCTTCGAGCTTTCACTGTAACCCACAAATATACCCTTCTTTCCTGAAGGATCCAACTTTGACCTTTTCTCTTTGGGGATGTGAGTGTATACTGGACAGCCAAATATTCTGAGATGGCTCACTTTTGGTTTCTTACCAGTAAACACTTCTTCTGGTGTTTTGTTGTCAAGTATCTTATGAGGTGTTATGTTCTGCACATATACTGTTGTCCTTGCTGCTTCAGCCCACAAGTGCATAGGTAAGTCTTGGTCATGAAGCATTGCCCTTGCTGCTTCCATGATTGTTCTATTCTTCCTTTCGACAACCCCATTCTGTTGTGAGTTGTAAGGAGTAGTCAACTCCCTCTTAATCCCTGAATCACTGCATAACTTCTTGAAGTCTCCTGAAGTAAATTCTCCGCCATTGTCAGATCTGAAGATCTTGATCTTCAAGTCAGTTTGGTTTTCTATCAAGGCTTTGAATTCCTTGAAATTGTTAAACACTTCATCTTTGTTCTTCAAGAAGTAGATCCAAGTCTTCCTAGAGAAGTCATCAATAAAAGAGACATAGTATACATACCCACTCAGAGAACTGGATGACATGGGACCGCATACATCAGAGTGGATAATCTCCAAGATTCCTTTTGCCTTGCTTTCACTGCTTGGAAATTTCTTCTTTGTATTCTTTCCCTTTGCACAACCTTTGCAAATGCCTTCATGCTTTGTATGTATTTCAGGAAGACCTTCTACTACTTTGCTTGCAATTGGTAATGCTCTGTAATGCATGTGTGCAAGCCTTCTGTGCCAAAGTTCACTTGGCTCTACTGAATCATGGACCATGGCTTGTTCTGGATGGCCCTTCAATTTGTACAATCCTCCCTCTTTCTCTCTAATCACAACTGCATCATCTATAGTCTTACCCTTAGGTCACATTAGGACTTGGCCATCTATAAATGCAACCCTCATGCCTTTTGCATCTAATGCAGATATTGAGAGTAGATTCTTCTTGAGACCTACAATATAGAGTACATCTTTCATCTTCATAGACTTTCCAGAGTCTAGTGTATAGGAGGCTTCACCACTCCCTTTTATGGGATACTGGTAGTCATCTCCAAGCTTCACCTTGTGGGGTGAATCATGTTCAGATAGATTCAAAAAGGATTCTTTGAATCCTGTCATATGTTTGGAAGCCCCGCTATCTATGAGCCAATCATTACTTCCATGAGTAATGGTTCCAGTGAGAGCATAAATCAAAACATATTCTTCATCACTTGAAGAATCTTCACTATCTTCTCTAGCCCTCTTCCTGGGAGGTTCATCATCCTCTGGGGAATGAGCATGATGTCTTCTTTTGAAGTTCTTCTTCTTATGAGAACCCTCTTTCTTATTCTTAGGACAATCTCTGGTATAGTGTCCCTTATCATCACATTTATAGCAACGGACATGGGTCATGTCCCTTCGATGTCTGGGACTACTTATTTGATTCTGATATTTTCCTTTCTTGCCATGATGGTGAGATTTCTTGTCACCATGCCTTTTGGAGTGAGGTGTGAGTGCTTGGTCCTCACTCCCCGTCTTCTCTTCTCTGGCTACAATTCGAGCTTCTTCCTGTGAACATTCTTCCCACAGTCTATTGAAAGAGATAAGTTTCTTTCTAGCACAAATTCCTTGGATGAAGGAATCCCATGACCTAGGGAGGCCATTAAGAGTGGTCATCACCACTTCTCCATTTTCTATATCTTCACCCACAGCTTCAAGTTGCTCTTTTATCTGGGAAACCCTTGAGAAATATGATTGCATAGTCTCTGCATTCTGGATCTTGATATTCTTCAATTGATTCCTCAGGGTCATCTTCCAATTTATGTTCTTTCCTTCAAATAGTTTGGTCAAGGAATCAAACATCTCTTTTGGTGTCTTTATGGATGACACATGAGGGATGAGATGATCTTTAATAGAATCAGCAATAATCCTCTTTTCCTTAACCAAATTCCTCTTGTGAAGAGCCTTAGCTTCTTCTCCCTCTGGGACAGGGACCTCTTCACTTATATAAGTATCCAACTCATTCTCTTCAAGGATTAACCCAATCCTGTACTTCCATGCTCAGAATTTATCAGCTCCTTCAAGCTTATCCTCAAGCTTGGTGTGGTGAGACATCTTAAACAGTACTTCAAATGGAAATAGAAAAGATTTAGGTCTTACCACTTGATTGCTGAAAACTCGATCTGGTGTCGGATTAGGGTTTGAGTTTCCCGGAGATCTACACAACCAAAAATCTTGATCCAAAGCTCCAAACTTCTGATTTTCCAAGGAGCTTCCAGCTATGTCTTCAGATTTCAGAAATTCCTATTTTTTGAGGAAACCCTAATTTTTAGTGCCAAAACTGAAATTGCTCATAATTGAATTTTGATTGTATAGATAGATTCACCTTACTGAGGAGAGTCAATCCATCATATTACTTTTCCAAGATCTGTGGAGTGAAACCCAAAAACAAGAAGCCCTAGCTTCCGCAACTGCACAGTGTCTCCTTCTCAGGTTAGCTCTGATACCATGTTAGATTTTAAGCATTAATTCAATATGCTATAGGATCTTCACTGAGAGAATAAAATGTACAGTATATCAATGCATAACAATCATATCAAGCATGTCAAGCATCACAAGAATCAAAAGCATGAGACAATGGACACACAGATTTTTCCGGGGGGAAAATCCTAAGGTGAAAAACCCCACAACTTCCTCAGAGATAGATAGAGCAATGGCTCAACCAAAGTACAATAAATAGTCTCCTACTATGCAGATGATCCTCCTCCTCCAATGTGCGCCACTTTCTGAGTGAGAGAAGAGTGAGTTCTGAGATGATCAAAATAGAGAATCCCGAGTCTCTATTTATACTTGTCCTGACCTGCCTAAATACTTATGGGGCCGACTTGTCTAACTCAGCCTAATAACCCCAGTTACATATATTCCGGGCCGACACCCACATCAGGTAGTCTAATAACCCATCGACAAGTTAATCTACTTGCGACACTTGTCAATACAAATGACGACACTTCCTTATAGAGGAATAACACATCTCTTATAAGGGTACAATAAATATATCTATGAAATACATTCCGAAGTTCCATATACATCAATAGTTGACTAAGCCTCTATCTCAAGTGAAGTTTGAGTACTTCCGAGACAAGCTTGGTGTGGTTCGAAAGGACCTTCCTTGAAAGGGGGAGTAGTGCTGATACTAATGATGATGTTGCAATGGGATTGTATCATCCTTGGACACATGTCCTAAAGGGATCCGCAAACTCTTGTCTCCGAGAAAGATGTTGATGATGATGTTGTAGTAGGATTGTACCATCCCTGGACACATGTCCTAAAAGGATCCATAGACTCTTGTCTCCGAGAATGTGATGATGATGATGTTGTGTTGATAAATCGTTGATTTGATCTAGGTCACATCCAGTATGAAAAAGGACTAGCTCTGTGGTGGTAAATCCTAGATTTGATCTAGGTCACATCCAGTATGAAAAAGGACTGGCTCTATGGTGGTAAATCCTAGATTTGATCTAGATCACATCAAGTATGAAAAAGGACTGGCTCTGTGGTGGTAAATCCTAGATTTGATCTAGGTCACATCCAGTACGAAAAAGGACTGGCTTTGTGGTGGTAAATCCTAGATTTGATCTAGGTCACATCCAATATGGAAAAGGATTGGCACTATGGTTGGGATTTCATCTTCCCTGGACCTTAGTCCTAAAGTGATCCAGATACTTCTGTCCCCAAGAATGTGGTTGGAGTGTATCTTCCTTGGACCTTTGTCCTAAAGTGATCCAAAGACTTCTATCCCCGAGAATGTAGACAAGATTGCATCATCCTTGGAATTATGTCCTAAAGTGAGAGGGACTGATCATCCCTTAACTGGATCAAGATTGCATCATCCTTGTCATTATGTCCTAAAGTGAGAGGTACTGATCATCCTATAATTGGATCATGTGTGTTGCAAGTTATGCTTCTATGATGATGTTGTTGATCAAAAGATCAAGATGATGATGTCGTTGCTGATCGAAAGATCCATATGTTGATGATGGTATTGATCGAAAGATCAAAATGATGATGTTGTTGCTAATCGAAAGATTTAGATGTTGATGTTGATGTTGTTGTTGTTGTAGACGATCGAGTGATCGAGTGCTACAAAAGATGAAGACTCAGTACTGTAGAAGATGATGCTCCAATATTGAAGATGTTGAAGATGTTCCAGTAACTATTTTAGTTGCTGATGATGTTGAAGAAAACTTCCGATTATTTATAGATGTATCACTATGATGTTGTTGATGATGATATCTCTCCTTGCTCCTACAATTGATGTTGTTGTTGTCAGTAGAATACCCTTCTTGTTAAGGGGGAGTGTTGAAATATTGTAACTTTGAAGAATATTCTATTTGTATTTTTTTATTATTTTAATTTATTTGGAGATATTTTATTCCTCTGTCGGGATGTCATTATTGTATTTGATTATCTAAAGTCATTGAGGTAAATCCTCCCTTGTAAGTCGGGGCAATAGACCCCCTTCGATTCATTTGTTATGGGGTGTTTAAGTCCCCTAGAGAAGTCGGCCTAGTCAGCATTAAGTTAATTTGTTAGGGGTCGACCTCATTAGGGAGAAAGTCAAGTGAAAGATAAAGTATAAATATAGGTGTTGTGTTCCTCATTTGAATACACACTCACTTTTGGATTGCGCATTAGGAGAGAGAGAGATATATTTATGAAGGAGAAGGAGCTATTGTTTGGGGATTTCATCTTTGTACTTTTTGATCATCTATATTGAGGAAGTTTTGTTGGGTTTTCTACCCCATGAGGGTTTCCCAGGATAAATCTGTATCTATCTTGTGATTGTGTTTCTTTCAGTGATCCTGCATATGCTATTGTTGTAAATTTGAATTGTTATCTAGCTTAGCATATAGAATCTTAACAGTTAGAGTGATAGGGGGAGGAATTTTAAGGGGAGAGAGAGAGAGAGAGAGAGAGAGAGACTCTGTGTGTGGGTTAGAGAGAGAGAGATACTAACTGAAATTTCTATACTTACTAAAAGGAATACAATGTATTCCCTCGCCCTCTCTATGGTTGATTGAGGTACAAGTTCTTCGATCGTTATGGGTGAGGTATGGTTACATGTTCTGTGTTTTTGTCTCTGTGTGTGTGTGTGAGAGAGAGAGAGAGAGAGGAGGGTTAAGGAGAGAGATAGATGGGGAAGGACAGATCGAGATAATTTGGGCCTTAGGCCATAAACACCACTTCTTGGGCTCAATCACTATGAGGAATTCCTGTAAACTGCAACACAAACACTCTCTAAGAATCCTTTAGCATCAACTTTGGATACAGGTGTTTTTCACACCAAAGATGAGCCATAGGGCCTCAAACATGGCTAAGTAATGAAACACATGATGATATTGTTGAATCTTATAATGTATAAGATCCTTAAACAAGTCTTTGAACCAACACATGATCCCCTTGTACGAGTTCTTTGTATGCCTTTAAATGGGATATGGGTGTCATGAGTAGGTTTTTGTGTAGTACGGAGAGAGAACGTTTACCAAATAATGATAAAGAGTGAGATGGCATATGAGATTTAGAGAGAGAGGCAAGGGAAGGTTAAGGAGAGAGAGAGAGAGAGAGAGAGAGAGATTCTAACCAAAATTTACATCCTTACTGAAAGGCATAGAATGGATTCACTCACCCTCTCCATGGTCAGTTGAGGTACAAGCTGCTTGAACGTTATGGGCGAGGTAGGGTGACATGTTCTGTGTGTGTGTGTGTGTGTGTGCATGAGAGAGAGAGAGAGATGGTTAAGGAGAGAGAGGGGGGGTAACGTAGCAAATAAGCTGCTATAGAGATGGACAATGAAAATACCATTGAACCAACAACCAATTCAATCTATATAAGCATAGAGACACACAATAAATACAAACATTGTCCAACTAACGGGAATAAGGAAATGCATGAAAGGTTTTATTCATTACTCATGCCGCTCCAAATAACCTCAATAGGGCCATGTGCCACTACTTCAATCCCAGCCTATAAATTTTCATAACTGAGAACCAAACATCACTGTTATGGCTCTACTTCTATTCTTTACATTGCTGCTCCTTTACTCCCTTCTATGGCTTCTTCTTCCTATCCCTCCTCACATACAATATTTACATATTTCACATGGTTAGAGGAATGCCAATAGATAGCAAGACCATTCAACTTCCATCGTTTTAGGTTTACATTCTTACCAAGGAACTGTTTTATCTTCTATTTCAATTGTTATTCACTTAGTAGATACCTTGGAGTCATAACACTGTTAACCCTTCCTGGAGTAGGTGTAGCATCCCACCTTCTAATATGTTACGCCAATCAATGCCCAAAGTCACATCATTGTTCATCCTTCATTCAGTAGGTGTACCATCCCACTTGCTAATCCAATGAGTGGCGTTGGGGGCATCCCAGTCCAACGAATCCTCTGCCTTCTTCGCAACATTGTCATAATCTTGAGCTTGGTCCCATTGATTCATTCGGTTCCAGGAAAGATGTGCCACCAGGGCCTAAGTGACCCCATCTTTATCCTTCACCTTATATTCATCCTCTTCCTAGTGCTTCTTCGCAACTAGCCTTAGGGTTTATTCCGTTTCCCTCTTCAGGGCCTCTTCTACATGATATCAACATAATTCTAGATAGCGGCATCAGGGTTCTTGTCACCCATGGCGAAGGCATCATTTATGTCAGTGAAATTAGCTCTATTAAGCATCCTTTTCCTATATTTTTCTTCTCTATCGATAATCTCCTAGGATTTCTTGAACGCCAAGTCATCCTCCTCCTCCCTATGCTTCTCATTAATCCTTGAGCATTGGTTTGGGCATAGTATAAAAGGACAATTTGTGGGAAATCTCCGCTACACGGTCTTTCCCTTTAGTGTGTCACCTACCCAAATTTTGAGACTATTTATTTTATTGCAAAAACATTATGTTAAATTATAATTACAAAGTTTTGTAATTATGACCAAATCTGGTCAAGGATGATTGTAATGACATATTATTATTATTTAATAAATTAAAATAGGAGACAAACACCCAAGGGAACTGTTAAATGAGTGTTCACTGACCCACCAGGAGGAATGGAAGCTGTTAGAAGGCATGGGACAGGTGTCAGCATTTGCACTCCACCACTAACTGTTGGTTATGGGACAACTACCCCTAAATTTGTGGCATTATCCCCCAAGTGGGTGGAGTAGAGCTGTTAGCTCATTAATGACCAGGTTAACCTCTAAAAAGGCCTAGGCAGCCTAGAAAAGGAAATTTGAATTGAGGAGGGAGCTCCATCATTATTTTCTGCAGAAATAATTCCTCAAGTGTATCAGGTGATCACTGAGAGATTCGAATAGGGAGGCTAAGTGGAAATGCATTGTGAGTCTATTAAAATTATTCTGACAAGGAACCCAGAGGTGCTAGTGCGGGTCTCTTTGACTGCTAAGTCTTTATGACTAAATGATCTACATTGTTGCTGCAAGTTGATGACCTAAGCTTCTACAGGTTCTTCTTCCTATTGGTTCAGTGAGTAGGCTCGGGGGTCCTAAGGCAAGTAATTTGGCTGCCTTCAGGAGTAGGTTGGGTGGAACAGGCTCCTTGGGTTGTTTGTTTCTCTTACTTTCATCAGGTTCTACTGTCATGTCTTGTTTATTTTCAGTTGAATGAATGAAGTTGTTTTATTAAACCTCTAACCCTTTTTCCTACTTTGAAAATGAAGACTTATTGACTAAATTATTTAGCTAAATTGTATATTCTATTAAGTTAGGATAGGTTAGGATAGTTTTGTTTTTAAATTAAATAAATTACTTTCCTGTATTTATCATCACACCAGAGATTTCGTACTACATGCATTAAATAGGATAATTAAAGGATGCAAGACCGAAAGTAGCATTTCATAATACATGCATTTTTATATTTTTCCTTTATCTTCTGTCAGAAATTTAAATATCCCATTTATGTATAAAAATCTAGGGTTTACACTTTAGATCATCTACTTCATTTCAAAGTACACATGCATTTTTTTTATTCTCATTTCATTCAAAAACTGTAAAGGACTATAACCTCATTTCATTTCTTTCATCCAACAATTATGGTTTAAATTTAGCATCTTTCGCATTATTTAAAACAAATTGCTTTATCCAAAAATTTGCAGACAAAGGAATAATCTAGGTTTTATTTCCAGAAATCTTCCATCAAGTTTTATAAGCAAAAACACTTATCTTTATGCAAAAGAAGTTACAAGACTATTTTTTTTTCAACTGTACAAGTTTGCAAACACCCGCAGTTTCGTTTTTGAAACCCTAAGGCCATTTTATAGCCATCTTACAGTCAAATGCTTGAAATCGTAAACCTAATTTAGTTATATCAAATTTCCAAAAAAAAAACCAAACACATTACTATTATTCCACTATCACATTTACGATAGCTATCTATGCAAGACAAACTCAAACAAGAGTTTTATTATTTCATCAATCGTAATATTTATTTAAGTGGTGGTTCAATACCAAAACTGAGTCTTAACACCATTCCAAACTTAAACTTAAACAACACAATCACAGGGTTTCACCTTTACGAAACAACTTAGCCACGGCTCTCGGCCTTAATCAACATTGTATTTTCTAGCCAAAATATCAACTTATATAAAAATTCCAAGTTTCCTAACACTGTAAACAACATAGGGTTCATCCCTTTAGTAACTACATCGTAAACAAGTTCACATTTAAACAAATGCCACAGCAAAGTACTACTGGGCCGAGTAGCAAATTAGGCTAAGGATTTATCCTCCGCCCTTGCATCATATTGCTCTAAAAGCATCATAACTTCGACTAGAAACCCTTGCCAGGAATAGTTCCCAACTCTCATCAAACAGTAAACATCGACCAAACCGTGTAGAAGTACCTACGAGGGTTTAGAACCACTGAGGCTTACCAGGTGGTAAAGCAGCATTTCCTCCACCGAGCTTCAAGCAAGTGACCCTTTGATGAAGTAAAACCTGCCACAAGAACCCTTGAAAGGTTAAACGAAGAAAAACGCAGAGTTGAACTTAGAATAACACAATAACCTTATCATTTCATTTTCTGAAACATTACCTTAACCATGCAGCTTCAGAGTAAGAGACATCTTTAGCAAACAAGAAAGACGTAGCCATCTATCAAACACAGAGAAGAGGGTTTTAGTTCCTGAGAACAACGTCCTATCTTTGCAAGAGAATCGAACCCAGGTTCTAAGACTACAGAAAAAATCTGGATTCTATCCTTAATACTCCATTCAAGGCTGCTTGGTGGCTCAACTCTACAAGAAAAACAAAAACCTGAAACTAATAAGTTTTCCCATAGGTCCAGTGATCGAACTCGAGGAAGGAGTTCTCTGAACCACAACTAACTAGCCCTACATTGTAGCAGGAAGTCGGCCTCTCCACCTTACCACCACTAGAGCGAAATGAAGGCCAAGAAACCAACTCGATGCAACTCATAACGAAGGACTAGGGTTTCATTCCAAAGCCCAAGAACATGTGAGATCAACGAAGGAGAAGATGCCAACCAGGAACGTCGAAGTTCGGGAAACAACCACATTGAATACCATTTAATTATTTCATCCACTGCGATTTCCAACTCAGAAGACCTTACGTTAATCATGGCACAGCTCAGCATCATGATAGTATTTTGTGAACTCATTCACATGACCTACAGCCATGAAGGAATCCACCTAAGACTTCCACTACACATAGCAGGTAGATGACTTAAATGCCAAAGACCGGTTTCGACAGTCTGCTAGCACGTAGCACCATTACATTTAATACCCTATCAATATTAAAGGTCAATGCAAACACTTAGGGTTACAATGTATAGTTCATTTCATTTCCAAAGTATTGGTCATCGAATGCATGGTTTATATATATTGTATTTTGTTTCTCAAATGACAAAGGTCGCAATTTATAGTAGGCTTTCGATACTTAGTATATAGTTAGAATTCATTATTATGCACATCGTAATGTTTGTTCATATTGCCATCTCCTTTTACAATGTTACATAACATATCACAATGTATAAATATTAATTTAGAAAGGTCTAATCCTATAGTGTGGCAAATTCACAATATAATCATCATAAATATGATGGTAGTATTAGAGTAAACATTGCTATATTAGTATGATTTTTCATGTATTTATAAATTGAGAAATGTATAAACTACTAAAGTATATTTAGGATTTCAAGTTAATCCAAGTATTTAAACTTAACATTTGGCTCATGTTTCTATAGTATAGAGTAACATATAAGTTGAAACATTCACGAATAAATATACATGATAATAATACTCTTTGCAAAATGGAGCCAATGTTGACATTGATCATAATGGCACTTATACATTGTAATCTAGCATGTAATTGAGAATTCATAATGTAAGTATCTCTTCTTTGACGTTTCACTAAAGAGTCTAGTGTGGTTACTAATAGTTACGACTTCTACGACTTGTAAGTATGGTCAAGGTAATACTTACAGAAATAGGACAGAGATACATACCATTAATAACTCTCATGCATGGAAGTACTTAGAGTTATTATAAAGCATTGACGACTAACTGAAAGCATAATTAGAATTGCTTGTAACATTTGAAATTGTCGTAATACTCTTACCTGCATATCTGCGCAAAGAAACAGGTTCAAATGCTTTATCCAACATAGCTAAGTAAACCTCAGGGTACCTCGTAGGACCCCTTCGTCATCATCCAAGAGCAACTGTCAGTACGTTGTCAGGGAAAATATATCACAAGATAAACTTAATTACAGCATGTAGATTACAATTAAACACAAGCAAAACTAATGTTATATTTTTTTCTATGAAGTATGAATTTTCGTTATCATAATTTGTTATTAGTTAAAAATATTAGCATTTATTTTATTTCCGCATTAGCAAGTACAACATTTAATGCTACTTTAAAATTTTTTAAATTTTTGTGAATTTTAGGGATGTTACATAGTGAGAGAGAGAGAACTGAATACGTTGAAAAGAAAATCTAATTTATCTATCTTAGTTTTTGCAAATGACAATAGAAAAAAGTTTAATTAAGTTCCATGTTTCCATTATGTCAATGAACATAAGTTTGAAGGAAATTGCATAGTTTAATAGCAAAGAAAGCAACTAGATTTTTTTTCTCTATTACGTGAGTTTCGCATCTCCAAAAGTCTCTTTAACAAAACTATGAGTTCTACCACTACAAAAGAAACAACAAATAAGATATTAGTTCCATTATACAATGAACTTGACACTTTCCAACATAAATTACCGCTTTACAAATTAACACATACAACTACAAACTATGTTGGTTTATTTGTGTTAGACCACTTATCTAAGGCAAGGGGTTAGGGTGTAGTATGCTAAGAATATGTAAATTAGCCTAGGATAGGGTTCAGATGGAAATAATATGGTATCCTAGGGGTTTCATAATTATAAAAGAAACAAACTATCAAAGAGACATAAAGACAAACTACCTTCCTTATCATGTATAGCAAATTATGTATATTGAAATGATCGAGCGAGTTATGTAAGCCATGCAAAGTTGAAGTCACGTGAAGTTTGAGTTATCAAGTTATTTAAATAGAGTCTCCCATGCAAAACCAAATCAAACTGTTTTATGAGTTGAGAACTCAAGCATGTATAATCCAAGTCATGAACTCAAGTGTACAATAGAGTATTCATGTGTTTGCAAGTATTACAGTTATAGGACTAGCACTATCTCCTCTGTGTTCAAAAAAGTAGTGGAAGTCACAGGAAGAGGACTGAAATATTCTTCCTTTCCAACACCCTAGGATGAGATGACATTACAGGTAATAAGATGCATTACCTATGAGGCCAGACACAACATGGTGCTTGGTTATCACTCTAAATTTATTTCCCATCTAAGTCATCAAATAAACATAATTATCCCTTACAATTCTGATCAATATAGATGATGGTTGGTCAAGTGTAGAATGGAGAAACTAGTGTCTTGCCTAGCCATGAATTCATAAAACTTTTGGTAATAACACCCTACAACAAAGATGCCTAAGGATGCCTTGGGAATAGTTTGATAGTTTTTCTACATCAAATAAGATAAAGAGAATAATTTTACTAATTACACAACGAGGAGGTTGCAAATTCCCCCAAGGAAGGAGAATTCAATGAGGTAGAGGCAAGTAGTCAAGCTCAAAGGAACGATATTAAAGAAACATTATGATAAACATAGAATGAAGAGGAGAGCAAGGACAAAATGTCGTGAACTATTCAATATGACCCTCTACCATGATTGCTTCTTAGTATTTTATTCAAATTGAAGATTCTCAAGAGAGAACCTCATCCATGCCATCCTTGTGTAAAATCAAAATATATTCATGGAAATAATTATTGGTTTACATTGCATACTTCATCTTGTCTAGTGAATATGAGTTTTTTTTAGATGTGAACTTGAGAATTCTTCTTGTCAAATTCATTGTTGTCTATGCATGGATATTGTTGTAGGAATATGCTAAAACACAAAGGCATGGGAGAATCTAAAATCTTGTGAATGAAAATAGTTATTTACAATTCACCATACCTATAGAAATGATCTCCACTTGTAATGGAAACTGGTAGCTTGAATGTATCCACTAGATTCCAATACCACTGAAGATGTTTGTTAGATTCCAAGATGAGTGATTTTGTGTCCAATAGATCAATGAGTGTCCAAAAGATCAATGAATGGAGCTAATAAGAAACCTAGAAGAGCTTGAACCCGCGAAAGAGTGAAAATCTCGTGTTTTTTGGTAGCATTCTCGGGAACAAAAACTCTGGTTTTTTTAACTAGCAGCAGACGCACGCACGCATGTTTACATGTGCGCACGCGTGTTTCTAGCATGTACACACCATCAGCGCGTACACACCATCAGCACGTACATGCTAAAACACGCGCACGTGCCCATGCATAACGCATACACCATTAATTGACCAACGTTTACGCCATTTAATGCCAAATGTTCAACACTTCAAAAATATTGCATCCTTGACATTTGATGTGTTATGATTCATGAGGTTATAATGACCCATGTTTTAGTGTACGTGTGTGTGTTGGTATTGGTTACTTAAACCCTGATAGTCCTGCTTATTATGCATAACTATGTTAGACATGGAGACCTATATGGTTGCTTAGGATATTCATTAATGATGATCATTGATAATTGATTATGATGTTTATAGACTTTAACTGTGATATTTATTGATTGTGTTTATTATGGTGTTGGTATTCCTTAATTATGATGATGTTCCTTCATACTTGACAATGGTTTGTGATTTGTAATGTGGTACATGAGACTTATACTAGATGATGTTGCATATGTATTATTGGAAAAGGCTAATAAATTGCATACATTGAACTATACCTCAAAAGTGGATAAATGAATGGATAAAGAGATGGGGGTTAAGGATTCTAGGGATTTAAGTGTTTATGACTTAAGGCGTAAGGTCTTAGGTATTTGGACTTTAAGGATTGTGGGTTAGGTTGTTTAGGAGTTAGGGTTGTGGGATTACAGGTCGAATGGTTCAATGGTTTAGGGGTTAAGGGATGTAGTGCTTTAGGGAGAGTGAGAGGTAGAGAGAGATAGAGAGAAAGAGATCATGGGGTTAAGGGGGGAGTAGTAGAATCCCACGTCATACCTGCAAGGTTCATGCCCGGTGCAACGCCACATGGGATTCAAAATGTAAACATGCTTAGAGGGTGAAAGAAGAGGATTGAGACCTAAATGAACATTTCATAACTCAGGAGCTACGGTATGGGGATAAAATGATTTGGGCCCTAGGCCCTAAATCATTTGGATATGAGTGTTTTTCACACCAAAGATGGCCCATAGGGCCTCAAACATGGCAAAGTAAGGAAATAATACCAAAAAAACCCTCTCGTAAGTCCAACTTTAAAAAAAAATTGTAAGGATCCCCTGGATTTTCCCTGGGGGGTGTTGTGGTCACAACAATGGGATACATGAATCATGAGTAGGTTTTGTAAACTGAAACAAGGGCTTTAATCCCTAAATGACCCTCTCAACCTCAAGTTCCATGAACAAAACCTAAAAGCCACAAAGTGATCCATCTATAAGGTGTCTTTGGAATCAAAGTTGAATGTGAGTGTCATTACAATGTCTTGAGAACCATGTACGAGTATTAAACAAGAACCTTTATCAATAATATTTTCTTCTTGGGCATATGGACACCATTAGTTGTCCAATATAGATTATCCATAACATGCTTTATGCATTGTGGATGGTTCTTGGGCCCTTAACCCTAGTCTTGGTAGAAAAAAATAGCCTCAAGCCCTTGGCCATGGTTTATGGAGGGAAATAACAATCTTAAACCCAAAACATATTTTTTCAAGATCAAATGTGATGAATGCATCCTCAGACTACCATGCAATACCATGGATATGTTGTAAGGCTTCGAAAAACGATAAAGAATTAAAACAAGTTCCTTGAGATCTTATTGAAGCATAATGAGCTCAATTGAATTCCACTTGAGCCTTAATTGAAACTTCTTGATCTCAAGCATCGTCAATAACACATAGAATCCATGACACTAGCCCTCTACAAGGAGTCTTTTGCATATGAATTGAATATGGCTTCCATTATGATGTCTTGGGCATCAAGGATTTATCTTGGCTCCTTAACCATGGCTAGTGGAGGGAAACAAGAGCCTCCAACACTAACTCTTGCTTCTTAGGCACAAACACCATGAAAGAGTACCTGGACCACCACATATGAAATCTATAGGGCATTAGTCAACTTCAAGTGTGTTATGTGTGCCATGACTAGGTTAGTTGTGAACCAAAAATGGATGTCAAGGTCTGACCAAGGTATAGGGACAACAAGAAGATCCTCATGCCTTAAATGAAGCTTCTCAGGCTCAAGAACCATGAACAACACCTACAACTCAAGAAGCTTCTTAGGATACGATGTTGATTGCTTCTTCAAACCACCAAACATAACCCTTGTGGGGTATCTCTAGCAAATGCAAAGGGATACATATACCATGATTAGGCTACATTGCATGCCTTAAACAAGATTATGTCTTCGACCCATGCCGAGAATGTTTTTCGAGGCCATGGATAGCGTTGCTGAGTATGTTAGTGGGATACATTCAACATGAGCAGGTTTCATGAATTGGGAATGGGTCTATAGACCTAAACATTGCTAGGTGGAACAAACAGCTTCAACCATAAAGTAACCTTTTCAAGCTCAACTTCCATGGTTTGGGGAGGAAAACACTTCATCCTCGCGGATTAAACATAGTCTCTTAGGTTCAATAGCCATCAACAACATGTGCAAATAATGGCATGGACCCTCTCTAAGGGGTCTTTACAATCAAAGTTTGATATGGATTCCATTAGAAGGTTTTTCTGAAAAAGAATGAGTCGTGGGCCCTTGACCATGGTCAAGGAAGGAAAATTTAAGTGCCTTGAGATCATTGTTGAAACTTCTTGGACTTCGTTTCTTTAAGTCCATGGACCAAAACAAGAGTCTTTTGTAAGGGTTCTTTGTAGGAATCCAAGTGGGATCTAAGGACCATGCATAAGTATTGTGCACTAGAATTGGGTGTTGACACCTAAACATGGTGAAGGGTGAAACGTAGGGTTTAAACATTAATTGAACCTTTTTGAGTTCGTGAAGCATAAAATCCACCTAGAAACCACATGAGCCCTCATTAGGGAGTATTCATCCTGGGATTTAGGTATTGGTTCCCTTAAGATGGTTTGTGCACCATGGATGGGTCTTCATGCCTTGACCCTGGTTATGGTAATGAAACAAGAGCCTCTATCACTTTAGCATGGTTGGAGGATAAAAACAACAACCTTGGGCCCTAAGCATAGATTCTCAAGTTTAAGCACCATGAGAACATCCTTAGACGACCACATGGGACCATGGATAGATCAAATGGTATGCCCCTTAGACGAGTTCTTTAGGCCTTTAAATGGGATATGGGTGTCATGAGTGGGGATCTGTGCACTACAGATAGAGGAGGTTTACCAAATAATGATAGAGTGATATGGGTAAAGAGGGTTAGAGCAAGAGGGGGGAGGAAGTTTAAGGGGGGGGGGGAGAGAGAGAGAGAGAGAGAGAGAGAGAGAGAGAGAGAGAGAATTAAGGAGAGAGAGAAGGTGGGGTAACATAGCAAATAAGATGCTACAAATATGGACAACAAAAGTACCATTGAACCAACTTCCAATTCAATATATACAAGCATAGAGATGCACAATAAATACAAACATTGTGCAACTAATGGGAATAAGTAAATGTATGAAATTTTTTATTCATTACTCATGCCACTCCAAATTACATTAATAGGGCCATTCACTACTACTTCAAGCCCAACCTATACATTGGCATAATGGAGAACCAAACATCACTATTATGGCTCTACTTCTCATCTTTACGCAACTTATCCTTTACTCCCTTCTATGGATGATTCCTCCTATCGCTCCTCGCATACAACTTTTACATATTTCACATAGTTGAAGGAATGCCAATGGATAGAAAGACCATTCAGCTTCTAATGTTATAGGTTTACATTCTTACCAAGGAACCATTTCATCTTCTATTTGAGCAATTAACCACTTGGTAGATACTTAGGAGTCGTATCAGTGTTAACCCTTCCTGGGGTAGGTGAAGCATCCCACCTGCTAATATGTTAAGCTAATCAATGCCCAAAGTTGCATCACTGTTCATCCTTCATACAATAGGTGTACCATCCCACCTGCTAATCCAATGCATCGGGGGCATCCCAGTCCAATGAAGCCTCTTCCTTCTTCACAACATTGTCCTAATCCTGAGCTTGGTCCCATCGATTCCTTCGCTTCCAGGAAAGGTGCGCCACTGGGGCCTGAGTGACCCCATCTTTATCCTTCACCTTATGTTGATCTTCTTCCTGGTGCTTCTTCGCAACTAACCTTAGGGTTTCTTCCTTTTCCCTCTTGATGGCCTCTGCTATATGATATCAACATACATCCAGATAGTGACATTAGGGGTCTTGTCACCTATGGCAAAGGCATCATTATGTCAGTGAAATTAGCTCTATTAAGCCTCCTTTTCCTGTATTTGTCTTCTCTATCGATAATCCCCTAAGGTTTCTCGAAGGCCAAGTCATCCTCCTCCTCCCTACGCTTCTCAGTAAATCCTTGAGCATTGGTTTAGGGACAGTAGAAGAGGTCAATTTGTGGGAAAAATCCACTACAAGGTATTTCCCTTGTAGTGTGAGAGAGAGCGAGAGAGGAATATTAATGAGAGAGAAAGAGAGAGAGATATGGACATGGGGGGAGAATAGGGGGAGGAGGGTTAAGTAGAGAGAGAGAGAGAGAGAGAGAGAGAGAGAGAGATGAGGTTTAGGGGGAGAGGGGAGCATGGTTAAGGAGATAGTGAGAGAGGGGAGAGGGGGAGGGGGGGGGGGGGCATGAGGGGGCTTAATAATAGATGGGATGAGTAAGAGAGAGATGAAAAATGGTTATGGTTAGATAGATGGATATAGGAAGGAAAGCGAGAAGGAGAAGATGTTTAGGTAGAGAGGAGGGAGAGGGAGAAGAAGAGGAAGCTCAGGTAGGTAGGGAGATAGAGGAGTATTGAAGGGGGGAGTGAGAGAAAGAGAGAGAGAGAGAGAGAGAGGGGTTGAAATGGGGTGGAGGGGAGGAGGGTAAGGGAGGGATGGGAACAGACAAAGGAGTGGAGGAGGATTAGAGTTAGTGAGAGGGGTGGTAGGGGGGGTTTGAGATAGATGAAGATGAAAACAAAACTACATTTCGGATTGGTAAAAAATGTTTGCACGCGTTACTAACACGTATGCACTAAATAGCGCATATGCACTAAGAGCGCGTACACACTAAATTAGCGCGTATGCACTAAAAGTGTGTACGCACTAAATAGTGCGTATGCACTGTTTAGTGCGTACGCCCTCTTAGTGCATACACGTGTATTTAAAATAACGTGTATGCGCCATTTAAATTTCTAAATTTTGGTGGGCAATTCCTTTCCCACCAACGTGGTGGATGACTTGGACGCTTTGGTTTTAGGTTCGAGTTTCCAAACAAAATACATCTTATTCTATAACTTCTTTTTTTTCGAGCATGATTATGCGTATGCTACACTTGTCCACTGCTAATGAAATTGCATACACTTGTAGAACTATGTGTGCAGATTCCGAATATGTAATCTTTTATTAAATCTATTTTTTTTCTATTTTTTATTTTATTTTAATTGCACCAACGTCAATCTTACACAAAAAGTAGGTTATTTCTTTCGGCTATAACTTTTGATTGGCTCACCTATTTTGAAAACAGAAAAGAACCCGCACAAGTACACACAAATACCTACATCCTAAAAAAAAAAACAAAGTTCATTGATTATGTTAAGACCATGATGTCAGAGCCCAACGCTCGACCTAGTCATTTTAGGGCTTGACTGACTTCCTTAATTTAAAAAAAAAAATAACATAAATAAATATGGAAAAATAGCGTTGCACTAGAACAACCTGTTATCTACGACTATATATAATTTTTTTCACAAAATTCCACCATTTGCATACCAAACCCAGGGCCCAACGCAAACATATTCATTATGTTTTCTTACAAAAATAACATACCAACCTTAGGAGACCCCAATTTTTTTGGGAGTTATACTTAATTTCCATAAATAATAGTTATATATTCTGGAAGGTAATCCGATTTTCTATGTTTCATCTTCTTACACCATATTCCAAAAAGTTGTGTAGGTAGCTCTAATATTGCTTTATGACGTTCATATTTCTATTTTTCCAGAAGTCCATTGCGACTAACGCGTCATGAGTGGCTAGCATTAGCTTGCACCAACCCATGTCCAAAATTTTGTGGTAGAATGTTTGGTTTGCCGAATAAGGGAGAGACAATCAAGACATCAGGTCTTCCACAACCATTAGCCATACCGAGTCATCATTGGGAAGAGGTCTCAATGGATTTTGAAGAGGTCTCAATGGATTTTATCATAGGTCTACCAAAGTTGAAGGAAAGTATGTCAACACGATAGTGGTGGATTGACTCACAAAGTATGTGCATTTCTTTTCTCTTTCTCATCCTTTTAGAGCACGTACAATAATTGTAGCATTCATAGAAACAATTTAGAAGCTACATGGAATCCCTAAGATTGAGTGATAGAGATCCAAGTTTCTTTAGTGATTTTTGAAAAGAAATATTTTCTTGTTTGGGCACGCAATTATCTTACATCTCATTTTACCATCCTCAATCCAATGGGAAAACTAACATTGTGAATAAATGTCTAGAAGGGTATCTTGAATACTTTGTATATGATAAACAAACACAAAAAATCAAGTGGTTTCCCTTGATAGAATTGGGGTACAACATGTCCTTCCATACTTCATCCAAAAAGTCACAAGTTATGGCAGTTTATGGCTACCAACCTCCATCTATCACATCATCCTTGAAAGAGAAATTTAAGGTTCAAGCAATGGAGGATCACGTAGAGAACCAACAAGAGGTTCTCCAACTATTGAAAGACAATTGGCTATAGTACGAAATAGGATGAAACAACAAGAAAATCAACATCACACTGAAAAGAAATTTGAAGTGGGGGATTGGATATTTTTTAGGCTACAACCATACAAATAGATGCCCCTCAAGAAAAGAAAAAAAAAGACAATAAATTAGCATCCAAGTAATATGATCTCTATAAGGTGTTGCAGAGGATTGGAAGTATGGATTACAAGTTGGATTACCTCTATATTCACGTGTACATCAAGTCTTCCATGTTTATTGCCTAAAACAAGTAATTAGCGACAAGATCCCAGTTCAGGCTATTTTACTATAAATTGATGAAGAAAAGAAAATCATACTAGAACTTGAAACATAGTTTAAGCAACTATGAAATCGAGCAATTATTGAATACCTCATCAAGTGGAAGAACCTTCCAATAGAAGAGTTGACATGGTAAGATGAGTTGTTCATGCAAAAAACATCCACATTTAATCAAGTGTTGAGGACAAAATTTGTTTGAAGGGGAGGGGCATGTTAAGCCCTATATATTGTGACACTATATATTGTGACATTACATTTATATTATTATATTAATATTTTCTTTATTTCTCAACTAGGACCTTAATTGTAATTGTACCATTTGTCTCCTAAATATATACCAAGGAGCCTTAGTTTTAGGATCATATCATCTCATCTTGTGCATCTATACATTGTAAAAGGAGGTTTTCCCAAACAAGAAAACATTTCCTTCCAAAAATTACTAGTGAAAATTGGATCTTTGTCACTTACAATAATCTTGGGGATCAAAGAAAATTTTAAGAACCCTTCATAATTTATATGTATAATAATTGGGAGAATCCTCTTGGTAAGTAGGAAAATTTGAAGTTGATTGATATTTTTATGAACCTAATCTTATTGACCAACTATTTAAGCCTTTACATAATAAAAAAATATTAAATATGATAACAAAAATATTATTGAATTAAAAATACAAAAACACACTATATGGAAAAAGAAAATGTTAGTATGTAGAATTGAATGGAATGTGTCATTAGCCTTTTTAATTAAAACAATAAAACACTTTTAAAAAAAGTCATCATAGTGATTATGATTTCTCCTTTACTTGCAATGACATATGACGTGAATACAATTAAAGTTTTAAGAGAAATTAACATCAAAAACCATGGTCCTATAAACCACCAACGGTAAACCCATTATTGACCAAATAAAGGTTATCTTGGGTGAACTACTCCTAAAAAATATTGAATCCAATGAATTTGGGTGAAAATGGAGGATCCATTGTGAAGTATGGAGGTAAAAAATATATTACCATGAATTTCCTTTATATTTTTGGATGGGCTAAAAAGTTTACATATTAAAAAAATTATTTAATTTTAGGGTGAACTATTTTAAATTAATTGAAAACATTTCCATATAAAATTTTGTCCCTTCAAAATTTAAAACTCTCTTATTTCACCCATGGGTGAAGTTTCACCCCTAAATTTTTCCTTGTTGGGGATTCCATGTAGTTGTTGCACTATTTCCATGAATGTTGCAACTATTGTACTTGCTTAAGGATGAGAAAAAGAGTAGAAATGGGCATACTTTCTGAGTCGATCCACAACTACCATAAATGACAATATGTCCTTATTATTTTGGTACACCTATGATAAAATCCATTAAGACCTCTTCCCAATGTTGGCTTGGTATGGCTAGTGGTTGTAGAATACCTTGTGTCTTAATTGTCTCCCCTTTGTTGTGTGTAATTTGGTACACATTCGTGCCAAAAGGCACCTACTAAGGGGTTGTACAACCTCAACAGAGATTCAAAATAAAAGGAATTAACAGTAAAAACAAGAAGATAAACTAAACAAAATGAAGCAAATCTATACTAACAATATGGATGCACTCTTTAACCAAAATGACACATGCAAAGACATTATAAAGAATCAAATAATGCTTTTTATTTTATATTCAAAAGGATGTGGTACAATAGGGAAGAATCACCTCAATATATGAAAGAGGTAGAGGCCCCTACAATTGTCTAAGGGAGAGTCCATTGGTATCCTACAGTCTCACAATCTTCCAACCATACGTCATGGTGAGGATATTTATCATGTGAGATAGAAGAAATAATAGGCTAGCTCCAAGCTCGAAGAGAGTCTCAGTAGAATGATGGCTTGAGTGAAAAGATGGAGAATTGTGTTTGAATTAGGGACCTGGAGAGATTTTTGTAGGCACGATAATGGCTAGGATAAGGATCTAGGTTTAGGTTTTTGAGCCCAATATATGTTACCTAAATTTGGCCATGTCAAATTTCATGCTAATAATTCCTCTTTTTCATTATGGGAAATAGGTGCAGCCTGAATTTAGGATGGCCCTTGTTAACACCAAAATTTGTACACCTTGCACGTGACCTAGCCTCATCAAACCTATACGTCATTAACCACTTTTCATTTATGTCGCATGGACCTTCATTAATCCATAATACATACGTCAAGCATAAATGGGTATTTTAAATATTAAATTGATTCATTAAATTCAAAATTATGAGTCATATTTCCCAAAATCGTATTTTGGATTGTTTTCATTTCATAAAAAGCAGAAACTTCGAACTTTCCCAAAAGATGGATAGGGATCCCAAAAAGCAAGGAGAAAAGAAAAGAAGCTCTAAAAAATCAAAAAAGGAAAAATCTAAACTTGATCCTTATCTCTCTATCCTACCTACGGTGCCTATATAATGACCATGAAGGTCCCCAAACCTCTCCACTCATTCCCTACAACGTTACTCTACCAAAATATCCATTTAACATCTAAAACTCCCTTAAGCATTCATATTTCACCTGTGGGGATCTACACCTTGTCACGAGTGGCTAGAGAACATCAGGTTGTTAGGAGACCATGAGCGTCCTTCTTTAGAAAGTTGCAGGGGCCCCGGTCACTGCTACTCTAAGGTAACCTTTGGTTCATGTATAGCCCATTCTTTAATGAAAATAAACCATTATTTGATTCATCCAACACATGTGTTAGAGAATGTATTTGATGTTAGTTTAATTTTACTTTATTGTTCTTAGTCTTGTTTACTTGCATGCTTAGTGTAGTTTTAAAATTTTGTTTATGAGTTGTTGAATCTTTCTTCCTTGAACCACTACTAAGGTTTCCATAAACTTTAGTAGGTTTATTTTGGCACATACTGGTTTGCAAAACCAGTAACAGTTTTGGAAGCTCCTACTGGGTTCGATTTCTATCGATATCTAGTTTTGTTCAGCCATTGTTCCATTTGAATTTTTTAGTTTGTCCTGCTTTGTTTGTTTGCTGTTGCCTATTAGCTTAGGATAAAAAATTCATCCTGGACCTACCTTCCCGGACCCTTCAAAGACCAAAATATCTGAGTTTTCCTACTTTCGAGTCGGATCACGCCTGTTGTCCACTTAAGTGTGACCTAGGTAACACCTCCTTCCCAATTAAGTGAGACATGTCATACTTTTCTCTTCGAAAAGTGCGACCTAACCCCTATTTCCTGAGTTTTTTGTTTCGGTCGTACTTGTATGTTGGTTCGGTGTGACCCAAGTCACTTATGTTTCCTCGATAAGTGTGATTTGCGACATTTTGACTATTTTTTAGTAGTTTTTAGCCCCATGGACCCTCTACCCTTTGCAGATTGCTTTGATTTTCAGTCTCTGATTGTTTGCATACCCTTCTTGTTCTTCTTGCGACCATTTGCTTGTTGTAGTTGTCCTTTGACCTGCCTTTATCAAACTGTGTGGCAAAGAAAAAACTTGTTTTTAGTATTTGATACTTGTTTAGCTTGTTTCATATATGTTTAGGATTGTGTCTTTCCTTTTTCAATAAGTTCTGTAGCGAAAGATCATTGCTTATTTACTTTGAAATTTAAATGTTGAATTTTGTTCATTATCGAATGATGATTGCATGAAAAAAATCCATTCAGTATAGTTTATTATCATTTCCTTTCAACAATTATTTTCTTAGTACTATATGATATACACACCACATGTACACACATCCCACACCCTAATTTAACTCATGCTTGATTCAAGAACCCAAGCACATCCTCTTAAAATTAACCTTAACTAAACAAATCTTAACCTCACTTGAGGATCAAAAATAATTTTGTAGCTAGGCTAGGACACTGGGGATAGGCATCCAAATGAATCCCCTTTGTCGCTCACATGTGAGACATAGAGGTTGTCCTATTAGGGTACAAAAATTCCTCTAGTACTTGGGATACCGGTTGAGACCAATTTGTGGGGGGGGTCTCGTTTCATGGGGGTAAGTGGTAAGAATCGACTGGAAGGCTAGGTGGTGCATTGTCCCCACTTAGTTCAGAAGATCATCCAGATCATTGTCTTCAGACTAAAGCTGCAGGTAACGTTTTCCCAATGTGTCCTGAGCAAGGTAGCCCAGAGACCACTTTCTTAAGTATCTTACCCAGAGGCCATCCCCTTCTGTGGGGGGAGACCTAGGGCATACAGAGTCAGCTGCGGCCCCAACTCTATAACTATCCTTTCGATCTTTACTTGTCAGGTCAAGTATTTGGAAGACCTGACTCGGCTTCTTGTTTCTTATAGTATCAAGGCTTCTATATGAGTTGTGTAGAAGTTTTTATACCTCTACAACAATGCATCTAGAAGCCTTTATACTATGTCTTACCACTATGAAAATATCCACATTCAAATTCTTGTTTCTTTTCACCTGATGGGGAGGTGATGACCACATAGAGGAAAATATTCAAAGAAGATTATATTGATGTTTTTCTTTCTAACTGAGTAGATATCTATTTGGATTAGCAAGACTTTTTCTTTTCTAGGGTTGTTTCATGTTGGCTTGTTTTTTATTTTGTTGAGCTCACCTCGCATTAGGCTTTTTGTGCTTCTTTTTGGCTTGTTTTCCACTTTGTTGTACTCATCTCTTGCACACTCGGCTGCATTAGGTTTTTTGAGAATCTACTGATCATAGAACTACACCTCCCTTAATTTAGACTTAGTCAGTATTTACCCTCCAAGATACTCTCAGAGGCTTCGGGGTGAACCCCCTTAGTTCGGTCCTCTCAATTCTATGGCTAGCCCCACGCGCTAGACCTCAGTTTAGCACACAACACCATCACCTGATTCTAAGTCCTTATAGTTAGGATCATCTACACACCCACACACAAGCAAACCCCATGGCTACTAAAATGCCTCCTCCCCTGAAATCTCTTCCTTTGAACCCACCTCCCCCAAACCCTCCTCCTTTGAACCCACCTCCCCCAAACCCTCCTCCTTTGAACCCACCTCCCCCAAATCCTCCACCTTCGAAACCACCTCCCATGAACCCTTCACCATTGAACCCTCCTCCCCCAAACCCTCCATTGGGGGGTCTGTTGATTGAAAGCTTGTCATTTATGGCTAGTCTTAACCTACATGATTTTATTATACTTACTAATGACCCCATTAGACACGATCCCAATTGCCCCCCTATGCCTACCAAACTTCAGTCAAACATCCCAAAGCTCGAAGGAAAGGCTAGGAAGACCCCTAGAATCATAGCATGTCTTTCCACTTTTGGTGTTCCTCCAACTCCATAGTGGTCGATTCCATTTAATTGCGTTTATTTTAGAGAACCAAGTGGTATATTAATCAACCACATGGGGAACATTCCGATTTTGTGTCTCTAGCCTCCACATTCCTGCATTTCTTTCAATTTCCCATCCAATATGATGAAGGAGTTGATATTCTCCTATCTTGTCAACAGAATTCTTCCACACACATTATGGACTATATCCACGAGTGGTGTCGACATTGTAGTCTTTGTAAAGTTAAGCTCGATGATATGATATTCTTAGAATGGTTTCTTAAGTCTCCTTCCCCCCATTACCAAAGACATGGCCTCTAAGCACCCAGAGACTGAGGAAGAAGTAATCATCAAAGCTCAGTAGTTCAACTTGATATACGTGTATTCTGGCTATCAATATACCATCATCCCAGATGCCCCTTGTGAATACTCCTCCTAGAGAGACCCAACAGGGGCATCTAATGCTACGGAAGGTGTTATTGTAACGGTCGCCTCCCAACCCAATCCCTACCTACCTTACCCTCCCCCAGTGAGAGGTTATGCCTACAAAATGTTCCCAATGTAGTGCGTCCCCATTAGGGCCCAGTGGCCACTCTGAGCTATGGTCCAAATTTATCACAAACCTCATCACACTTTGGAACAGATACCTCTTACTTAACTCATACCTCATCCCTCCATGTTCATGGGCCCTCATGTAGTGGCACCATGTGTGGTGATGCTTCTACTATCTTTGTGTCCCCTTCATCTATGAACCCATACTATCCTTTTCCTATCCCGCCGCCAGCTGCCCTAGTGCAGCCACATCCTACTACTCCTCCTTTCCCATAAGGAAAAGTGTTCTCCCAACAGAATGTACCTGCCCAAGTTTCTCCCAATACTCACCAAACACAGCCAAAAAAAAATTTGGGGAAAGAATAAAGGAAATAATCAATGGCAGGGAGGTGGAAACCAACCTACCAATCCACCTAATAATGTTGGATAAAATCCCATGGTTCAAGACCCAGCAAGGCATCAGATATTGTGACTTTGCGTTCCTTGTGAATGCCATTGTTCCAGATCCAGTTCTTCATATCATCCATGGTTGGATCACAATTACAATTTAGTTTCTTAAGTCTGTCTTTGGACACTTATATTTTACACAACAGTCATCTATGTATTGATAATACCCCCTATGGTCCTAGATCCAATTTATATTTTGATACAATGATATGAGCATGGGAATGCCCGAATCATCCATATCTTTGAGATTATATATACCTCATCCATGTTGAGTGTTGTATCTGCAAGTAAGGACCCCTATAATACTGGCAAAGTGCATGCTTCCTCTGACATAGTTCTCCACACCATCACCACATTTATCTCCTGGAAAAGAAATATCCTATGATGTATATCAGCCATGCAATGAGCTCCTAACCACACAAATCAGGGGAAATCTGTTAACACCAAAATTTGTACACCTTGCACGTGACCTAGCCTCATCAAACCTACACATCATTAACCACTTTTCATTTATCCATAATACCTAATTCAAGCATAAATGGTATTTTAAATATTAAATTGATACATTGAATCCAAAATTATGAGTCATATTTCCCAAAATGGTATTTTGGATTGTTTCCATTTCACAAAAAGTGGAAACTTGGCACTTGCCCAAAAGATGGATAGGGATCCCAAAAAGCAAGGAGAAAATAAAAGAAACTCCAAAAAATAAAGGAAAAATCTAAACTGGATCCTTATCTCTCCATCCTACCCACAATGCCTACATAATGACCATGGAGTTCCCCCATTGACATATAACATCTCCACTCATTTCCCATACCGTTACTCTGCTAAAATATCCCTTTGACATCCGAAACTCCCTTGAGCATTCATATTTCACCTTATCAGGATCTGCACCTTGTAACAAGTGGTCGGATAGCATCGAGTTGTTAGGAGACCAGGAGCATCCTTCTTCAGAAATTTGCAGGGGCCCTTGTCACTGCTACTCTGAGGTAACCTTTGGTTCATGTATTATCCCATTCTTTAATGAAAAGAAAACCATTCTTTGATTCATACAATGCATGTTTTATAGAATGTATATAATGTTAGTATAATTTTACTTTATTGTTCTTAGTCTTGCTTATTTGCATGCTTATTTCAGTCTTTAAATCTTGTTTATTAGTTGTTGAATCTTTCTTACTTGACCTGCTACTGAGGTTTCCATAAACCTTAGTAGGTGTCTTATGTCACATAATAGTTTACAAAAACTAGTAAGAGTCCTTTTAAGGTTTGACTTTCATTTTTTGACTTTTTGTTGCTTCCTCAAAAACAAATGGATGGAATGTGGTGGCATTATGATGTGTGCAAAGGACGAAGATGATGACATGGAAGCTAAGAAAATTTGACTATTAATAGTGTTGACAAACATTCTACCACAAAGTTTTGGACATCAATTTTAAGACCTTCCTAGAAAATATTCTTTCTTGATCCTATGGTAAGATTTCAAGAACCTTCAATGTCCTCTTACAGGAGAAATGTGAAATTCCAAAAGGAACTTCTATTTGAGTAGAAAATTCTTACATAAATATAGGCAATCCCAGTACCATAGTGAGTTATTCTTCTACACATATTTATCTAGTGAACTAGGGTCCTCTTATAGTTGTTGATTTATCTTGCATGCTTTCGTATCATGTTTTCATTATGTCCTTTCTTCTTCCATCCAATCCAATTATGTAATGGAAATAACAAATAGAAAACCCTTTGTGCCATCTTCTCTTCTTGAAAGTGCATCTTCCACCACTTTTTTTTTCCTTTTTGTAGATAATTTAAAATTCATAACCTAGCATCTTTTTGAAACATTTCCATTTCTCTTCTAAATACAATTATTGTTCCAAGAAGTACTTAAGAATGTCACGATTTGTTCTTACCTTGAAGTGTCTTCCTATTAGGTAAGGACACCATTTCCTAATTACATGCACTATGGACAACATTTCCTTTTCATAAATTTGCTTAAGATTTTTCCTTTTAAGTTGGCAACTATCAAAGGCAAGGGGCCTTCCTTTTTACAATAAAATTACAATAATTCCTTGCCTTGAGGCGTCATATTCAACAGTAAAGTTTTTTGTGAAGTCAAGCATGGCTAGTATAAGACTTGTACATAACCACTTTAAGTTTATCAAAAAAATTGTTGCTTCTTGAGTCCGAGAGAATTCCTCCTTTTTTAATAACCTTGTGAGAAGTGTTTCTATTTGACCATAATCCTTTTCAAACTTGTGGTAGTATCCTATCAATCCTAAGAATCATCTAAGATCCTTCAAGGTTTTAGGAATTGGCCATTCCATGATAGCCTAAATTTGGTTAGGGTCCACTATGACACCTTCATTAGATACAAATGACCTAAATATTCCACTTCTTAAACCCCAAAGGCACACTTAGAAGGCTTGTCCTATAATTGGTTCTCCTCCAATAGTTTTAAGACCATGTCAAGATGTTGTACATTGTTTTCTCAAGATTTTCCATAAATTAGTATATCATCAAAAAATACTAACACAAATTTTCCGAGGAATGGTTAAAAATTCATTAAGCTTTGAATTGTGGAAGGTACATTGGTAAGGCCAAATGGTATCACCAAAAATTCATAGTGACCTTCATGTGTTCTAAAGGCTATTTTTGGAACATCTTCTAAAGGTTATTTTTTATTTGATGATATCTTGAATGAAGATCCAACTTGGTAAAGAAAATTGCTCCTTGTAATTCATCTAATAATCCATCAATATAAGAATAGGACAATTATCTTCAATAATCATCTTATTGAGCTCTATATAATCTGGACACATATGCCATGAACCTTCTTTGTTGTGAACCATCACCACTTGTGTAGAAAAAGCACTTTGGCTAGGTTGAATGATGCCTGCATGTAACATTTCTTGATCCATATTACCAATCTCACTCTTTTGTGCATATGGGTACTTGTAGGGTCTAATGTTACGTGGGGCACTTCCTGGTTGCAAGTGAAGAGCATGGTCATGTGTGGAGAACCAATCTAGTTCACTGAATAAATATCCAAAACAAATATGATAACATAGAGAAATCCATATAGAAATATATTTGAATAATGAATAAGAGATTATATAGATATAATGATAGGGCCCTTATATACAATCTTAACAGGCACCTTTGATGATTGTTCACAAGGTTTGTGTCCCTTGGATAATTAACTATTATTTATTGTTATTGTTATTTATTATTAATAGTATTAATATTATGTATATTACATTGCCTTCGTGTTAAAAATACTTTGTCCTCAAAGCATAATTATTGAAAAACTTATCCTTAACTTTTGTTCTATCTTGTAATGTATTTTCATGATCTTTTATTATTGTAATTGAGACACTTGACGACACATGACGATATGTTATTCTAAGTTTTGAATAAAATTAGCAAATGGTAAAAGGATCAAACCACCCTAATTCATTTTTCTATAGCATGGTATGAGGACAACCGCCTTGATGTTGTTTGTTATAATTGGGATGACGATAAGGTGTCTTAATATCTTTTAAATCTTGATTGTTGGAACTCTCTTCAACTTTTAATGTCTCTAATGATTCAAATGGATCTGTGTTGGTTTATTTCTCCAAGATCTGTATTTTTTTAACTGGAAGCTTCTATGTTTCAATTGGTTTGGTCATTGTTTCTATATTAATCGTTGATTCTTTACTAGTAAGTTGTTCTAACTTTTCTTTTTGTGATTTCTTCTCATTCTTTAGTTTCTTGATTTGTGCAATCAAGATTTGATTATGGTTCTTTAAAAGACAATTATCTTCATCTTTCTGTAATAATTTCTTGACTAGATCTTGATTAGCTTGTTCTAACTTCTTATCCCTTGCTTCTTATCACTTGAATGGTTGATATGTGCCAATAAATTTCAGTTATGATATTTAAAATGAGAAATTTATTTTTCTTTTATTTGTAATTCACCTTCAATATCTTCTTTTTTACTTTCTTGGTGGTTCTTTATCGAGCTAAATTTAAAAAATGAATCATTGTGTTGATTTATATTTGCAAAATTCAAAACTTATAAATTAATTATCATTGCATGGAAAAAGAAAACCATTTTCAAGCCCCTCTCTTCTTAAAAACCATGGGCTAAAACCATTTTCAAGCCTCTCTTTTAAAAACCCTGGGCCAAAACCATTTTCAAGCCCTTCTCTTTTAAAAACCATGGGGGGAAAACCATTTTCAATCCCTCTCTCTCACAAAAACCCATGGGCTAATACTTATAGACATATTTAAAAAAATATGGGGCTAATTTTATTTTTTTTTAACTTACTACCATATAAAATATTTGTCCAATGAACATTTCAGACACCTTAATTTTCACCATGGAAAAAATTTCGCCCTTAAAATTTTCCATGTTTTCTACTCATTCAATTTTTAGCAAGTAATGCTTTTGTCTAGATGTAGAGTATTATCTAAATCTCCTTCATTTAGCTTTCCATTCAACCTTTTGTCTTCATCGAAAAAAGATGATACCATGCAATTTAATAATTGTGAAGATAATTGACTTAATGTGAAAACAACATTGTCCATGGCATCTTGTGGAGAGTCCTGCGGTAGGTAAATTTATGTTGTCAACATTTCGAGCCATCCTTGGCTCATCATCAGGACAGTAGCGATGCTTGAGAATATTTTCACCCTCATTAAGTATTAATATGGAATAGTCAAATGGATAAAGGAATGGAACCGACTCTAGGGTTTGTTTGAGAATTAATTTTAGCAACTTTGATGATAAATTTATTAATCGTGAGTCTTTTATGGTTAGGATTTATTCAAATTTAATTTCATAATGTTTTTAAAATTCTAGGTTAAAATTATTTCATTAATATTATTATTAAATTATTTGAGAGGGGTGTCTTAATAATTTATTATTATGAGATTGAAATTTTATTAATATTATTAATAAATTTTTAATTTGATTAAAATTATTAAATAGTTAGTTTCTATTAGTTGATAATTACTAATTGATAGTTAGATTAATTAAATAGTTAGTATAATAGTGAATTACTAACTATTTCAATCTCATAATAACAAATTATTAAGACACCCTCTCAAATAATTTTAATAATAATATTAATGTAATAGTTTTAACCTAGAATTTTAAAAACATTATGAAATTAAATTTGAATAAATTCTAACCATAAAAGACTCATCATTAATAAAATTTATCATCAAATTTACTAAAAGTAATTCTCAAACAAACCCTAGAGTTGGCTCCATTCCTTTATCCCTTTGACTATTCCATATTAATACTTAATGACGGTGAAGATCTTCTCAGGCATTGCTAATGTCCTGATGATGAGCCAAGGATGGCTCGAAACATTGACAACATAAATTTACCTACCGTGGACTCTCCACAAGATTCCATGAATTCTCACTGCGGATTCTCAGCCAATTCTAACAGCATTGTTGTAAGTTGAGGTAAATTATTTAATAATATAGCTTTTATATCTTCTTCATATACTTTTGTATCAATTTTGGCTAATTGTTTTACAAGGAACATTAACTCATTTATATGACTAGACATAGTGGTTTCAATAGCCATTTTGAATCTAAAAAGTTGTCACTTTAAAGAAAATGTTATGTTTGTTGCTTTTTGCACCAAACAACTATTGTAATTCTTTCCCAACTTTCTTTGGAGGATTTGTCTAGATTAGTAAGATGTAATTAAGAATCTGAAAGTGCAAGGCCAATGATGCACTTGGCATTGTTATCCATGTTTTTCCACTCAATTAACTTATTAGGTTGTGGAGGTTTTCGTTCAATACCCTCATGATTCCCCATAAATTTTTACTCATCCGATGCATTTGAATATTTACTTTCCATGTATAAAAATTGTATCCATTGAACTTTCTCTAGATGAATTTCCATTCTAAAAAACTAAACTAAATAATAAATGAAAAATCAAATTAAACACCTATGATTGCTCTTGAAAAATCAAATGTTGTTGAATACATGTGTCTTGATTGAGATGTGTCCTCCTTTCAATATCTTGCCAGTGACCGCTTTGACAGCTAGGGTTACATTCTCTCTTCAATATAGTGGGTTCTCTGCTATGAAAAATAAAAAAATTAAGTGTCTTGGTTTGTAATTTGACAACTAAAGCGACTTATATGTAGCGGCTCCCTTTTAACCATTCCAAAACCCCAACAAAACTAAGTAATATGGTTCATTTTAATGTAGAAGCTTAATATTCTTTGATAACAATTGTGGGCTAAAATTCAATGGACCTTCTGTAGCAATAGTTCCCTTACAACACAAGTTCAAGAAATTTGATGGCTCTTCTCCATTGATATTTCTCCTATAGCACGAGTTCAATCCTTCCAAAACGAGTGCTTGTATCTTCAGTTGAGTGGTCGCAGATGAAGGAGGATTTTTATATATTCCTTTTAAGAGAGCAAAACTCTCTGTTGCACAGTCCAATGTTGTAGATTGAATCTAAAATCGATCTTTCATAGGAAGAATAAAGACTTGAAGTGACACCTTTCATTTTACATCTCCCATACAAAGAACATTCTAGTGGGTTTCAATATGGAATCTTGTAAATTGGACAAAATATGTTGTGGCTTAGACCCCTTCAAATGAATAGGGAATGATTTTCATATAATTTGATACCATTTTTATTTATAAACAATAAGCACAATAAAAACCAAACTAGAAACACAATTTTATTAATTGTGTCTATGAATACATTGATATCAACATTCTTTTATTTGGACAATAAGTGGTTGCATAACCTAACTGTCCAATAACCTAACTATCTATCTATTACATATTGGAGAATTATATCCAACATATGTCTTGGGGGAAACTAACACTATCGCTAGAGTATTTGTATTTTTTTCCATGGACATGGGTGACTTGCAACATTTGATTGACATAGGAAATGAGAGTTTCTTCAACTTGAGTTAGTATTGCAAGGACGGATGGTTGTATGCCAAGATCTATGTTGTTTGACAAAAGTGATGTCCTTTTTTTCCTAAAGTGCATCAAGAACATGCATTCGTACCATGTAAGAATTTTCTTTTCATGCAAGGATAAGGCTCCATGAATATCAACACACATGCATGGGGGAGAGGTGGTCTAACCTTGTACAGAAATAATGTTGTGTGTTGTCAAAAGGGGAGGGGGTTGGATGGATTATTTGGAAGGGAAGTTGGGGTGGACTTATGGGGTGGTTACATACCTAGGTTCGAAGCAGTCATAGATGGAGGGGATGGTGTAATGGAAGGTGGAACATCTTGGAATGGAGAAGGGGTTTATGTGGAAATAATTTGATGATTGAGGGTGTGATGATGAGCTCTATAAAAAATACATTGTTGCATATTGAGGTGTTTTTTTTCCTATATGTACCAATCTTCTCCATGCATTAATATATTCCTTATCACTATTGGATACCATATCTACAACAAAATTGCATGGTTTTTATGAACCCAAAGGTGGCATTAGTGGAAGGGGGGCATGTTATATATTGAACCATTTGAACATTACATGAAGGTATATTAAAAGAAAGAAATGGATTGTACACAAACATCATAAGTTGTTGCATAATAAGAGTACCTTCCATGAGCTAATTCGATAAAAAATTGAAATAAGAAAAGAAGATAACATGCAAAAGTGTCCACGTAGGCTAAAAATAGTATTTACATGTATGATGATACATAAACGTTTGTAAACGATAACTATGACAAAATAAGTAAGAAGAATTGGAAGCTAAAAGTTGTGCCACAACACAAAAGTGAGAACACATATTTTCCATAAAAGGGAAGAAGGAAAAGGTGAGGAGAAAATGAAGCTATGCAAAAGGAAAAGGTGCATGGAAAGGTGGAGGTCACATCTTGCATGCAATTGGTTGCTTCCCAAGGGAAGCTTCATGGATTTGTCCAAGGGGATTAATTGATGCTAATGTAGATGAAACTTCCTCAGACATGTCAAGCACCACCTTCAATCAGTCAAACTCATTAAAATTCTCTATCTTGATCGACAATGTAAAAAGGAAATGTCAAGCGGTGACATTAATAGAAATTTATGTGAGAGTTGTTGGTTCATTGGAAAGAAGGCACAAATATTTTGTGGATACCTCTATGAGTTGAATTGCACCATCATCAAAAGATACAATACTATGTAGTTTCCCGATGTTATCTTCTACATCAATTTTAAATATGCATCAATAGTCACACTCTTTAAATTCACCATCACATTTAGTGCAATCCCACATGTTGTTATATTTGTAGGAAAACTACTTTAATGCAATGTATGCCATCAACAAACAAAGGGAATGGGAAAGGAAGTGAAAGTATTCCATGTTAATATTTGTGACAGTGGTATAGACTAAAGCTAGGTTTCCTTCTCAAAGGCTTGGATAGAGTGCAACTCAGAGATGGTAACTATTTTTCGCAGATTGGTATGAGAGGAATTTGTACTTTTGGCTTAGGATGGGGATGCAAAATGAAATCCATTGTCATGAAACCATGCTCGACAGGATATGGTTTTCTTATATTGGGGTTTATAAGAAGGCTAGTATCAGAGATAGTTTCAACAGTCCTCTTGTTGAATTCAATAAGATGACCATATTTGATTATGAAGGGCATAGGTGTAATTAAATCTTGAAGAGAAGCAAGTTGACAATCCTTGAAGTGATAGTGTTCTCCCCAAAGTGTCATGCTAATTATATATCCTGACATGTCCCTCAAACAATAGCTTGTCGAATAGTTTTTGAGTCATCTCCTTTTTTGTATAGTCAATGCAGGGGAAACATAAATGACATTCAACAAGGTCAACCATGGAATTGAGGGATGAAATTTTTGATGTCATTTTATTGTCTTAAAGTGAAATAAATGAAAAGGAATCGAAGGTTATTCCTATAAGAATGGTTGGATTATGGAGGAGGAACCCATCAAAATATCGATATGGCTTTTCAAGTGGTTGCAGGCCAGGTTGGAAGTCTTGATTATGTCATTTCATACTATGTAGACTTTTTCAGTTTGATTTGGGCATATGAAAAATGTTTCTAAATCATGAAATGAAAATATTTGAAGCTCATCTCCACAAGAAATAACAAAGTCAAAGCCACATATTTTACCCATCCCTCTTTGATTATTGTATTCGCAAAGGTTTGTCTTGGTAATTACTCGGCCTTGAATGGGACCAAGTTTTTTAGAAGGGTTGACTATTGTGAATGGAGTAGTAGTTTTGATAGGGTTTGGGATTGGATTTTTTCAGGAAGGTAGTGAAAGTGAAGTGGTGTGGATTTTGAGAATGTTTTTTTGGAAAATGGAGGAATTTCTTTGGGAGATGCATTCAACAATAAAGTGAAAAGGGGATGGTTCCTTGATCAAGGAAGCCTTCACTTTGAAAAAATTCAAGCATGAACAATGTAATAAGGTTGGTACGAATAATGAATTTAGTAAAAGAGAAACAAAAACATGTTATAAGAAGGGGTGCAAAAGGAAATGAGTGAAAAGAATGGAGGGAATAGTTAAGTGAACGTTGCATGGTGTAGAATAGTTCATGCTCACAACTGTGAGTTTGATGAGAACCTTCTTGTATTTGACCATCTTTCACAATGCTAGTGTAGGTAGTTTGAAGAAAAGCTTGGTGTAAGTGAAGTCTGTAAAAGATAGAAATATTGAATCGAGAAGTTGTTGAGTTCAATGAGTTGACAGGGATGAGTGCAATAACCTGTAACAATGGTTGGAGGTCGGTAGACCCATGTAGCAACAAAGATACCATATTTTCGGTCAAGAGAGTCTCAGTAAGGTGGTGGTGGAAGTCTTGATGGAATGTGACTATGAACTGCAAATAATGGGGCAAACAATTGGTATTAAATAAAATCCTTGAGCAAATAGAGGGTGAATCATGTATTCAATTCCCTTCCATGTCTGAATGTGGTCTGAATGAATGGTCCAAATGAACATATTTTATTATAGCAAGCCAAGGCGAAGGGCACATCTTTTTGTGCTAACATGAGAGCATGAGAAGGCCACAATAGTAATGTTTTTTATGTGTAGTACACCGGAAGATAAAGCATAGAAAATGGAAAAATCAAAGAAGAATAACACATAATTTTTTTTATTAAAGATATAAAAAGGGAAAAAATCAATAAAGGATAACCTTGGTAAAAAGTGCATATTGTTTTGCAGTTTTGTACAACCTTCAGGCATGCATCAAGCTCAATTACAGGCCAAGGAAATTATAACAGGGCAACAAAATTCAAAGGTAGAGTATCTCGTGATAAACTACCCAAACACAACAAAGAGAGGATTGATTTGAAACATTATGAGATATTCATAGTGCAAAAAACATTCTTGAGGATAGGAATCCTCTATCAAAAGAAAACTTGAAAAAAAAAATTAGATGCCTATGATAGAGAATTTTCCCTTGATATTTGCAAAAAGAAGGCTTTGGATTTTGTTGGGAGTAGGATGGGATACATTGCACCCAATTTGGATTCTATAGGAGTGTAGTTGCAATAAAATTGGTGGGTACCACATGAGGTATATTTTCATTAGCTAAAATGCCAGCTTGTAATGTGAATCCCTTACTTCTACAAGTAAAGAATGATCAATCAAATTAGGCCTTCATAAAAGCTAAATCCCACATCAACTAAGCAAGAAACCCAAATCTTGTTGTAGATAGTTCAAAACATAACAAGGTTCTCATAGGAACATAGGGCATCACATTTTATGTGTTTGCATAAAATTTTATCATTAATTCCTTCGTATTGTGAAAATCCTCACATCATATCTAAGAGATGATGTATACCTCACAAGAAAGTAATTGATTAAGCAAGAAAATAGAAGAAGAGTGAACCATGTAGTATAATGAGCAACAGAATAATAATACAGTAGAACTCAGATAGAAGTAGAAATACATCACACACACTAATTAATTAATTACAATATGGACAAATAAATAGTACAATGCATGAGGATTCGAATGCCTAAGGTGGCAATTCGAATTAGCCTTCATGGAGTGATCAAAGGATCACTGGAGTGTCATCGAAGCAAAACTAGTAGTCTATCTCATCATTAGTGGAGTCATCAATGCTCAAGTAACTATCAACCATTAGTCAAACTGAGTCTAACTGAGTGTGGTAGGTGTAACTGAGTGTAACTGAATGAAGGAGGCTTAGTGGAGGGCGCATGAGGAGCTAACTAGAGTCAGAATGGGAAGTCTAGTCTCACTGGAGATCCATCGGAGTGATACTGTCAGTTGAGAGTCATTCTATCCTTAAATCAAGGAAATAACTGATGATAACTCAATTAACTGAAGTGCAATTGAGTGGTAGGTGAGAGAGGGCGCATGAGATGCATGCAATTGCATGAAGGGGTGCACTAATCACTTGGAGGGATAAAATTGATATGAGAGAAGCTCTCGAGGGATGGCTAACTGATGGCTAGGTGCTTGACTGATGAATGGGTTGCATGCAAATGCATGCAAACCCTAAATAATGCATGCAAACCCTAAAAGTGCATGCATGACTGAAAATGCAAAGGATGAAAATGCTAGTAGGACTAGGATGGAGTATAGGAATATCCTAACACCCCCCCTTAATCCATCCTGGGCCATGGTAACTAAGACCAAAGGTCACCCAATACAATGAATAATAACAGTCAATAAACAGAGGAAATGGGGAAAACCTCATGGGAAAAATACCCCCCCTCAAAATAGACTATAAGGCACACACAAAAATAAATGCTCCAAACTCAAGCAGGTGTGATGCTTGGTCATATGTCTGGAGGTATCTTCTTCTTGGGAAGAAGTGGATCATGCTCAGAAAGCATGTGCTTGTACTTGCTCTTCAGATCAAATGTGATGAGAACAAATCCAAAAGTATGAGAATAATCCTTGAACCTATGATTCGAATCAGCTGAGGTTGGATCAAAACTATGAATGTGCATATAGTCTTTTGTCTTCTCCTTTGAACCATCATGGGTGAGATTATGCCAAAAAGAACCATCAAACAATGATTTCTTGGAATCCAAATCAACTCCAAGACTTGATAAATGGTTTCTTGAGATCTCCTTTGAACCAACAGGGTTGAGATCAAAACCATCATATGCATGAAAAATTATCCCAAGTAGTGTTTGCTTAGAATCCAAATTAGATCCAAGAATTGAATCATGGTTTCTTGAGATCTCCTTTGAACCATAAGAGGTGAGATAAAAACTATTAAATGGATGAGAAATTATCCCAAGCGAATGGTCATGGTTTCTTGAGATCTCCTTTGAACCAGTAGGGGTGAGATCAAAACCATGATGTGCATGAGGAATTATCTCAAGCGAATGGCAATGGCCATATTCTTCAATAACCTTCTGAAAGCATGGAATAATGATCATATAGTAGTAAATAAGAGGTGATTGCTTGAGGAGAGCAAATGCATTACCTCCAATAGCTGATTTTACCTCTAAAATATTCATGTGATCATGATGCAAACCAACAAAATCTGGTGAAAGAGAGGATTTAGGACCTTCTGCAATATCTAGAGTGTGAGCTAGCACAAAAAGAGAAGAAATTTGGAGCATGAATGTAGAATCTGCAAGTTTTTCTTCTTTGTGGACAACTTCAATATGAGATGTGTTTGATACTGGTTCATGATCAATGAGATCATCAAGGAGGGAGAATGCATCACTTTGCTTATTTTCGAAAGGGTTTGGACCAATCCCTTCATTCTGTCTACCAAATATTACATCCAGGTGAGCCCATAGCTCTTTTGGTGATAAATTATCAAGGAGGTCATATAACATCCATTGAGGCATAGCATACATCATGATTACACAAGATATTTCACCTTTATCTAACCAAACACTCTCTTCATCATAGGATTCGAACTCTCTTTCAAAACAATAATCAAAGAGACCATTTTTCTTCAAATGTGCTATCATCAGTGGTTTCCATTCACCATAGTTGAGTGGAGAAAGAAGATCATAGTTGAATGGAGAAAGAGGAGGGATTTCTTCTGAATTCATTGAAGCTGTAGAAGACCTGCAAAAACAATAGAGAATATCTGCAACTGCTACTACTGCAACTGCTACACTCGAAATCTTAATAATAACCTTCAAAAAACTCTCAGGAATGGAGATAAACAATACTCTCAACATGCTCTGATACCATGTGAAAATCCTCACAGCAGATCTAAGAGATGATGTATACCTCACAAGAAAGTAATTGATTAAGCAAGAAAATAGAAGAGTGGTCAATGCAATATAATGACCAACAGAATAATAATACATTAGAACTCAGATAGAAGCAGAAATACTTCACACACACTAATTAATTAATCACAATATGGACAAATAAATAGTGCAATGCATGAAGATTCGAATGCCTAAAGTGGCAATTCCAATTAGCCTTCATGGAGTGATCAAAGGATCAATAGAGTGTCATCGGAGCACAACTAGTAGTCTATCTCATCATCAACGGAGTCATCAATGCTCAAGTAACTATCAACCGTCAGTCAAACTGAGTCTAACTGAGTGTGGTAGGTGTAACTGAGTGTAACTGAATTAAAGAGGCTTAGTGGAGGGCGCATGAGGAGCTAATTGGAGTCAAAATGGGCAGTCTAGTCTCATTGGAGATCCATCGGAGTGATACAGTCAGTTGAGAGTGAGTCTAGCCTTAAATCAAGGAAAGAACTGATGATAACTCAATTAACTGAAGTGCAACTGAGTGGTAGGTGAGAGAGGGCGCATGAGATGCATGCAATTGCATGAAGGGGCGCACTAAGCACTAGGAGGGCTAAAACTGATCTAAGAGAAGCTCCCAGGGGATGGCTAACTGAGGGCTAGGTGCTAGACTGATGACTGGGTTGCATGCAAATGCATGCAAACCCTAAAAGTGCATGCATGACTGAAAATGCAAAGGATGAAAATGCTAGTAGGACTAGGATGGAGTATAGGAATATCCTAACACGTATCATAGACTTCAAGTCAAAATCTCAAATGATGAGACTTTCTTTGCAAATAACCTAGATTCTAATCTTAGATTAGTAAGGATTTTCTTGCAATTACGATTTTACAATACATACTAACTTAACACTATACTATAGTAGATATTTTATTCATAATAATCTAATTTATGAAAGGAAAATGTTAAAGGTGGACATAAAAATTAAGAGGTGGGCTTAGCTTAAGTGGTTACTTTCACATAAAACTCAAAAAATATGGATTTTATTAAATTTTTGTTGCCATAACAACACCGATGCAATTTTTAGATTATGAGTCCCTCTCTCCTAAATGGAAGCTCTCCCACACATTCATTGGCTGCTATTATGTTATCATTTAGTTAGTTTTTGGTGAAGGTCAATTTACATTTGTAAGTAGCCAACTATTGTTGTCAATTTGATGTTATTCAATGGCTATCCGTTAACCGGACAAATGAAATATGAAAAAATTTCTATCTAACTTACAATGTATATTGGTTTCTCTTTTTTTTATCCATGGTGCCATAATGTAGTCTATACATTGTATTTTTATCTTTGGTATAAGGTATAGTAATGAAAGCAGTTCTGAAAAATATTGAGGTCTGAACACTGCCTTGATATTGATTTATTCCTAGTGTCTATTGTTTTTGCATATTGTATTTACGCTCTTTCTTCCATGTCTAATATTTCCAAAACCCTACCTTGAGATAAAGTACATTATATGAATCCAATTTTAATAGTTGTTCAAGGCTTCCCCAATCCAACATGAAAATGTTGTTTGAGCTTTGAGATTTTCCATCTCAAACTCAAGAAAATTTAAGAATCCAAATTTAGAAAATGTCATAATATTGACATTGATGATTATTGGATCACCAAGTGTGCCAAGACTGTAAGAGAAACTGCATAATAGTTTCATACCTAATTTTAATCACACAATTTCCTCTGGAAGGTTCTCTATTCAATGTTCTTGGGAGTATATTAGATTCCTTAAATGCATAAGAGTACAATCAACTACCGTGAATGTTTTTATTGATGGGTCTTTCCTTTGCTTAGTATACTAAAAATACAAGGATGGAGCATTGATCTCCAAAGCTACTCATCAAAACAATGTGAATAACCCTAAAGCTAGTGTCCATTTCTATGACTCTAAATAACTTATTCATGACTAAGTATAAGAATATCTTACTAAGTCATTAAATTCTTAATAATAAAACTTCTCATGTTCCTAAAGATATATAATACTATGAAGATACAACTGAGCTCAAGAAATGGGTACGAAATTACATGAGAGATTGAGAGTAGTATGAGAGGAGAAAGGAGATTTTTAAGTCTAGAAAATTTTACCACAACCAATCAACCATTATTTTAGAAGTTTCACTACCTCTATAGAGACATTTTCAATGCCATTAAAATCATGGTATGTTGAGACTTATACGTTGTCGTAGACTAGACCTCACAATCAATATGCAATAGCACACAAAACAAGAGGAAATTTTAAAGGCATAGAAACTATTTTCAAGTACTAATTTTGTGATTCATCCAAATTTTTAAAACAACAAATAATAATAATCAATGGCCTTATGTGACATAAAAGCTTCCCAAATATTTCTTGGAATGAAAATTCTTTTGGTGTTTCATTGAAAGAAAAAAAGAAAAAAAATCAACAATATAAATGCAAAGTCCCAAAGATACAACATAACAAGTTGGCTCTATTGTCGATTGTTGATGTATATGTAACTTCGGAATGTATTTCATCTATGTATATTGTATTCCTATAGAGATGTTATTATTCCTCTATACGGAAGTGTTTGTATTCCTATAGAGATGTTATTATTCCTCTATACGGAAGTGTCGTCATTTATATTGTAAGTGTCGTAACTTATACTTGATGGGTTATTAGACCACCTTGTTGGGGTCGGCCCTGTATAAGTCATGTGGGTCAAAGGGTTATTAGTCCACCCTATTGGGGGTCGGCCATGTGGGTCAAAGGGTGCTTAGACCACCCTATTGGGGGTCGGCCCAATCAAGTTTATGTGGTTAAGTTAAGGCCGACCTAGTAAAGGTTATTAGGCAAGTCAAGTCAAGTATAAATAGAGTGCGGGAGGCACTCTATTTGATCATTCTATTCTCACACACACTCTTTGGAGAGTGGGGCACTTGTGGAGGAGGAGAAGCTGCTGCTAGGAGATGTCTATCTCTTATGCTTGGGTTGTATCATTTCTCTATCTATCTCTGAGGAAGTTATTTGGGTTTTTCACCTTTATGGTTTTCCCCAAGTAAACTCCGTGTCTCTTGTGTGCTTGCATTATTGTGTCCATGATTGATACAATGTAGACATGTTGTACATGTTGTTCTCTCAGTCAAGATCCTAGATCAGATTGAAGTAAATTCTGAAAAAACTAACATGGTATCAGAGCTAGCCTGAACGAAGGCATGGTATGGCATGTATGACACTTGTTGCACTTGCGATGCTAGGGCTTGATATAGCAAAAACCAATCATCATAGAACTTTTGCTATAAATCCATTTTGGCGAAGTTTTCGGATCTGAAACTTTTACAGGTCGAAGATCAGATCCCCATGTACCTTGTGTCCAAAGGAAAACTTCTAATTCATTGTACTTTGTGTTTTATGATCTATACAATCTAGGGTTTCTACCTCTTCCAAATCTGAGTCATAAACAAGTGACCTAGGAAAAAAGGTCATAACTTGGGATAGGAAGCTCCAAATGAAATTTCATAAAAAGTGACAGGTATTGCATGAATTGTACTTTCTCAGGTAACTTCTTAAGAGGAAAAAACTGAACCAGTGACACGTGGCACACCATACAAGTTCGCTCTTCTATTTTATCCCATAAACAGGTCACGTTGCGATAATTGGCATAACTCTCTCTCAGAGAATCCATTTGAGGTCATACCTATGGGGTTGGAAAGATGGAATTTCATGCTACCATAGGAAAACTTTTCAGGCCCTGTGGATCGAAAAGTTCGGAGTTACACCAGAAATAATTAGGTGCATATTTCTGTCAAAACATAATTGGATTTTGAGCACCTTCATTCATGGCTCCGGGAATTAGGGTTTCGGAGAAAGTTGGTATTTTTGTAATCGGAGAACACGGTTGAATGCTACTCATCAAAATCAAAATTTAGAGACCAAGATCAAATTTTTTGGTTGGGTAGAAGGCCGGCCTTGATCAAACCCTAGTTTGGGACTTTGATCGGAAAAGTGGAAAATTAGGGCTTCTGCAAAAGTTGGAATTTTTTAAGTCTGTGACCACGGCTAGAAGCTCCTTAGAAAAATCGAAGGTTAGAGATTTAGATCGAACCTTTTGTTTGGGCAGAAGATTGGGCTTTATCAAACCCTAGTTCGGGATCCTGTCCAGAATATCTGGAAGTCTCAAAGGCAATTTTGAGGGGTGAAACTTTGCAGTTTTCAAATTCTGAGTATATCAGGTTGATCAGCTCATCAAGGCACATCTTTCTATCCTTTCAGAAGTTTGAATTTTTAGGGTTTCCCTGACAAACCCTAGTCTAGCTCCATATCCAGTTTCTGCAAATCAAGTGGATTGGGTTAATCCTACAAAAAAATGGATTGGTCACCTGCATAAGTGAAGAAGTCACTGTTTCAGAGGGAGTTGAGGCTAAGGCTAAGTAGGAATGGATGACTCAGCAGAGTCTCCAGAAATGGAATGTAAATTCTGAATAATTATTATTAATAAATAAATTATGGAGACAACAGCATGGGAGAGCTGTTAAAAGAGGTTACTGGTCTAACTGGTGGATGGAATTAGGTGGAAGGACAAAAGACAAGTGGCAGCATCCTCAAACACTTCCTGAGTTGCAGGTGGAAACTTCCCTATATTTTGGGGTCATGATTCCCCAAGAAAGTGGAATCTGAGCAGGTGGCTCATTAATGACAGTTAGCCCAACTAAGACCTAGGCAATCTTTTAAATACTAATCAATGAACTGAGCTGGGGGTTCAGCAATTGTTCTAGAGGGAGAATACATTCAGGTGAATGTTATTCAGGAGTCCCATTGAGGAAGTGGGAAAACAGTAAGGAAGTGTTTTGAAGCAGGAAGTTGCAGTAACTTGGTTCCAGTATAGCTGTTTTGGCTGAGGGAATTATTGGCCGTACTTAGATTCCAGCCAGTTAGACCAAAGCAAGCTCGGGGGTCCTAAGAAGTGCTGTCTGGGCACTCTCCAGGAATTGGTAGGGAGGAACAGCCTCCCATTGCTGTTATTGTCTACCATAGCTACAGGTTTTGCCACTCTTCCTGTTGTTGGTTTAGTTTATGTTCATATGAGATAGACTAGTACAACTATGTTTGACTGTATTCAATTTCAGTAAATCATTCTCTGCACTTCCCTTTGGTATAAATTTCAGAACGCAGATGTTTTAGAAATTTCCTATTTTTATTTTAATAGAGTATTTATCTTATACAGGACCTATTTGTTACTGCTACAGTTTACAATTTCCTACAATTGCCATGTCTAGGCATATTCTAGAATACTTGATACTGGTTAAATAATAGACAGAAATATTAGACAATAGATATTCCAGATTCATAGTTATTAAACAATCATAAGAACAAATCTAGATAAATCTTAGTTTTTACCTTGAGATAATTACTGTTAGAGTAATCTACCTGTATATATATAAGTATTGCATATTTTAGTCAACTTTAAGTTACAGTTCATTCTTATATCAAGTTAACAGATAAACAAAATTCATGGCTTATACTCAAAACATGTTGACAGTTATCGAATAACTAAAGGGGTAACTGTAACAATATTTTCATTGTTACAAGCTTCTTTTTAATCTTATGTATTAACACAGGAGTCAAATACAAACACTTAGCAACTGTAGAGTATTATTCCCTTTCTACCTAGTATTAGAATACAGTAGCTATGCTTATTATAAAAGAATTAACAGAGTTGTTTTTAAACAAAACAAACATAATAATAAAACAGAAAAACTGTCGACGAGCGCAACCATCATTGGCCGTTACAATCCATCTTAAATTATACACAGTAATAATATTTATTCAGTATAAATGTCTTCCTTGGAGTAGTCCCCAAACCCTACACGGCCGTAGCTTTACAGTATCCCTTCAACAGACTGAAAAACAATTGAAAAGAATGCCTTATATGGCAGCCATAACCTACAGCAACTTTACACATAGTTCTATATATATATTATTCTATCCACAGTTCCATTTAATATTTATATAGATTCAAAATAAAATTGTTATAACTCGTTCTCAATCACCACCGAGTTAACAATACCATACTTATGCTTGGAACATAAAAACAAAACCCCCAATTCGTCAGAATAACCCTATGCTATTAACTATTACCGTCACAGTTGATAAACTTCCCCAATCTTTTATTTAACACACCAAATCGAAGTAAAACGTAGAAAAACAATTATAGGGTTTCATTAAACAGAGTTATCATCCATTGCAGGTACCGAAGAATACATCTATCCATACATTCCAACACATTCTAATAATTTTAACAAAACAGAAACACGGCCATACCAGGCCCAGTATATATTAAGTATAAATCTTATACAGCAAGGTTAGAACCCTATGCTAGCCAATACGAGAACCATAATCGAAACACTGGCCTCATACAGTCTTGGCCGTGAATGGCTCTCCATAAACAAAACAGGGTTCAACCCATTTTCATTTCAACAAAACAATTTCATACATACGACTGCACCTACGAACATCAAGTCGTCAAAAGACCTCACTACACAGGAGTTTTTCCTCCATGACACAACCCTAACCACAAAACCAGCAAAGGAAGAGACAGCCGTGGATGACCAGGCTTACCCGGAGGAGCCTGCGAGGGTGACAAAGCCCTGTACACCTTCAAGAGCCGCATGACCTGCACATTAACAAATGCCGAGAGATATTAATACCCTGTATATGCCGAGAGTTTGATTAATAATAAAACAACACTTGCTTATAAAACAGAAATTGCTTACCTGAGCAATGTAACCGTGGAAAACCTGGAAGCCACCGGTGGAAGCAAGCATTGAAACCCCCATCACCCTCGTCGGTTGAAGGAGCAAGGGATACCCTCGTAATCTTTCCAAGGACAGCCGCGACAGACAACCCTTCACTGGAGTTGAACCAATCAAGAAGCACACCCAAACCCAAATGCATTAACCCTCTCATAACTTAAAGACAATATCAAAACTCCATCTCGTACTCACACCCGCACAGTGAAAAACTGTAAGTAGCTGGGACTTAAACAAAGAAGGAGCAACGAGACCACGAAATAATGAAAACGTAGAAAAATCTATCAGCAGAGCCGAGGACCTATCCTACCACCGAATGAACCCATGAAAACCAGAACCACAACACTCTGCACCTTGTTACAGTGCCCCTCACTACGAAACTCAGACATGGAGGGTTTCATCCTTAGGACCCGAGCCCGAAGGCAACTACAATAACCTGTAGGGTTTCGATAACAGCTTATATATCGCCCATTGCATGGAGGAGAGTCAACCACGTAGCACACAAATACATCAACGTAATATGGGTCGAGACTATATAGTTCAAATTGTAATCCAAATCATTTTACACTGATTCCAAAATCATTACATATGTAAGTCAAACGTATAAGATAACATATGATATACAATCATTTAGCATATAGTGCATGCCTTGCAAATGAATCGTCGAGAATCCCAAGCACATGGAAGGTATAATTCCTACAACGATACAAATGAGATATAGTCAACTTCAATCATAGAGTTTCTCTTAACACTATATCGAATATAAAGCTTGCCAACGTGTGAGAACATTATGTTTGTGGCACAACCATTATATCATATATATATATTGAAACCAAGCCATAGATTAATGCCACGGGCATATTACATTTCTATGTTCATGTAAGCACTAAGGTAGCCAACCTTCAAATGAAAATACCTTGTTAATTAATACTTGAAATGTTACTAAGTCTTTATGACATTATACACAATTGCTATCATATACTTTCATCGTATTTTATACCAATACTATTGTTTACAGTAAACAAGTTTGAATAATAATCTCTATTATTAAGATATTGAAATAGAATTTCATCTACAGGTTCACATCGTGAAGGTAGTTAAAATCAAGGTACAGTCAGGTAACCTAAATTAAACTTTAAAGTAGACATTGAACATTTCAGTATAGTCGAATATAATGGAACAACACTAGAGGCGCCACATTTCCCAACTCACATTAACAATCCGGAAATACAACAGTAATCCTGGTATTAGTTGACAACATATCACATGAAGTTAACGTCGCTTATGCAGCCAATAATTATGATATAACAATTGTTCCATTGATAGTTACAGCAGTAACATAGCATAATAATTATAAAAACATAATTTTAACTGAAACAGTGTAAATCTTCGCAACACCTGATGATACTAGCTGAATAAGAAATATCATGTCGATCTTTTAAGTTTTAAAGTACAGGGAGTATTGATGCTCACCAAGTTTATCATATAGTGATTCTTACTTCACTGGCGCACCTGAAAAACAAAAGACGACATATGCATTAGCTCGTGAGCTAAGTAAGCCAGTCGACTACGACTAGCTCTTCCCTTGCGGTTCGAAACAAAACAGTCATTAATTACAATCACCGAAATCAAAGTTTTAATAAGACAGAGTCTTTAAACAGATTATGTTAGTTATTTAAATTAAAACAAAATCAGAAATACTATCTAGTTAACATTTATTGTTAAGAAATAAAATTTTAAATTTTTCAGAAATATCAGGTTCTGACATGTGGTATCAGAGCTCAGTTCAGACACTAGGCTTGGATGGGACTCCACTAAACTTCCGCAAACAGTGACCATAAAAGAAGATTTTTTTATTTATTTATAAAACACTAACATATATTTCGGTTTCATGAACAGAACAGAAAATTTCTCTTTTCTGAATTCTACAGACAGGTATGGAAAAACTGGGAGAATATGTTGAGGAGGAATCTCCCAATGCTGGAACAAGACAGATGTCAAAAGAACTTGAGACAAAAGAAGAAATTGCTCACACCACTGAGCTGATGCAGACTATAAGAGGATTAAAGACAGAAATGGAAACCATTAAGAAGGATAATGAAAGAATTCTAAAGACTCAGGAACAGCTAAATCAGCTATTGATAGAAAAATTTCAAACTGACGGAAGGAGCAAACCAGCTGACTCAGAAGAAGTTAGTCATCCAAGAGGGTCAAAAAGGACAAAACCAACTAAATCTGACAGCAGTTCCTCATCTGAAGAAAGAAAGGGACAACCCAGTTATCACACTAGCAGTGACAGCAGTGAAGCTGAGATGCATAACCGAAGGAAAAAGTACAGGCCTTATGAAGAGATTTCCGGGGAGTTTAAGAAGATAAAGCCCCCAACTTTCAATGGAGAAGCTGAAACTGGAGAAGAGGCAGAATCCTGGTTATCCGGGATGAGAAAATATTTTCAGATCTATAACTACTCAAATCAGCTAAAGGCACGAATGGCCATCTACAACCTCTCGGGAAAGGCGGACATATGGTGGCAAGATCTGAAAAGGGTCAAAGGGATTAAAGAAAGAGAAGTTAATTGGAGTACCTTTAAAAGATATTTCAAGAAGAAATTCCTGTCCGAGCAGTATTATGAAGAAAGGGCCAAAGAATTTTATGAACTAAAACTCGGATCTATGACGATGAAGGACTTAAACAGTAAATTTTTAAGTCTGTTGCGTTACGTACCGTATTTTGTCGAAGAGAAACCAAAAATACAGCGGTTTCTTAGTTGCCTGCCCTATCATATCAAGGACAGAATTGAATATGACAACCCCAAAACACTGGAAGAAGCTATGCGCAAGGCAAATTTCTGTTACGAACAGAATAAAAAGAAAGAGGGGATCGCCAGCTGGAAAGCCAAAAAGAACAGCAATCTGATCGAGTACAAGAAAAAGGAATTTGTTCCCCATAAAAGTTTCAAGAATGGAAAAAACGGGAACCACTTTAACAGTAAAAGTTTCCAAGGAAACAAAAATGGAGCTGTCAGCCATTCAAACAATTACAAAAACAGCAAAGAGACTCCTAATAACCATGGAAACTACACCAAAAATTTTGAGCGAAAAGAACCTGTCAAGTGCTGGGAGTGTAATGGGCCACATTATGCTTCAGTCTGCCCAAACAGAAAGAAACAAATCAGCAATATTCATACTGTTCAAGATGAAATGACAGTTGGAGATTTCGCAGGAACTATACCCCGAATCAATGCAGCGTTGGAAAACCGTCAGGCTGACTACCAAACTTCCATGGTGGAAGTAGGAGGTATGATTAACAAAACCCCAGTTACTATATTAATAGATCCAGGTGCTAGTCTTAGTTATATTTCACCTCAGCTGGTAGAAAAATGTAATTTGAATGTTGAAAGGTTTGATAAGTTTTGGTCTGTACAATTAGCTACTGGGGCTAAGAAGAAAGTAAACTGCTATGTAAAAGAATGCATCTTAAACATGACTGATTTTAGAACCACAGTTAAACTGAACGTTTTACCACTTGGCTCTTATGACATACTTATTGGAATGGACTGGTTGGAACAACATAGGGTCGTTTTAAACTGTTTTGACAAGACTTTTAGGTGTGTAGACAGTAGTGGACAACCTGTAACTGTTAGGGGTATCCCTAGGAAAACGGTAGTTAGGCAAATTTCTGCATTACAACTTAAAAGAGCAGTCAGGAAAGGATGCAAGACCTATGCTGTAACTATTACAGACGAGACCGATAAGTCTGAAAACAACCAGAAAACAGTAGAGAACATTCCTGTCGTCAATAAATTTATTGACGTTTTTCCTGAGGAAATTCCAGAATTGCCTCCCAAGAGAGAGCTTGACTTTACAATTGAGCTGGTACCAGGTGCTGTTCTCAGTTCAAAGGCCCCGTATCACATGAATATCTTGGAGCTTAACGAGTTGAAAACTCAGTTAAAGGAGTTAATAGACAAGAATTATATTAGACCCAGTGTATCCCCTTGGGGAGCACCAGTGATTTTCGTTAAAAAGAAGGACGGAACTATGCGACTTTGCATAGATTATCGTCAACTAAACAAGATGACGATCAAAAACAGGTATCCGTTACCTCGTATTGATGATCTGTTTGATCAACTACGTGGCGCTACGGTATTCTCTAAGATCGATCTGAGATCGGGTTATCATCAGGTAAGAATTAAAGAAGAAGACATTTTCAAAACAGCCTTTAGAACAAGGTACAGACATTACGAATTTGTCGTAATGCCATTTGGACTTACTAATGCCTCAGCTGTTTTCATGTGCTTAATGAACAACATAATGCACAAGTACTTAGATAAATTTGTTGTTGTATTTATCGACGACATTTTAGTCTATTCTAAGAGCGAGGAGGAACATAAAGAACACTTACATATCGTTTTACAAGAACTTAGAGAACAACAACTTTTTGCGAAATTTAGTAAATGTGACTTCTTCAAAGATGAAATCCAGTACTTAGGACATGTAGTCACTAAGGAAGGGATTTCAGTGGATCCCGAAAAGATTCGGGTGATTGAAGAATGGCCAGTACCTAAAGATGTGACGGACGTTAGATCTTTCATGGGAATTACCGGTTACTACCGGAGGTTTATTGAAGGCTTTTCAAAAATAGTCAACCCAATCACTTCTTTGCAGAAGAAAGGCAAGAAGTTTGATTGGAATGCGAAATGTGAAGAAAGTTTCAAGAAACTTAAGACCTTATTGACAACTGCACCTATCCTTAGAATAGCGGACCCAAATAAAGATTTCATAGTTTGCACCAACGCTTGTAATGATGGCTTAGGCGGAGTGCTGACTCAAGAAGGACATGTCATTGCTTACGAATCTAGGAAGCTGAAAATCCATGAAAAGAATTATGCCACATATGACCTAGAATTAGCTGCTGTAATTCATGCTTTAAAAATGTGGCGACACCACCTAATAGGCAGAAAATTTACCTTACTAACAGATAATAAAGGTCTGAAATACCTTTTAGACCAGCCAAATCTAAATGCAAGACAAGCCAGGTGGCTGGCATTCCTAAGTGAATACGATTTTGAAATCCAACACATAAAAGGGAAGGAAAATAAGGTGGCTGATGCCTTGAGTAGGAATGCAAAACTGAATTTTATATCAGCTAGCAGCACTTATACCTCTGATTTAAATGAACAGCTGGCTGAAGGGATAAAATTAGACGAAAATTATCAACATTTACAAATTACAGCCAAAGAACAGCCCACAGAAAGTTTGATAAAAGGGTATAGTTTAAACGAAAACGGATTTTTGTTGTTTAAAGACAGGCTGTATATCCCTAATGCACCTACAGTTAAGCTGTTAATTTTAGACGAAATACATAAAACCCCTTACTCCGGGCACCCTGGCTATCAAAAGACTATCACTATGTTGAGAAAAGAATATTTTTGGCCTAACATGAAATCTGAAACTGCTGAATATTTAGCTAAATGTTTGGACTGCCAACAAGTAAAAACAGAACATCAACATCCAGCTGGATTGCTGCAACCTTTACCTATTCCTAGCTGGAAATGGGAAATAATCAGTCTGGATTTCATTACGGGTTTACCAAAAAATCAACATCAGAATGATTCAATTATGGTAGTGGTAGACAAATTAAGTAAATCAGCACATTTTATTCCTGTTAAAACCACATACAAGGCTGCAAACATAGCAGATATCTTTCTAAAACAGATTTTTCGGTTACACGGTATTCCAAAGGTTATTATATCAGACAGGGATCCTAAATTTACAGGAAATTTTTGGAGATCCTTGTTCAAAGGATTAAACACCACTTTGAATTTCAGCACCTCTTTCCATCCTCAGACGGACGGACAAACGGAAAGAGTTAATCAAATACTAGAAGATCTGTTAAGGATGTATGTTAAAGATCAACCAGGTAAGTGGGAGGATTATTTACACTTAGCTGAATTTGCATACAATAACAGCTATCAATCATCAGCTAAGTTTAGTCCTTTTGAGGTTCTGTATGGACGAAAATGCAACACTCCTATCTCTTGGAGTAATCCAGTAGATAGATTAGTGTTAGGACCTGATTTATTGAAAGAAATGGAACAGATTGTGAAACAAGTGCAGGAAAACTTGAAGATTGCCCAGGATCGGCAAAAGAGTCAAGCAGATTTGAAAAGAACTCCTAAAGAGTTCCAGGTAGGTGAACATGTGTTCATCAAGGTAAGACCAAAGAAAAGCTCCCTAAGATTAGGAAGTTGTGCAAAATTAGCACCACGTTACTGTGGTCCATTTGAAATTTTAGCTAGAATTGGTCAAGTTGCTTATCAGTTAGCATTACCGCCAAATTTAAAAGTACACAATGTTTTTCATATCTCTGTTTTGAAAAAGTATGTTCACGATGCTACTCATGTTATTGATTGGAACATTGTACAGGTAGAGCCAGAAGGGGAAGTTCTGGTAGAACCGGATTGTATCCTCGGGAGGAGGGAAATTACTCTACGGAACCGGATAATTGGACAAGTGAAGGTGCAATGGAAGCACCTTAGTCCTGAAGAATCTACTTGGGAGCTGGAAAGTAAGATGCGGGAAGCATATCCCCATCTATTCCAGCAGGTGGCTGAAGACGAAGAATAAGTAACATCGAGGACGATGTTACATTTTAAGGGGGTGTGTATGTCACATACCCCAATTTTATTAAAATAATGTAATTATTTTTAATATTCCTGAGAACATTATGTTAAATTTAATGCTAAGTAGGAATGGATGACTCAGCAGAGTCTCCAGAAATGGAATGTAAATTCTGAATAATTATTATTAATAAATAAATTATGGAGACAACAGCATGGGAGAGCTGTTAAAAGAGGTTACTGGTCTAACTGGTGGATGGAATTAGGTGGAAGGACAAAAGACAAGTGGCAGCATCCTCAAACACTTCCTGAGTTGCAGGTGGAAACTTCCCTATATTTTGGGGTCATGATTCCCCAAGAAAGTGGAATCTGAGCAGGTGGCTCATTAATGACAGTTAGCCCAACTAAGACCTAGGCAATCTTTTAAATACTACTCAATGAACTGAGCTGGGGGTTCAGCAATTGTTCTAGAGGGAGAATACATTCAGGTGAATGTTATTCAGGAGTCCCATTGAGGAAGTGGGAAAACAGTAAGGAAGTGTTTTGAAGCAGGAAGTTGCAGTAACTTGGTTCCAGTATAGCTGTTTTGGCTGAGGGAATTATTGGCCGTACATAGATTCCAGCCAGTTAGACCAGAGCAAGCTCGGGGGTCCTAAGAAGTGCTGTCTGGGCACTCTCCAGGAATTGGTAGGGAGGAACAGCCTCCCATTGCTGTTATTGTCTACCATAGCTACAGGTTCTGCCACTCTTCCTGTTGTTGGTTTAGTTTATGTTCATATGAGATAGACTAGTACAACTATGTTTGACTGTATTCAATTTCAGTAAATCATTCTCTGCACTTCCCTTTGGTATAAATTTCAGAACGCAGATGTTTTAGAAATTTCCTATTTTTATTTTAATAGAGTATTTATCTTATACAGGACCTATTTGTTACTGCTACAGTTTACAATTGCCTACAATTGCCATGTCTAGGCATATTCTAGAATACTTGATACTGGTTAAATAATAGACAGAAATATTAGACAATAGATATTCCAGATTCATAGTTATTAAACAATCATAAGAACAAATCTAGATAAATCTTAGTTTTTACCTTGAGATAATTACTGTTAGAGTAATCTACCTGTATATATATAAGTATTGCATATTTTAGTCAACTTTAAGTTACAGTTCATTCTTATATCAAGTTAACAGATAAACAAAATTCATGGCTTATACTCAAAACATGTTGACAGTTATCGAATAACTAAAGGGGTAACTGTAACAATATTTTCATTGTTACAAGCTTCTTTTTAATCTTATGTATTAACACAGGAGTCAAATACAAACACTTAGCAACTGTAGAGTATTATTCCCTTTCTACCTAGTATTAGAATACAGTAGCTATGCTTATTATAAAAGAATTAACAGAGTTGTTTTTAAACAAAACAAACATAATAATAAAACAGAAAAACTGTCGACGAGCGCAACCATCATTGGCCGTTACAATCCATCTTAAATTATACACAGTAATAATATTTATTCAGTATAAATGTCTTCCTTGTATTAGTCCCCAAACCCTACACGGCCGTAGCTTTACAGTATCCCTTCAACAGACTGAAAAACAATTGAAAAGAATGCCTTATATGGCAGCCATAACCTACAGCAACTTTACACATAGTTCTATATATATATTATTCTATCCATAGTTCCATTTAATATTTATATAGATTCAAAATAAAATTGTTATAACTCGTTCTCAATCACCACCGAGTTAACAATACCATACTTATGCTTGGAACATAAAAACAAAACCCCCAATTCGTCAGAATAACCCTATGCTATTAACTATTACCGTCACAGTTGATAAACTTCCCCAATCTTTTATTTAACACACCAAATCGAAGTAAAACGTAGAAAAACAATTATAGGGTTTCATTAAACAGAGTTATCATCCATTGCAGGTACCGAAGAATACATCTATCCATACATTCCAACACATTCTAATAATTTTAACAAAACAGAAACACGGCCATACCAGGCCCGGTATATATTAAGTATAAATCTTATACAGCAAGGTTAGAACCCTATGCTAGCCAATACGAGAACCATAATCGAAACACTGGCCTCATACAGTCTTGGCCGTGAATGGCTCTCCATAAACAAAACAGGGTTCAACCCATTTTCATTTCAACAAAACAATTTCATACATACGACTGCACCTACGAACATCAAGTCGTCAAAAGACCTCACTACACAGGAGTTTTTCCTCCATGACACAACCCTAACCACAAAACCAGCAAAGGAAGAGACAGCCGTGGATGACCAGGCTTACCCGGAGGAGCCTGCGAGGGTGACAAAGCCCTGTACACCTTCAAGAGCCGCGTGACCTGCACATTAACAAATGCCGAGAGATATTAATACCCTGTATATGCCGAGAGTTTGATTAATAATAAAACAACACTTTCTTATAAAACAGAAATTGCTTACCTGAGCAATGTAACCGTGGAAAACCTGGAAGCCACCGGTGGAAGCAAGCATTGAAACCCCCATCACCCTCGTCGGTTGAAGGAGCAAGGGATACCCTCGTAATCTTTCCAAGGACAGCCGCGACAGACAACCCTTCACTGGAGTTGAACCAATCAAGAAGCACACCCAAACCCAAATGCATTAACCCTCTCATAACTTAAAGACAATATCAAAACTCCATCTCGTACTCACACCCGCACAGTGAAAAACTGTAAGTAGCTGGGACTTAAACAAAGAAGGAGCAAGGAGAACACGAAATAATGAAAACGTAGCAAAATCTATCAGCAGAGCCGAGGACCTATCCTACCACCGAATGAACCCATGAAAACCAGAACCACAACACTCTGCACCTTGTTACAGTGCCCCTCACTACGAAACTCAGACATGGAGGGTTTCATCCTTAGGACCCGAGCCCGAAGGCAACTACAATAACCTGTAGGGTTTCGATAACAGCTTATATATCGCCCATTGCATGGAGGAGATTCAACCACGTAGCACACAAATACATCAACGTAATATGGGTCGAGACTATATAGTTCAAATTGTAATCCAAATCATTTTACACCGATTCCAAAATCATTACATATGTAAGTCAAACGTATAAGATAACATATGATATACAATCATTTAGCATATAGTGCATGCCTTGCAAATGAATCGTCGAGAATCCCAAGCACATGGAAGGTATAATTCCTACAACGATACAAATGAGATATAGTCAACTTCAATCATAGAGTTTCTCTTAACACTATATCGAATATAAAGCTTGCCAACGTGTGAGAACATTATGTTTGTGGCACAACCATTATATCATATATATATATTGAAACCAAGCCATAGATTAATGCCACGGGCATATTACATTTCTATGTTCATGTAAGCACTAAGGTAGCCAACCTTCAAATGAAAATACCTTGTTAATTAATACTTGAAATGTTACTAAGTCTTTATGACATTATACACAATTGCTATCATATACTTTCATCGTATTTTATACCAATACTATTGTTTACAGTAAACAAGTTTGAATAATAATCTCTATTATTAAGATATTGAAATAGAATTTCATCTACAGGTTCACATCGTGAAGGTAGTTAAAATCAAGGTACAGTCAGGTAACCTAAATTAAACTTTAAAGTAGACATTGAACATTTCAGTATAGTCGAATATAATGGAACAACACTAGAGGCGCCACATTTCCCAACTCACATTAACAATCCGGAAATACAACAGTAATCCTGGTATTAGTTGACAACATATCACATGAAGTTAACGTCGCTTATGCAGCCAATAATTATGATATAACAATTGTTCCATTGATAGTTACAGCAGTAACATAGCATAATAATTATAAAAACATAATTTTAACTGAAACAGTGTAAATCTTCGCAACACCTGATGATACTAGCTGAATAAGAAATATCATGTCGATCTTTTAAGTTTTAAAGTACAGGGAGTATTGATGCTCACCAAGTTTATCATACAGTGATTCTTACTTCACTGGCGCACCCGAAAAACAAAAGACGACATATGCATTAGCTCGTGAGCTAAGTAAGCCAGTCGACTACGACTAGCTCTTCCCTTGCGGTTCGAAACAAAACAGTCATTAATTACAATCACCGAAATCAAAGTTTTAATAAGACAGAGTCTTTAAACAGATTATGTTAGTTATTTAAATTAAAACAAAATCAGAAATACTATCTAGTTAACATTTATTGTTAAGAAATAAAATTTTAAATTTTTCAGAAATATCAGGTTCTGACACAAAACCACTAGCCAGAGTGAAGTTTGAGTACTTCAGAGAGAGGCTTGGTGTTCTTCATATTGAAGACACTTTGAGGAAGAAGTGATGGACACATTTGCAAGATCCATTCTGAGTATGGTGAGAGGAGGATCCTTCCATGGCTGTGGATATAAGCGCTGGATGATGAGCGTCAGGACGATGCTCCAGTTACTTCTCTGTATGTATGCATCATGTTGGATGCTGGATATGATCATTTGGATCATTTATATGTATGTATGTATGCATCATGTTGGATGCTGGATATGATAAGTTGGATCATTTATATGTATGTATGCATCATGTTGGATGCTAGATATGATCAGTTGGATCATTCATATGTATGTATGCATCATGTTGGATGCTGGATATGATCAGTTGGATCATGTGTATGTATCTGTAGATGTATCAGGTGGATACATTGTATGATCAGGTAGATCATGTATGTTGATATGTATCAGGTATGATCAGGAGGATCATGTATTTGTATGTGTATCAGGTGGATACATTGTATGATCAGGTAGATCATGTATGATGATATGTATCAGGTAGATACTGTGTATGCATCAGGTGGATGCATTATATGATCAAGATGATCATGGATGACGAGCTTTAGGATGTTGCTCTAGATGACATGCACCAAGATGATGCAGTGTTGATGATCAGGATGATCATGTGTACATCAGGATGATCATGTGTACATCAGGATGATGTATGGTGAGTATCAGGTTGATACTCTGTGGCCGTGGAATAGGTTGTGCAGATGAGCATTTCTGGGAGATCCTATAGGTCAGAGGTGTGTACCCATAGCATCATGGGATGCTCTTTCGAGGCATTGCTCTAGGAGGACATATAATAGCGCCCTGGGAGATCTTATAGGTCGGAGTTGTGTACCCGTAACAGCCTGGGATGCTCTTTCGAGGTTTTGTCCTATGGCATGTAAGTAGACCTGGGAAATATGGACAGGATGAAAAAGGCCTCAGATGCTCTTTCGAGGCATTGCCATGACCACATGTAATCAGACCTGGAGATCTGGACAGGATGAAAAAGGCCTTAGATTCTCTTTAGGGTTCTTGCTTGGCAAGACACCCTTTTAAGGTTTTGTGGTAGGAGTCACATGTAATCAGACCTAGAGATCTAGACAGGATGAAAAAGGCCTCAGATGCTCTTTAGGGTTCTTGCTTGGAAAGACACCCTTTTAAGGTTTTGTGACTATCACATGTAAAAGATCCTGGGAGATCCTATAGGTCGGAGTTGTGTACTCGTAACAGCCTGGGATGCTCTTTCAAGGTTTTGTGACGCACGTAATAAGTCCTGAGGATTCCACAGTATGGCCAGTGATGATGAAGACCTGCAGGTGGTGGGCCTACACCCAGTATGAAAAAATACTGGCTCTGTAGAACTTCCTATGACGAGTAGATTCAGATATTGACTGAGATAGTAGCAGCAGTGACGAGGACTATGATTCGCTGATGATGATCCAAAGAAGAAGACTTGTGCTAGCAGATCTGTGTTGAGAAATACCTTCCTAGTTAAGAGGGAGTGTTGATGTATATGTGACTTTGGGATGTATTTCATCTATGTATATTGTATTCCTATAGAGATGTTATTATTCCTATATACGGAAGTGTTTGTATTCCTATAGAGATGTTATTATTCCTCTATACAGAAGTGTCGTCATTTATATTGTAAGTGTCGTAACTTATACTTGATGGGTTATTAGACCACCTTGTTGGGGTCGGTCCTGTATAAGTCATGTGGGTCAAAGGGTTATTAGACCACCCTATTGGGGGTTGGCCATGTGGGTCAAAGGGTTATTAGACCACCCTATTGGGGGTCGGCCTAGTCAGCATTATGTTATGTGGTTAAGTTAAGGTTGACCTAGTAAAGGTTATTAGGCAAGTCAAGTCAAGTATAAATAAAGTGCGGGAGGCACTCTATTTGATCATTCTATTCTTACACACACTCTTTGGAGAGTGGCGCACTTGTGGAGGAGGAGAAGCTGCTGCTAGGAGATGTCTATCTCTTATGCTTGGGTTGTATCATTGCTCTATCTATCTCTGAGGAAGTTATTGGGGTTTTTCACCTTTATGGTTTTCCCCAAGTAAACTCTGTGTCTCTTGTGTGCTTGCATTATTGTGTCCATGATTGATATGCTGTAGATATGTTGTACATGTTGTTCTCTCAATCAAGATCCTAGATCAGATTGAAGTAAATTCTGAAAAACTAACATTGATTACATCCCTCTTCCATTTCTAGTGTGTATTGTTTGTGTAGCCTGTGTTTATGCTCTTTCTTCCATGTCTAGTATTGACACAATTGGGGAGGGTTGTGACACTGCAAAAGATGCTTGAATGGTAAAAAAAAATGTTTTCAATTTGTTCATGTGTTTTTTTATTCTTGAGGATATTTCATTAACTATTTGGATTTGTTGGGGTATATTTATGTTGTCTATGGATTTTCTTTACAATGAACTAATGTGGCATATTATTTATAGTATAGGCCTTAAGCTAGGTGTCCTATTGGTAATGGATTGATTTCATTGAATGGGATGTGCTATCAAGTAAAACCAATTTCATGTCCAAGTGCACATGTTTATTATTTGTTTAGAACATGAAAGTATTGCCAAGCTTTAAATCTTAATACATGTTCTTTCTATCTTTGAATCTTATATCTATTAGTCGGCAAAGCCTTTTTCAAGAAAGGCATGGAGACATATTGAAGCAAAACATATTATAAATACTTATTTAAAAGGAAAAACAATGGAATCAACAACTCTCTCAAAACAAGGGACCTATTTTTGAAGATATAGTTATGTTCAAGAGATGGTGGCTTAGACCATGTTACAACAAAGTAACCACATACTATCATGTTTATTTCACTGGTACTCCAGTCTTCTTAGTGCATAGGTGCCCATATCCACAACATTTGTGAAATAATTTTCAAGACAAGATAAGATAATTTTATTGCAATCCAACAAAATTTGTGAAATACATTGTAGTAAAGAACATTGTCTACTATCACAAATACTATTTTGATTGTCCATTGATCATGTGTGAAATAAGGTAGATAATATATCTGCATAAGCAATTAACATTCAACATACAAATATAGTCAATAAAGTGGCCAGTCTTGAGGGTACATAATATTGCATACATTGTATTTGGATTTGTGAGACACAAGTGGAAAATCCCCCAACCTCATTTGAAGAGGACTTGAATTAGAGCTTGTAGCTTGTAAATATTAATTGGCTCACAAAGGAGAAAATTTATTCCTTTTGGATAATAGAACTCATATATACTTGTATAAATGAGCCCAAAATCATAGCATGTGATTTGAATAATGGGATAAGATTTCATATGAGCCATGGGGAATAAAACAATGGTACTGCTCCATGAAAGCTAAAGAAGAAGTACTATTATCACTTGGATTCCTTTTAGAGTGTGGGAAAGCATCCTCGTATATAGGGTGGTCCAACAATTGAGATGGAATACTAACAAATTCGGTGGTATTTACTAGTTTGGTGTCCAAATTAGTAAATGCATCTCCAAGCTTATTCAACTTGTGTTCACCTAAGTCATTCAACTTTGAGACAAAAAGCCTAATTGGATTGTTTATTGTTGGCAATTCATACACCTCCTCCCTTTTTGCTCCTTTTCCACATAAACTTCACAGTTTGTATTAGCATATTGTCCATTTTGAATAAAATTTGATTTATTCACTACAAATGGAAGAATGTTATTATATTCACATATGCCCCTTTTAGTAGTTACAACTATGTTCCTTGTTCAATATATGCATATTAAATCTATCAAGACTTGCTACTACATGTTAAATAAATAAGTGGAGTTTCTGCTATAAAAATTGGCATCTTAATAACACTAATTGGATTTGACATAGTTCCTTAAGGAATTACTTAACCCAACTAAAAACCTATATCATTGAACTATTTTTGGCTTGAGGTTGGAAATCAAACATGGATTGAACTTCCAAGTTTGCCAAATAGGGTCGTCATATTAAGTATACCAATCCTTTCATAAGGGACATAGAAGATTATCAAGGGTTGATGTATTCTAGTATAATCCTTGGTAATTATGTGGAAATCCTTTTTTCACATCTAACCCAACATTGACCATAAGCCTTCTTGGACAAGTCACATGTGTCAAATGAAATAGATCTTCTATTATTTTTTGATTGATTCAACATCTTCCAAATTATCAAACTACTCACATTATTTTCCAAGCTATACATTTCCACATTTTTAAGATACATTGTATATCTAATTAATGAACTCCATTTGTTGTTTGTGCTAAAATATGAGTACCACATTGTAACTATTTCATGGCATGATCAATAAGTTATTGAGTTAAGGACATGGTTGGAACTTGGAAATTACTTACCATCTAAGTATCCTATACTTTGCTAAGGTTTTTCCATTTGGACATGAGAACTGACTTTCAAGTACAATCCGATATTCAACATCTGCCTTTTAATTCTATCTTCAACCCTCAACGCATAATTTTAAATATATGACAGAAAAAAACACTATAACATCCCAAAACAAATTACAACTAGGAAAGCCTGAATATATTTGAAATCCACCAAATACATTATATGACAGAAAAAGACACTATAACATCCCAAAACAAATTACAACTAGGAAAGCTTGAATATATTTGAAATCCACCAAATACATCAGACCCTAAACTCAGTTATAGTATCAAAACTAAAATGTTAAATATATCTCGTATCGACAGAGTTTGCCCTCTTATTTTCATTATAAATTCTAAAACTACATAGTCTAAATAGAAAAACAACCCACGACACCAAAGATTCATCAAAATCTAACCTAAAAGAAGTTAGATCAGTATTAATTCCATCCGATATAGTTTCAAGCCTAAAACTAGTTGCACCGCAAAAAACCTCCACTGTTTTCTAAACACAATCGCAATCCTTCAATCTTGACGTTGAAACCACCAAAATAAATCTTGAAGTTGAAACCACCAAAATAAAGAGCGAGCGAAGGGGAATTTTAGATAAGTAGTCCCTCCACTGTGGGAGGAAAAACAAAGAAGAGAAACATGGAGGATTTCTCATCTATAGGCGATTAAATCTCCCAAAAGATAATAGAGGAGAGAGACAAACAATAAATCGAGACCAGACAAAGAGAGCCCGTGGACATTGACTCTTTTTTAGAGATGGATTTACAAATGCACTTGCATACAAGGGAAGGGTGGTGCATTGAAAAGATGTACAACAACATCCATGAATGTCTAACATGAGATTTAAGTGAGGAATTAATCGGAGAAATTGTTAGGATATCAATGCGCAGGGTCATATAAGCATGGAGAAGTGGGTAAAAAATCCAAACCAATGAGAAAACAATGAACGTGGCAAGAAAACCCTAAACAAAGAAGATAGTAACGCCAATAAACCCTAAACTGACTTGACCAAATCCCGAGCACAAAAACTATCCCACAGAGGAAGCCAATGTGTGGAGTGATGGTCAATGAGGGATGCCTATGTTTAGTTTTGTGAAGCACCATAGTTAAAATGGGAGTTGTAGCAAGGAATGGGCGTCGTCTTGTCTAGAAAGCAAGTTGTGTGAAGTGATAGGGAACCAAGATCCGCGGAGAAAGAGTAAACCAAAGAGAAACTCAAACCAATAAATGTGTGGTGAGGCACGTGGCACTGATCCATTTTCCCAAGAGATGAGAAATTTAACATAGTTCCTTGCGAGTCAATCTCACCATGAAAACGCCTTCGATGTAAACATAAATAAAGATAACCTTGTAAATTAAAACCAACATAATGAAAAGAATGATTTCAAAAAGGAATAACCCTAGCATCATATGGAACAATAATTATGGACACAAACATGGTCACTTAGGGGCACTAGGTAATCACAATAACATATTGTTAGAATAAGATTATGTTTCTAACATCCATTTGCGAACCTAAGTCCTTGAGCATAGTGATTTATTGGCTTATTATGTCCCCGTAGGAGGACATATATAAATTGGCATTTTATATTAATCTCGCCATACACCAATTTAATTTCCTATTTTTCTAAACTTATACACTGTTTTCAATATAATTTTTTTTTTAATTTTATTTATCTAATCGTTCATTGGTTTACTATAGGAGATGTATGTTTAGTTTTTTTATGCTAGGAGGGGTGGCAGCGCGCTTACACCATCACCTCTCTGACCTAATAGTAAGTGTTTCGGGTACGATAGCTACAAATGAGAGCAACGATGGCCAGATTTCAAAAAACAAATTGATCTTCCTCATCTCATTATAAATCTAATTGTGTGAATCATCTAATGGACTGACGGACTAGTTTGTACCATGGTTTGCACTCACTTTGTATTATATCGTATTTTGTTGAGAGCCTCCTCCTTCAGAAGACCATCTCCCAAATCGAGATATGGGCGGAGCAACAACAACAACAACATCAAAACTTGTATCAAGAGTAATCGTATTCAAGGAACATGAGGAGAAGCCACAATCCCATTTCCATTTCCACATGCTAAATGTATGCACAAGTTTGTATGCTTGGTGTTGTGTTGTGTCTACTGCTGAAACGCCATGGAGTCTTCCTTTTTTCTCTGCTTATATACATCTATGGCATGCTTTCTACATGAGCGCCATGTCCTTTGAGGTGGCTAGAGTGGTTATGCATCCGACTCCCGAATTGGTTTACCGCAATCCACACTTGTTTAAAGGACTCTAGCTTGGAATGGATTATGAGAATACAAATTCTTTGATTGGGTCAATTCTCAAATCCTTTATCTATCTATTTCATATTTTTTTTCAATGATCATAGCTCATAAATTCTTACTGGAAAGATAAATTTTGGATTCTTTTTTTTCAAAGGGTGAAGTCTTTTTGTCTTTTTTATTTTCCTCATATATGTGTTCATTTTCTAATGTAATGCATGCTCCTTTTAGTTGGTTGATGTTTGCCTCTGGTTTATTATTTAATGCAATTTGGTTTGCATATCTCTGTTTTTTTCTTTTTAATACACAAGATATCAGAGTCTTGTTCCATCTTGGGAAACCTAAGAGTCTTAATATTGAAAGAGCTGAGAGTTTTCATCTTAGATAAGATGAGTACATTCCTAATATGTTTATTGCCCATGTGTGCAACATGAGTTAAGAAGACCCTTGGGAGTTGTTGATTTTTTTTATGTTTTATACATACTGTTTGATATGATAGGCATGGAATTATTGGAGATGTTGTTATCAACTTGGCAGATGCGTCTGGACCAGTTTGCAAGTGTTTGGATGACTTATGGAGTTGGGAACTTGATTTTTTGGGAAGTATAGAAATGATTAGGGAAAATAAATTGTAGATTATAAAGGGCACAACATCTCGAGAAAATCCAAATAACTTGCGCTATTATTGAATCCTGAAGTTCCGAAAGGTCATTTGGTCTTAGGCTGAGGAAATCCTAAACGTTTATCATCACATGGCATAACAATGTCGGTTATATAAGCGTCTTCATGTTAGACTGAAATTTTAATAATGATGAAGTTTGGCATTAATTTGTTTTCATTCATTATAAGCACGTCATCTTTAACCCTTGTCAATTGACATGAAGTCAAGTGGGAGTGTTGTTTAAGTTCCCATTTACTGTAATTATTGACAACATTAATTTCTACAATAGCAATAGGTTAGGAACTAAGGCTTCTAGTTGTTGGTTTGCTTGGTGGCCATGACTGATAATGCAGTTTGTAAGGCTTGTTTCAATAGTTGTTTTTATAGTAATACTTGTTAACAAAGGTAAAGGCAGTGACATTGCCACTTCGTGGCTCTTGTTTTTTTATAATTGGGTATTTGGTCTTCTTAGTGTACAATTTAACAAGGGACTAAACTACATAAAAAATTAAAGAAAAAGGAGGAGGTGGTGAGTTGGGGGCATGTTAAATGTTATTTGTACCATATTAATCTTACCCTCCTCTATGTAAATATTTAACAATGGTTGGAAGAATAGAGTTTGGTTTAGCAATATTATTATTCTATGGAGACAGGGTTAATCAACTAGGATTTGGTTTAGTGAGGGATGAAGTAAAAAAGTAAAATAAGATATTCGGGTGAGTGGGGGCGGAAATATTACATAACGTGACCATATGTAATCTATAAGGGAACAAGCAAAATCCCAATGGAGTGGTGCAATGGCACCTGTGGTGGGGAGAGCCATAGATCCCAAAGTCCATTCCTCCATTCCTAGGTAAACTGGACCTACCCTTAATTTCAAATGGAATAGCAGAGTCATTCCAAGGTAGACTAGACCTACCCTTAATTTCAAATGAAATAGTAGAGTAAGTGACTTTCTTGTGAAAATAAATAAAGAAACAAGAGCCTCAAGGTGGCAATGTCCCCGACATTGCCACCTGCAATGGTTGTTGAAGAGCAATTTGAGTTTGCTATGGAATAGTGACTACACTCAATATAATTGTTTAGAAGCTATTGTTTTTTAGAATCCACTTTCAAGGAACGTCATTATGAATGACATCATTATAATAAACAGTTCATTGAATTGGACTTTAGACTTTCAAAAAATGAAAGAGATCCAAGTGCATGTTGAATGTAAATAGCAAATCACATCAAACAATATTAAACCACAATATAGTGTACTGGATTGGATTCAAGCAACACACATCCAAGGTACATTGCATTGCAATCATGCTTTGCATCTGGATCACAACCATGTATTGTGTATCATGCAATTGCAAAATGAGATCCCAAATCCATAGCAATTTGAGTATACCTGATTGAAACATATTTTCTTTGTTCCATATGCAGATATGGAAAAATGCGCATAAATGAAAAAAAGCATTTTCATCTAAGATATATATTTATGTATCAATAGGATGTTCTTGTTTTTTTATATTTGTGATGCTAAATCATTGCATTGTAGGGCTCCAAGGATTGCAAAATAGTTTGTGAATGATAGAACAAGTCATGGTATCAATAAAGTATACTATTGTTGGGATATATAATATTGCCCACAATAAAAAAAAAAATGTCAGTGTGATAAAATAGCGCGAACAAAATTTGAATTCTTTACTGCAATAAAAAAAATGCAATGCAAAGAGTGATGGCTGGTTACCTGGGAAAAAATTGTTGACAAGTCACAAAACTGTTTCACATATAGTTTTTTTGAGGTGGTACATATCACATAGCTTGTGACAAATAAGCATGCTTGAAACAAATATTATCAGGACACTAGACTACCTCCATAACAACACAGTTTCGCAGCAGAGGCACTGATAAAGAATACTTAGAAACACAAATCGCTATTTTATTGGCATTGGCATTATCAAGTGTCCAAACCATTTGATACAAACGAAATGACAGAATAAATTGAAAGGAAAGTAGTTCCAGAGGCACAAAACATAGACCATACAGTTTTCACTATATAGATGCTAATTTATTGCTAGTAGCAGCTACCCAGGAGAGGAAGCATTCCACTAAAATGATAGCCAATACATTTCATTTGCAAGGGAAGAACGAAGATTAGCATGATTCAACTTCCAAGATATTTGCATCGCTCCAATAGTCTAAACCATAGGTAGTATTTCTCATGTCTTTCACTTGTAGATTTTATGGCTTGTCTTCTGAATCATTTTCATTTATGCTTACGTTTTTTCATCAAGGTTTGAGGTCGTATGTTTTGCATATATTGAAGAGGATTGTTATTGACAGAGTGCAGCTGTACAATATTGGATAAAGGTCAAGTGAGGGAGATCGACATGTGAACAACTTTTAAATTAAACAAGGCGTTGGTATAGAATTTCAATAAAAATTATTTAGTGAAGCCCGTTCTCCAGAAAATATCAAGATCACATATTTTTCACTAATTCAGTTTTGCTTGCCTAAGGGCTGGTGTGTCCCATAGGTCAAAGTCCATTGTAATACTAGCTAACACGAATCCAAATAGTATCAAGGAAAACATTTAGAATATCTGCAAAGAAAACATGACGAAGGGCAAAGAGAACATGAAATGTAAAAGTCAAGGAAGACAGATTGAGAAGCAAAACAAGTTATCTGTATGGAATTTCAATAAAAACTAGTTAGTGATGTCAATGGTAACCAAATGTTCTTCTCTTAAAGGATGTTGTCTGCAAGACATCAAGTTCCATTCTAACATTATGTAACATGAATCCAAATAGGGACAAGAAAAATAGTAGGATTATATTCAAAGAAAACATGGCTGAGCACAAAGAGAACATGATATGTGCAATGATCGTGACCCTTAACATGGACAATATGCATGCTGCAAATTTTGAAACTTTAGTCCACTTTGTTGTTGACAGCCCAAAGAAATTAGTCACTACTAAAACTATCATGATTGGAAATATGCAAGCCACCAATGTGGATTTCCGAAGCCATGGTGGAAACATGGGCTCCTTACATGCATAGATTTATGGTTGAGGCTCTAATCTTTACCAATTCAAAAAAACATGTCGTTGAAGAAACCGGATAGAACAAGCAAGACCTCAATTGGTCAATCTACCATGCACATAACACATACCTGGGCAATTAGCTCCGGCACAAACCCAACAAAGCAGTGGCACCATGTCCCCCGCAGGAAGAAACCACGCGAATCAAAAAACCGGCCCAGCTCGCAACACCGGTGTGTCCGACAAGAAACCGACAACTCATTCCTTGCACGAAGAAGTAACAAACAGACAAAGGAAACCGCACCAGAAACAGGTGAAAATTCAAACACCCCATACCACCAACAGAAACAGCCGAGAGGAATGAAGAGCTGGTCACGCAGGAACACCAGCACCGGAGCATCGAAAATGCAACACACTTACTAGATTGGCACCGACACCAACAGTCGAAGACTACCTGAGAGTTAGGCATTGAATGATATGTAAGCAAGAGACCGGAGCGCTTACCCAACAGAGAGACTGCTGACCACCTCCTCGTCTGACAATTTCTCCTTCCGGAGGATTGGGCCATACCTTATGTTAGCTGCTACGCTTCCTGACAATCAAATAATCGCCTTGCAGCCTGTACAGAACGGCTAAAGCTAAGCATCGAGTTACGCAGCATTAAATGCGGCGAGTCAATGCTTAGGGCCCGTTGGATCTGGAGGGCCTTAAGCATTGAGTCGCGGCATTTAATGTTGGGCAGCTCGATGCTTAGCAGCTCTTACCGTACAGAACATTGTCATCGCGCAATTGCATTTAAACCAGGATGACATCACCGCGTCCCCGAGGCCTGTGGCACAGAAGCCCAGGCCTACATCAGGTGTGCATGGAGCCAATAGAATCTCAGTAAAATTGTTTTTAAAAAAATCATAAAAATACAAATTTTTTTACCTATACTAAAACCTTAGGCCAAACCAAAAATTAGAAAATGGTCCTCAGATTATTATCTCCGACCAAATAAATGTCGGGGAAATAACAAACAAGAAAACAAATGGAGATTATACAAATTTAATTTAAGCCGACCATGAAAAGAAATATAGTTAAATTAAACGCTACCACATTCCAAGGTGGATACCCAATCTCCAATTTAGTTTAAGTCAACAATGAAAAGAAAAATATTTAAATTAAACACTCCCACATTCCAACGTGGATATCATGGTTAGGATTGGCGTATTCTTTACCGTTGTTTATGGTATGCATGCCCATATATTTATGGCAAAGTTTTATTTTAATGATGATGGAGTTTTATTTTAATGTTTTTAAATCACGCATTGAAATACACGTGCTTTGCTTCGCTTCTTTTGGTGTTTATTTTATAAGTATTGTCTTGTGATTTTATATACTGATTTGACTTTCCAAAACATATTTACAACATGCACATTTTGTAACTATTTATAATTCACACTCTGTTATAATAATAATTACATATTTACAATTTATACAAATTTCTATTCAGTACATTAGTGTGACATTGTTTTCATGTTTTTATTATTATAAAATATTGTAGCGTGGTTTTACATTTGATTTAATTTCCCTAAACATATTTATAACATTTATATTATGGAATCATTTATAATTTACATATTTTAATATTTGTTGTGTTTAGAGGTGTTTTTTACAACTATATTTTGATTTGATTTCCTTAAACATATTTACAACATTTACATTATGGAATAATTTATAGAAGCATTTTCACAACTCGGTTTGAGAAAGAAGTGTAATTCCATGTTTAATGTGGAGTTTACATATGAAACATTAATAAAATAATGAAATATTAAGTAAATAAAATTTCTATAATGAGACCCTAACCTAAAGTTTAAAACTAATATGAAGTAAAAGTATAATTATGTGCTCAACATTGAGGTGGCACTTTAATAAACTAAAAATATATTAAGCGAAGAGATATATATTCTAATTAATTAAAATTTAAAAAATAAATTAAACTTGGATACCTCTTCCTATGTGATGTGAAATATGTATTTCAATTAATTAAAACTTAAAAAATAAATTAAACGTGGATACCTCTTGCTATGTGATGTGAGAGTTGATCCATGATTAAACCATGGTTTACATAGGAGGGATTTGAGCACATATGAGAGATTTGCATACTAAACCAATATAAATTCATCTTAACTCTAGATCTGCCAAGCCAAAAAAGATCAAATTCCTTGATCCGGATTTATGTGGGAACGAAATAAAAGATAGCATATACAAAATCATATACAGAGATATATTGCAAATAACACAGTGATACAGTAAACACATATTCTATTAAATAGCGGAAATAGAACAGATTGTAAAATACAATAGCTAGAATGGTGGTAGCTATCTCTGAGAAGAGATGTGGCTGCTATGCTCATTCGTGCCAAGATGAATACAAAGAGAGGCCGAAAGGGCCTATTTATCATAAGCATGAGGGAAAGAATCCCAAACATCCAAAAACCTAACCCTAGAAGATGAATCGTCATAAAGTTTGCAGCCCCAAGGTGGTTAGTTGAACAGTCAACTTCCCGGAGTCATAACTTTTGCATACGATCTCCGTTTGAGGCACTCGGTAGCTTGTTGGAAAGGTCTATCCGAGATTTACAACTTTCAACTGCGGCTAGATGGATGCCATTGGCAACCATCTGGCCCCCCAAATTGCCAAAAAAGGTCATTTAGGGCCTCAAAACGGCCCCGGAAGTTTAGGACCCGAAAAACCGTAGAAAAATTACTAGAAAATTGGCAAAATGGGAAACTGTTTTGAGCTAGTGGAATAGGTGGGTGGCTACCGATATCCATCTGGATCAATCCTCCCCCCTTAGTAAGCAATGGTCTCCATTGCGTCAAATCTCTTATCATATGTCGAGCTGTGTGTCGAGTTGAGCTCTTGGTGCGACATTTGCTAAAGCAGAAAGGTTGCCTTTCTTTGACATCTTCAGAGGGTTGTAATTGTTGTTGATGGATGTGCTAGAGCTGTTCAATAGTTTTGGTTGTTGTGGTATCCTTGGTATGCACCGGTGTGGATGGTTTCTTTTTGGAGGAGCACCTTGAATGCGTGGCCTTGCACTGTAGAGGTACCCAAATAGGCGATGCTGCACTAACTTTGTGTTTTTCTTGTTTCTGCTGAGTAGAAGGATAATCTGCAGAGGTTGTGGATGTCTCTGCAATCTGATGTTCACCTTTAGTGGCATTTGCGAATAGGAAAAATTTCCCAGTGTGGGAGATTATCTTCCTACCCTACTTGGTTGGGGTAGGTGAAACTGTCTCTGGTATCCGATAGAGTTGTCCTCCCAAAGTGACAATGACACTACGAGGTCGGGATTCATATATAGCATGACGCTTCCACATATATGGTTGTCCTAAAAGAACATCACATACTTCGAATGGGGCCACATCACATAATACCTCATCTTTGAAGGGCTTGATGCCATATGGTAGGCGACATTGGTGACTGACACGGATCCTTCGTCCTTGGCTTAGCCATCCAATGGTGTATGGTTGTGGGTGTGGCATTGTCGGCAGGGCCAGGCGCTTGACGACCTCTGCTGAAATGAGATTCTTCCGGCTACCGCTATCAACGATGAAGTGCAGCGGGGTGCCTTTTACCCACATCTGTGAATGGAAGAGGCGTTCTCCTTCTTCTGGCTCGTCTGGTTCATCAGGTTGGAGCTTGGTGGTAGCAATGGTGGCACTAGGTTCCGCGTCAATGATCCGTCTTCCCCTTTTTGGTTTGGACTCAGAGTCAGAACCCGCATCTGATTCAGATGCTTTCACTTCGGCCACCAGCGACTGCTTTGAGCGGCAATCAGCAGTGTTATGCCAATGGCTCTTATGGAAGTCGCACCACTTCCCGGTATCTTTCTTTGTTTTTTCGGTGTCCTTTGCTTGCGGCTTGGACTGGTTGTCCTGATACTACCCATCTTTGCTCTGTCCTTTATTCTGTGGGTTGGGACTGCCCTTTCCTGTCTTTTACTGTGACGGGTTCCCAAGCCCAAATTGCCGCGTCTTTTGTTTGAGCTTCTGCTCGCTTTTGACGGCATATCGACAGGCCGCGCCCAAGGAAGAGATGTCCAGAAATTTCATTTCGGTCTGGATGTATCTATGCAGACCACTGCGATACTTGAGCACCAGATGTCGCTCCGAATCTTTGATACCCAACTTGGTGCATAAGGTATGGAAGATATTTGTGAACTCTGGCACTGCTTGGTCTCTTTCTTGTCGCAGTATAGTCCGTTTGGTATACAAGTCGTCATAACTTCCAATAGGGTAGTATTGTTCCTTAATAGCATCCCTGAAGGATTCACAGGTGGCCGTGACTAAAAATAATGAGGCTTCTTCTGTGTCCTTTTGCTCGCAGAATGTTTCCCACCAATCTTTGACATGGGGAACAACTTTGAGGAGTGCAAAAGTAATCTTTTCTCTATTCGAAAAGTTATGGACAGAAAAATACCCTTCTAGTAGATCCAACCACTTATCTACGGCATCTGCGTCTATCTGTCCTTCAAATATAGGAATATCGAAGTTGATTTGTACCTTGAAGGGGGAGCGCCTCCGCTCGAGGAAGATGCGTCGCTTGTTGGTAGTCGCCGAAGGATTTGCGCGAAATTATCCATCATCCCATTCCTCTGCTGCGTGAGGGCTTCCTCAAGCAACATTTTGATAGGATCTCCTGTCTCGTCATCTTTCTTTTCTCCTGCCATGAGAGGTCGCTTGGGAGTGCGAGAGCTTTTGTCCTCAAGAGAAACAAGCTCGAGACCCAATTCTTTGTACCCTGACCTCATTGGGGACATGCATTAAGACGACAAGGAGCAGACCGCTCTGATACCACTGATCCGGATTTATGTGGGAACGAAACAAAAGATAGCATATACAGAATCATATATAGAGATATATTGCAAATAACACAGTGATACAGTAAACACATATTCTATTAAATAGCGGAAATAGAACAGACTGTAAAATACAATAGCTAGAATGGTGGTAGCTATCTCTGAGAAGAGATGTGGCCGCTATGCTCATTCATGCCAAGATGAATACAAAGAGAGGCCGAAAGGGCATATTTATCATAAACATGAGGGAAAGAATCCCAAACATCCAAAAACCTAACCCTATAAGATGAACCGTCATAAAGTTTGCAGCCCCAAGGTGGTTAGTTGAACAGTCAACTTCCCGGGGTCATAACTTTTGCATACGATCTCCGTTTGGGGCGCTAGGTAGCTCGTTGGAAAGGTCTATCCGAGATTTACAACTTTAGACTGGGGCTAAATGCATGCCGTTGGAAACCATTTGGCCCCCCCAAATTGCCAAAAAAGGTCTTTTAGGGCCTCAAAACGGCCCCGGAAGTTTAGGACCCGAAAAACCGTAGAAAAATTACTAGAAAATTTGCAAAATGGGAAACTGTTTTGAGCTATTAGAATATGTGGATGGCCACCGATTTCCATCTGGATCATTCCTTGAAGTACGCAACTTTTCTAAAATCATTTAATGATCAAGTTAATAAATTGCAGCCTAATCATTTCTAAAATTTATTTTAAAAACTTCTTTTGCTATGTTGTCAAGCTTCTATTACACTAGAACTTTGAGATTAAAGCACACAATGATGCATTGTTGTGACCATCACCAAATACATTCTTAATGGTGTGCTAAGCACTCGTTAGAGCATTAGGGTGATGCGAGGAAAACTAAATTAAATAATTGAAGTAAAAATGTTTATAGAAGATAATTAAAGAGTTTTATGAGTGTGAGGAAAACTAAATTAAATAGTTGAAGTAAAAATGTTTACAGAAGATAATTAAAGAGTTTTATGAGTGTATGTTTAAAGAAAACTAAATTAAATAGTTTAAGTAAAAATGTTTATAGAAGATAATTAAAGAATTTTACGAGTGTATGTTTGCATGTGAGACTTAATAACATCTAACATAAAACTAATTAAAATTAGGGTCCTTAAGAAATAAGTACAATGTGTAAGAATTAGTATGATTGATTAAAATTAGGGTTTTTAAAAAATAAGGAGAATTTGTAAAATGAGTATGATTGATGCAAAATGATTATTAGTAGGGTAATGGAGATACTTGTAAGTAAGAAGGTGCACTATTCTTATAGAAGTTCAAAATTTTAATTAGTAAGTTAATTTGGTGGTTTTTTTAACAAAATTTGAAGTAAAATCTTCGGTGTTAAAATAAGAAGATGTCTTATTGATAATGAATGTATATGTCCTAAGAATATAAAAATTAAATATTTTATTATTATTTTTTATACGATACGATTTCTTTGTTTCCTTGGGTCTCCTTAATGCTTTGGTGCACGAAATAAGGGATGTACCGAGTAAATTCTTTTATCAAACTAGCATTTGCCTCAGGAGGGGCAAAAGGAACACTGACAAGAAAAGAGCACAAGGAAAGAAAAATAGTTTAGGCAGAGTATGGGCAATAGGTCATACTAGTATCATTGAAACAAAAAACAAAATGACAATTTAAGTATGAATCTTCAACTAACTAATAGAAGCACTTCCAAACATGATGTAAACACTTTCAAAGTAACCTTGAAAAATAACATGGTGAGGCAACTCAGAATCAAGTACAAATAAGAGATATCTAACAATAGTTCAACAAGAATAGGAGATATCCATATCTGCCTAAAGGCTCTATATCCCTCCTTAAGTCAGCCTTCAAAATTCTAATAGTCGTATCGTAGGTTCTCAATGAATCATTTCAAGAATCAAATTGGATCACAAGGAACATCATTGAGTCTATATGGGCTTGAACTATCTAAATCGCGTCGATCGATGGAAAATTGGAAGTTGCTCCGCGCTAAGGTAAGTTGTGTACAAGTTGAAAGTAGTGCAATAACCATAAAGGAAATAAAGAGTTTTTTTCTCCATTCAATTGTATTTTTCACATAAAGTAAATGCACACAAGTAGCTAATTAACCTTTTTGCCTAAAATAAAATTCACCTTATAAAATGCAATTATCAACCAATAAACCTAGAAGTATTTTCCCAAACATTCTCAATAATCTTATGATAAATAATATAGCGCAGCATCCTATCTCAACACCTTTATAGATAAATTCACTAATGTGAAGATTACAAGGTCATCATCATTCAGCTCTTCCAAATGTCAAAAAACCATGCAGTTATTTAATGATCTGGAAAAGGAGGCTATCAAGCTCTTTAAAATCTTAAACAATAATATGCTTAAGAGTCCCACCATAAACATATATGGTACATACAGGCAAGCATTGCAAATTAGAAGCTAATATGTTAAGTGCACCACTACAGTTTAAGATTAGTAATATGTGCATCGTTTACTTGCAGTGAAAACAAGTACAGGGAATGGAAAAATGAACATGGAATGGAAGGCCCAACTTTTCTAGGAGACAAAAACTGTTGTAGTGAAAATTAAATAAATCATCCTCTCATCTGAAACCAATAGATAAATTGCATACATGATCAAATACTAAATTTAAAGATTGAACATACAAGTAATACTAGACGACTACACATTACGCTTTCAAAATGTGCCCAACATTATATTGTCAAGCTTACTTGATTGCATTTTACAATTAATTTGTGTTCAGGACTTTTCATGGGAATCACTAAATTTTCTTCTTGGAATGGCCTCGAGTTGTATTAGCTCTGGGTACAGATAGCAATCAATTGGGGAACATACCCTAAATAAATTTGTCCCTAAAATGGATTTGGGATGGGTATGTAGAATGAATACGTTTTTGTGTGAACCTTGTAATGTTGTGAAGTATGATGCCTTTCGGTATCAGAAACCATCGCTATAAAGTCTAATGCAAAAGCTAGGAAATGAATACCACTAAGCTGTAAACAAGAAGACAAATTCAATTTTAAAAAGAGCAATTAGTTGGTTGAGCATTAAATCCTATGATAGCCATAACAATCTAGGGCTATTAGCATAGATAGAAGCCTCTATGCAAAGCAGAAAGGAAAAGGAAGCCTCTATGCAAAGTAGAAAGGTAACTACTGTAACTATGGTATTATGATTATAGTTACGCTGCCGAAGGAAATGTATATGACGGACGAGGGTGGCTTACTATCCAGCCACTCCTGCATGCTGCCAGTTCCCTTCCACGGATCTACACCGACTCTGGCGTTGGGCGGATTATTCACCAGAACCCACGACACATCATTGAGACCATCTAATTGGTGGAGATAAATCTGTAGTCTCTCCTCTGGATCTGTGAATTCCAAAGGTAAATCCCCCATATTATTATGTCCCGTGTAGTGGAATATATAGTAATTGCATATTGTTATTATTATTAACAAGTTTTTACATGAGCTTGATTTGTTAAAAATGTAATGTTTAAATTTGATATTTTTTATTATACTAAAACAATTTGTATCAGTAATTTTTTATTGGGAGTTTGATTCGCTCATAAATGGTGACGTCCATGCTTGGTTTTTGTATCACAGGATGGGGGTTGGGTTTTGTAGACGTCAACAACATTTTTGCTTGAAATTAATAAAGGTCATAAGTAATCCATGTTGCCAACTAATTTATAATATTAATTACTAATAATAAAGGATTGGTATGCGGATGGTGAGAAGTGGAATGGTCAGAGAGAAAAGTCCAACGAAAGCGATCGGCGACTAAAGGAAAGTGCGTCGAAACAGTCGGTAGAGATAGGTGAGCTCACCGATTGGAGAGAAAAGTGTTGCGAAAGCGGTCAACGACGAAATCCAAGTGTACTGAAATGTTGGTGGAGATTGGTGAGTCCGCGATCGAAGTGATTTGCTCATTTGTAGCAAAACGGTCGGTGTAGTGTGGACTACCAATTTCTGTCTGTGTGGTACAATTTGGAGGTGTGAGTCTCTACATGATTCATACAATGTTGGACTGGTAATCTTAGACTGCAGAACTTATATCTCAAACGCTTGGCAAGCCAAGGCATATTATATACAGCCGATATCTATGGATAGATTAGCAAAATTGGCAAAATGGATAAATTTGAGTCAACAATGGAAAGCTAGGGCATACCATTGGCAAAATTAAAAGTTTTGAGGAATCAATTAGAAACTGTTTCTAATTGGCAAGCTACTTGGCCATGGACACGCACTTAAGCCTAGTAGTTGCTCACACTAACCTTGTGGTATACAGAATCTACCTATTCTGTTTTCCAATGAAATTATTTGGAATTAGTTGAACTTGTTCCAATAACTGAAGGGAGGTGCTTTTAAAACGAGCATAAACACAATTTCATGTGTTCAGTGTTTGTGCTCGATATATCTCCATCAATAAATATAAATTATCTTGTTTAAAAAAATAAGTTATATTTATATATCTTTAAACACTTTATAAATTAATATACATGTGAAATTATCTTAATTACCTTACAGTAATATGTATATATATTTTATTTTTTTAACAAATCATAATCAACGTGTAGCCAAGATTAATATTAATTGATTCCAGTAATTGCTCATACTATTTCATTATACAGAAAATATGTTGAACAATTAAACCAGTACTTTCTTATAGTGTCATTCCGTACGTCATCTAATCTATCGAGTTTTCATTTCGCTAAGTTGACGGGTGGCTCGCTCCCCTTTCTTTCCTATGTGGAGGACAACACAAATGCATTAAAGGTAGAAGAAACAAAGATGGGGTAAATCTATGCTGAAGTATCATGTCAATCAAAGATACAACATGTGACTTATGCAGCAATAGAATCAAGCTCATCAAAGAACAAGACACATAGTGCAGATTGTCGAGATTTTTCAAAAATCTCTTATACATTAACCTAAGCTTCTCCAAACCACATTGTTAAGAATTTTAAGCCTTTTACACTGATGAAATCAGCTTGACACTCATTAGCAATGGCTTTTGCAAGTAGAGTCTTCCTACAACGAGGTGATCCATAAAACAACAGCCTACAAAACAACATTGAATCATTGGTGATTTACCGTTTGAAGGTTACTCTTGACATTTTCCAAACATTGGGCACCTCAACAAACTATCGAACAAATCTTAACATGTTGTTATTTATACACTATTTACTATAAATTAACAAATAAATATAGAAAGACAACATTGCACCATAGTGTTTATATACACAACTTAAACCTTACAAACCTTCTAAGGGATGGGTCAATGTACTATTTGGCATTTTGTTGCTCCAATCACAATAAAATAGACTCGAGTTTTTAGCTCATCCAAAGTAACGATCTGATGTGCAACCTATTGGTTCGCTAGATTAGCTATGAATTTTGTTGCTGCCAATAATAGAGGCTGCATAATAGCTAAACAAAAAATAAGCATATCATGCAAAAGATAGTTTCAAAATAAAACAGGAATCGACAAGGCCAAAAATTAGCTAATAAGATAAAGGCAAACCAACCTTGTCATTGTGTTTGAATGCCCTTTTAAGTTGGAAAATAATTCTTCTCAAAAGCAGATTACCAACTTTTGGAATTTTTGTATTCACCACAGCAACCAAGGCAGTGAAAAACATCAGTAAATCTAGGTGATGGCATTTGGGATTTCATACATGACTTGCAACTCTCTTTTTTCGAGTTGAAACAACGGGGGGATTCGCTTTTGGAAATTCTATAGTAGTGTTTCCTTCTCTTGCCCCTACTGTTCGATTTCTAGGTGTTTCATCATCCCTCCTCTGTTCATGGTTATGTCTATCAACCCTCTCATTTGGCTCCTTGTGTGAAAGGTCCGACCTTGATCTCTTATAATTGTCCGCGGTCGGCGTGATTCGCTCATTTGCAGCGAAATAGTTGGCGACCTTTGTTGTTTTATACCAACGTTCGCGTCAATTTACTTTTGTTGAAAACTTCCGTCGTTAGCCGGTCGGCGTGTCTTGTTCAAATGATGCGAAACTGTCGGCGCAACTCACACAATCGATGCGAAACTCTTGGCACAGATTTGTCAAAATGATGCGAAAATTCACAAAATAACTGCGACATGTTTCGTCGTAAAAGCATGAGTTGTACGTAGTCGAAAACTCACCCTTTTCTTCAAACTCTTAGGTCAAAATCAAGATTACAAGACATTTGAAGGAACCACATAATTTTTTAATCGTGTTACCTCCACCTAAGGGAATTGTCAAATTCAGATTGTCCCCATTTGTTTCTGCATAAGGTGTCTAACCAACAACCACAATAACCATGATAGACAATATCAGCAGCAAGGTCATTGATCACGGTACACCCTCGCTTCAATTCATTTCATCTTGAAAGTTCCTTGATGAGATCTTGCTCTAATAGTCCATTTGCTAATAATCACTCTTAGATATGTGATCTTCTGAATATGAGAGTGCAGAAAAATGTAGGTGAGTTCCTCCGTTGTTTCGGAAAAAGAACCTTAACTCTTCCATCGGGGCCAGACTTGTTCGTCAAAAAGGCTGTTGCGATAGACTTACGTGAGTTTCTCCGCCGTTGCGGAGGACTTTAATTAAAACCTTCCGCGATTTCAGAGACATTTAATCTATTTCCTCCGACAAAGCGGACAGAATGTCTTAAACCTTCCGTCGTTGCGGCTCAGATCCTTGAGTTTTACTTAGTCAAAACACTGTACTTTGCAAGCCCACTTCCCCCTCGAAACGTTAAGGCAGCTACGACCAGTAAAAGAAGCCAAATTGCAGAATGGCGCGTCATTTTCGAATTCAGATGGATATATTTAATTTCTCCAGAGAACCTACAATTCCAGTGGTGCAAGTAAAGGGTAATCTAGGCATATATTACCACTTCCAACTTACAAACAGAAGCACAAAAACAGAGCGAGAAGTTCATCTCTTTTTCTCTATTCTGTATTCAATCAATTTCATATTTATTTTGGAGAATAATGGGGTGTTAACAGAAAACTCTGCCATTACAGTTAAAATATAGCCGCGAGAGGTAAAGCTCAGTCAATACTCAACCCCGCTGCTTTTAGTTTCAAGGTTTAAGATCTTTTTAGCTTGAAAGGATTTACAGGGTATTCAACAGACATAGATGAGAACTGGAAGCCAGTGCAAGAGGTCGGGGATTGACCTTCACGGTATCGTCCAGGTACTATCTTATGTATTTATCCGTGCTGAAGAGATGAAGTCCGGTGATAGCATTTTATGAATATGTGTCAAAACTGTAGATGAGGAGCAAGGGCATATGGGTTTAACAGAGTCTTATATTGTTCTACCATTTATGGCTTCAGTTTTGCAACAATTTCTTTTGTAAATTATTAAAATATGAATATATGCAACGCTTTTGGCATTTCTGAATGTTGTATTTATTAGCATGGTCACAAATATGTGGCATGTGAATCTCCATAGACTTGCCACAAATTGCTGTCGGATTTTCACTCAAAGCTCTAAACCATGCAAAAAGATTGTTGCACCGGCCACAAATTGTTATCATAGTATTACAACCATTGCTGCTTTTTTGTTTAGGGATTTTCAATCAAAACTTTAAACCATGCAAAAAATTGTTACATTGCAAGACTTGAAACAAATTCAGCTAATTCCTTGTAATCTTTCTTCGGACTCTGTATATGGGATTCAACAATACATATGGTGATGGTAATATTCATGGGTTGTTCAAACGCTGAGTTGGTATCATTTGACAAGTGAAATCAATGCCAAAGAGGCAACAGCTACGACCTTTAATATATATCTAAAGTTTGCATGAATTCGGACTCTGAAGTGGGTGCATTGGAGAATGGCAGGAGCCATTGTATCCATAGAGAAGATCCGTGGAAGGTCATGTGAAAGTATGCAAGGAATGCAAAAAAGGATAAGCTGGAGAAATTATAGTTCCAAGTAATAATTGTCTCAGGTTTAATTGATTTTTTGTTTCTGGTGACAATACTCATATCAGATGATAAGAGTGGATCAATTCCATCATCTATTCCATCATTTAGTATTCTAGTCGATGATCTACAGGAATGATAGAGTGAGTCCAGAAAAAAAAAATGGAGTCGTTAGTGAAGAGGTCGTGTTGGACACCTGAGAAAAATCACTTCCTGGAAGGAGTTGCTGCTAGAAAAAGCTGTCATGAAGGGAGAGACGTTGCAGGAGTTTTAGTGGTGCACCGAAAGGGCTCTCAACTGGAGTCTAAGAGGTGGCCCTGATCTGATCATCAATTACGGTGGCGACGCAGCATTGTTGATCATGAGGGGGGTGAAGGATGAGGAAGAGTCTGTTAAGAGTATGGTGGGAAGAGTCTTCTATACTCTCGACGAGTTAACCAAGGCAAACGTTGTGAGGATCCGGATAACTCTGTTGCTGAAAATAGTTGAGAGAATAGACTACTCGCTGTTGAATTGCATGTCTATTTTGTTCGAAAAAACATAACTCCTATGCACATGATAAAATGTTATATTTTTTATATTAAATGTTTCAAATATCTTAACTCCATACTATTCAAGTATTCAACTCTTAACTCTACTCGCAAAAATATACTTTACATCATCTCGACCAATTAGGTAAACACGGAAGAATATTTCTTCCATATCTTTGCTTTCCATTTTCACTATTATATTTTAGTGGAATAATTAACTGTAAGGCATTTTTATTATGAGAAAATTTCCATTTTTTTTGTTATAATTTAGTGGAATAATTGGTTTTCAACCTACTTGTTCGTTGGCTCCTCTCCAGTTGTCTTCTTTGTTCTCTATTTGTCTCCATCCTCTTCTGCTACGTAAAGGAAGCTGCCTTTGTAGACTCCTCGAGACCTAGTGATCGAATCTATCCATTACTGGAGGTGTAGTGGTTGAATCTGTCTATTACTGGATCTATTTGGAAGCTGGAAGTTGTTATAGGTGATATTCTATTTAGAAGTGAAAGAAATCAAATCTAGTCTTATTTCTCGTCCTTATTTGCATGGCCACAAAACCTTCAACTTAGATCTTTTTTATCCTTAATATTCAACAATTAAAACTATTATTTTGGACATCAACTAAATTCTGCTCTCCTGTCAAACATTTATATAGCATTGAAAATTTAAAGGTGAGAATTTACCAGCAACCTGTAGTTTCATATGGTGTTTGGTTTGATCAAGTTGAGCATGTAGGAGAAGAAGGATGAAGGACTTGGTGGTGTCTGCAAAATATCATGAGAAGACGAGAAGAATCTCGCTGCATAGAAGAATCGATTGGAAATAGATCATTCAGAGCATTCTATTTTTTTATTGATCCAAAAGGTTATCCATAGAATATACGAGAGTGACTTTATTTTGAAAAAAGAAAAGAAATTAAAAACATTTATTATAGAATTTTTTAAAAATGTTATATGGGAATTTTGTCATTAACTTTTGTTTATTAAAAAATAAAAATAAAAGATTGTTGTCATTACCTATTTAATGTTTGATTTTAATGTGATGAATTCTATATATTTTTATTGAATATTTTTAAGAAGACAATTATTTTTAATATAACAAATTTATAAATTTTATTTCTTATTATAATTTTCACTTTAAATTCTTAATTTTTATATTCAACTATATTTAATATACACTTATTACTTTGCATATTCATTTGTTACCTATAATTTTAAATTAAAATGCAATAATCTTTCACCAATTTTCTTAATAAAACCTACTATATTTTGTAAAGTTTAAATCAATGATTATAAATTTAAAATATAAACATAAAATAAATAAATTAACCAAAAATCTTTGATCTAAAATTCAAAAAATTTCATTAATAAAACATAATATAAACAATATCAAAATATTACATCCCCGTAAAACTTAAAGCACTGTAATCTAATCCATGGAAAGTCAAAAGCTCCTTTCCAATATATATATATATAAAAAGAACATTTCATGATTTTCATAATAATAACATTGCATCTTAAAATTTAAACAAGCATATATCATATATCAATTTATTTAAAAAAATATTTTTATATAATTTATTTTTAGAAATTAAGATCATGAAGATGAAATGGAATGTCACTGTCACACTATTGGACAATTTATTATACATAGGTTTTTATTTCTTGTTGCAGACTACGGTGAACAATTTTGCTGCAGTTAAAAAGCATGCAAAGTTTGAGAATCCAATCCACATTTCATTTAATTAATAATTAATAATAAGAATACGGACAAATGGAGATGTCGTGTGGTCCAATCTCTCTCTAGATAAGTATGACATACTCTTTACTGTCCTTTTCTAAATGATGACGTGGCAATCTTGTTTCCAGCTGTGACCGACTGGTGAAACATATCAAATATATTCTGCAAGAATTTCAAATAGAAAAACCCACGTCATCAACGGTGTTGGACGGTACCGGAAATGGATGCAAAGGCATAGAGTACAAGAGCGCCGCCCTCATGTTTAGCGCCAGGACGCGAGTTCGAATCCTAGTTCCTACTGACTGCACGTCTACGTATCTGAATATTCAACTGGGATCTACACCACTTGGGTTTTGACAAATTTGAATTTTCCAACGAATAAACCGACATTTGTTGTTGTTTTAACTATGGTGCCGTGGCGTGCTTTGTGAAGAGGAATGTGGGTGTGTTATTATTAAAATAAAATAGGAGTGTCTGATTTTGATGGGTACCGTGTAGTATGTAGTAATTTGATAGAATTAGGTGATGAAAATCCCAATTTCATCACTTAAAATTTGTAGGTATAAAACATTTGAACAATTCTATACTATCGTAGAAACTTTGAAGAATACTATACTATCGTCCGAGTTAGTATCAGTATCAAATCTGATTGTATTCCGAGTTAGTATAAAATCTGGTTGTTGTATTGACTTCTGGAGATTGGGTAAAAGTAGGCAGAGAAGTATTGCCCAGTCTGAATCTACCTGGACGTTTCGTCCTGAAAAAATAAGAAGTAAAATGCTTCTAATAGATTGATTACAACTTGATTTAGGATTATAGTTTAAAAAAACCAGAAAAGTCCTCATTCCCATTTGGTAGAAATGACAACCTGCTTGAAATTACCATAATCGGTCTCAAAACAAGTTTAGGACGACAGAATGAAGCTGTCCAATGAAAGTCAATAACCCTCTTTTCAGGTTACCAGGTTTCTCATGTTTCCCGGGTCTTAAAACAAAAGAAACAGTCCACACTGCAATTATCAAAACTTAAAATTCAAGATATTTTGCCCAATTTAACACCAAAAGGAACCGGGAAAGGAGGGGTTTGCTACACGTTTAGTTTATTCTCTTTATCCACCAGGATTGAGCTCAGCGGCCGGTGCTGACTGACAGACCGCTGATAATGACCGTAGAAATTGGAGTGATTGTGTACTTGAAGAGAATGGCGTATGGGGGAGAAGTCCAGTACAGTTGCAAGTGGTACGTACGTGTGAATAGTGAAAGAAGGGTGGGATTGGGGAAAAGCGTAAGGCGGGAGATTTACCCGAGTTTTATCGGCCGTTGTAACTTAAGCTAAACAATTCATCGGAGAAGAAGGAAATGTTCATCTGCCCTTTTACGGAAGAGTTGATTGGAAATGTCCGCCATTGCGGAAAAAATAGGCGAAATCCTCGGTCATTTCGGAAAAAGAACCTTAACTCTTCCGTCGGGCCAAACTTGTTTGTCAAAAAAGCCGTTGTAGTAGACTTAGGTGAGTTTCTTCACCATTGCGGAGGACTTTAATTAAAACCTTCTGCGATTTCGGAGACATTTAATCTATTTCATCGACAAAGCAGATAGAATGACTCAAACCTTTCGCCGTTGTTGTATTTCTTGTTTTAGTTTATTGGAACTTTTCAGACGACATCATTAGACAGTGCATTGCATCATTTTCCATGCTTGACTCCGTGTTAGACACGTCCTCCTCCAGGTTTTCTTGCTTTTTATCTGAACGAACCTATTACCCTGTTCGGTGAGAGTGAGATAATGCTTTTGTTTCTTCTACTGATCTGTAGGACTATACTTGCAGAATACTCTGTTAGTAACTAACTGTGCAGTTACATAAGAAGCTTGCGATAGATGCAGACTCGCGTCTCTATAAAAAGTTAGAACACAGGATGCAATAAAATAATTTATTATATGAATCTCTGCTCGTTGTTATAGGCTACAGTGACTTACTGTATATCTACGAATTAGTCAGAATTTGACTTCCAACCTCATTCACGATGAAGTTTATAAAAGAGCCTAGTTTAAAATAGTACAATGAAATGAAACAACACAGAAAACAAGAGAGAAGCTTTTAATCAAACACGGGAAAAGAAAACCTAATTGTTTATTTCCCATTTATCTTTAGACTTCACAGCTTTATATTTATATAGATTACATTGCATAGAAATAAAGGCATTATTTACATGCCGTAAAATCAGCTATAGGTTGCTGTATAATTCTTCAAATTATTTAATTCTTCACATACATTAGCATGCAGTGAAGTTTGCTGCAAATTTATTTAATAAACACTTGCAACCTAAAATAGACACCGTCAAATTCTGCACAGCATCAATTATCAACATACTCCCCCTTGATGCTGAGAGAGCTCACAATAAAATCTCTGAGAATAAAAAACTGGGCCTTTGACACTGCCTTAGTGAAGATGTATGCTAGTTGTTTTTGAGTGTTGATGTATTTCAATTCAACTTGCTTCTTTTGGACCAAATCTCGAATAAAATGATACTTCAAGTCAAAATGTTTTGTCCTGCTATGATGTACTGGATTCTTGGCCAATTTGATGGCACTCATATTATCACAAAAATTACTGTAGGTTGAATTTGTTTTTCTTCAATTTCTTCAAGAACTTTTCTAAGCCACAATGCTTGTGTGCCTGCTGAGGTGACTGCAACATATTCTGCTTTTGTAGAAGAAAGAGAAACTATACTTTGCTTCTTTGAGCTCCAAGTGATCAAACCAGAACCAAAAGAAAAACAGTTACCAGATGTAGACTTTCTATCATCCAAACTACCTCCCCAATCAGAATCATTGAAGCCAACCAATTCAAAACTCGTAGAAGTATAGTAATGAATGCCAAAATTTAGAGTTCCTTTCACATACCTCAGAATTCTTTTAGCTGCATTCATATGCATTTCAGATGGCATTGCCATATACCTAGAAACAAGTGAAACTGAATAAGCAATATTAGGCCTTGTGTGTGTTAGAAACATTAAGCTTCCAACAATACCTCTGTAAACTATCTCATCAGCCATTCCAGCACCATCATCTCTATACAACACAACTCCATGAGCATTTGGAGTAGGAGATGGTTTGCAATCAACCATATCAAATTTCTTCAACATATCCTTTGCATACTTTGTCTGACAAATAAAAATTTCATCTTCACTTTGATAAACTTCCATTTCAAGAAAATATTGCATGAGGTTTAAATATTTCATCTCAAACTCACGCATCATAGCAAATTTGAATTCATCCTTTATCTTAGAACTGCTACCCATATACAACAAATCATCAACATATAAACTGACAATAAAAATATTATTACCTTCTTGTTTATAGTAAAGGGTAGGTTCACTCTTACTTCTTTTGAAGCCATTGTCTTGAAAATATCCATCAATCCTGGCATACCAGGCTCTTGGTGCTTGCTTTAGGCCATACAAAGCCTTCTTCAACTTGTAGACTTGATGTTCTTTTCCTTGCACTTCAAAACCCTGTGGTTGTTCCACATAGACTTCCTCTTCTAAGTACCCATTCAAGAAGGCACTTTTCACATCCATGTGATGAATGCTCCATTTCTATTGTGCTGCCAGTGAAATCAATATTCTAATAGTCTCTTGCCTTGCTACAGGTGCAAAGGTTTCTTCATAATCAATGCCATACTTATGTGTGAATCCCTTAGCAACTAACCTTGCTTTGTGTCTTTCAACAGTCCCATCACTGTTATACTTTGTCTTGTAGACCCATTGAGTACCAATTTTTTTCTTATCATGTGGAAGATCTGTAAGCTCATAAGTATCATTCCTATGAATTGAATCTATCTCTTCTTGCATAGCTTGCACCCAAACCTCATTAGTAGAAGCTTCTTCAAAACTTGATGGCTTAAAATCAACTTGTGAAAATAAAGCAAAATTTACAGTCTCACCTCTTGGATTTTCTTCATGTGCCAGACTTGTACTTCTCTAATAAATTTCATTCAAGCTTCTCACCTTCCTTGTGGTACTTGGACTTGAATATGGAGAACTAGATGAGGGGCTATTTGGTGGATTTGTAGCATTTGGAACTAAAACATTGGTGGGATTCTCGTTATTAATATCATCAATAATAGCACCATCCAAACCAGATTTTGATTTCTCAACATGGTCTTTTTTATGACCATAAACTCCCCCTTCATCAAAAATTACATCTCTTGACACAACAATGCGATTAGTGAGAGGATTATACAACCTATAAGCCTTAGTTTGCTCACTATATCCAACAAAAATGCATGCTTCACTTTTTGGATCTAACTTTTGTCTCTTTTGATCAGCTACATGAACAAAGGCTAAACAACCAAAAACTTTGAAATGATTAACATTAGGCTTTTTCTCATACCAGGCTTCATAAGGAGTCATCATGTGAAGTGCACTAGTAGGACTTCTGTTGAGAATATACATTGTTGTAGCAACTGCATCACCCCAAAAGGAATTGCTTAATCCTTTGGTATGTAACATACTCCTTGCCATTTCCACCACTGTATGGTTCTTTCTTTCGGCTACCCCATTTTGTTGAGGTGTGTAAGTAGTGGTGAGTTGTCTTCTAATGCCATTCATATCATAAAAATTCTGAAAACCTCTTGAACAAAATTCTCTTCCACGATCAGTCCTTAAGCATTTTATTTTGTAACCACTTTCATTTTCTACAAGGGCTTTAAACCTCTTGAATGTATCAAATGCTTCACCCTTGCTCTTCAAAAAATAAACCCAACACATTCTTGAGTAATCATCAATAAAAGTAATGAAATATGATGACTTACCCAAACTTTCTGTCTGCATAGGACCACAAATATCAAAATGAACTAGCTAAAGTGGATAATGGGCCCTCCATGCCTTGCCTCTAGGAAATTTCTCTCTTGCATGTTTTCGTTTAGCACATCCTTCACAAACTTCCTTGTGCTCTTCAACCGTAGGCAAACCATAAACTAATTCTTTTGATGTTAGAAGCTTCAAACTGTGAAAATTCAAATGACCATACCTGAGATGCCACAACCAACCTTTGTCCTCATATGCCATATTAGCAAGGTTGATGCTAGTTTCTCCAAACTTCAATGGGAACATCCTATTCTTTGACATAGGCACAACTGTAACCACCCTATTGCTTTGATTCTTATCATAAATTGTGCATTGTCTATCATCAAACACTACTCTGTAATTATTTTCACACAGCTGCCCAACACTTAATAAATTATGGTTTAAATGTGGAATGTAATAAACATCTTTAACACTTTTCATACCTTCTTTTGTATGGACTGCCATATCTCCTTTTGCAGAAACCTCTAAGGTTTTTTCATCACCAAGTTTGATATTAGATTTGAAACTTTCATCCATTGTAGAGAAAAGCTTGCAATTTCATGTCATGTGGTTAAAACAACCTGAATCTAAATACCAAACATCTTTAACTGTATTTTCAGTTTTTCCATAAGATAAAAACAAATTGTTTGGAGAAGCATCATCACCCTCTTGAGCATAATTAACACTTTTGTTTTCTTTTAATCTGCAATCCCTTTCAAAATGACCATACCTTTGACAATGATAACACTGGATGTTTCTCTTATCAAATCTGCCTCTACCTCTTCCTCTGAAACCACCTCTTCTTCCTCTATCTCCTATTGGAAAAAATTGATACTGACCTTTACCTTGGGCTTGGTTTCTTCTGGAGCTAGAACTAGCATCTGCATTCTTTGTAATCTGTAGCTTTGTGGAAAAAGTTTTCTCATCACTTTCTCCAAGTGAATCTCTCACTCTATCTTCATGAGAAATAAGAGATCCAACTAGGTGATCAAAGTGAAGGTTAGTCAAATCCTTGCTTTCTTCAATGACTATAGCAACATGGTTCCATCTTGGTGTTAGAGACCTCAACACCTTTTTAATCACAACTTCTTTAACAATAGTTTCTCCTAGAGTAGCCAATTTATTGACAACATCATTTACTCTTACACAATAATCACTCACCTTCTCACCTTCTTACATCTTCAAATTCTCGAATTCTGTCCTTAGTGCCTGTAACTTGATAACTTTAACTTGATCACTGCCTTGGTAAGCTTCTTGTAGAGTCTTCTAGGCATTCTTAGTTGACTTTGCTCCTGCAATTCTTGGAAATAAGCTCTTATCTAGAGCTATTTGAATATGAAATAAAGCTTGTGCATTCCTCTTCTTGGCTTCTCTCTTAGTTGTTCTATCATTGGCTGTAAGGGTGTTCCAATCTTCTGGCTCTTCATAACCTGATTCTACAATCTCCCACAAATCTTTTCCTGTCAAAAGGGTCATAATCTTGATGCACCAATAATCATAATCACTTCCATCAAATTCTGGAATGGGCAAAGAGTTAGAATTTGACATTATAAACTTTAAACAAAATACCTGCTCTGATACCAAATGAAGTTTATAAAAGAGCTTAGTTTAAAATAACACAATGAAATGAAACAACACAGAAAACAAGAGAGAAGCTTTTAATCAAACATAGGAAAAGAAAACCTAATTGTTTATTTCCCATTTATCTTTAGACTTCACAGCTACATATTTATATAGATTACATTACATAGAAATAAAGGCATTATTTACATGCCGTAAAATCAGCTATAGGTTGCTGTATAATTCTGCAAATTATTTAATTCTTCACATGCATTAGCATGCAGTGAAGTTTGCTGCAAATTTATTTAATAAACACCTGCAACCTAAAATAGACACTGTCAAATTCTGCACAACATCAATTATCAACACACGAATCACATCACATAGCATATCAAGATTGTCCTGTGATCAGTCAATGGCTGTTTGAAAACGTGAATTCTCAACTGTGCCAATCATTGTCTAGGGACTCGTGGAATTTTGTATTAACAAAACAACCTAGTACAGCTCATTTTGAAGAACTATCTGTGGATACATAGAACTACCTTAGTGAATAGTTTCTTACTCCTGCGAAAATATATTAGTTAGTATATTTCAATAATATTTTGCTAGATTTTAAAAATAACTTTTGATACTGGCCAAAATTCACTACTCTTCCAACATGGTGAATGAGAAAATCCATCACTTTGGCTTAAACCTATGGGGCAATAGTGATTTGTATAGCTATATGACCATCACTTTGGCTTAAACCTATGGGGCAATAGTGATTTGTATAGCTATATGACCAGAGCTTTAGTGTTAAAACTTCAACGTATCACACATCTTTTGTAGCATTCTAGTAAACAATATCTTTCAAGTCAAAGTGAGAAATTATCCATCCAGCCTTTGTGTCTACTAAAAGATGCCATTAACAGCTCAATACACTGCATACCTTAAGCGATGGAGGCTTTAACTGTGACTTCAAATCCCGAAGTCATCTATTGGACTGTATTGATACTCATTTGACAGAATCCATAGGAAAACAAAGTCTTTTGATGGTTAACTGGATTACGGAGGCAAGAATTTTGCACGATTGGAATTTTGAAAAAGTCCGTGGATGTTTCAATAATTAATTCGTAACTTCTGCTGTGGCGCAATAGACAGCCTCGTATCAGCTTCACTGGGAAACACTCTTCGTAAGTAGGAATTTACTCGACATATTCTTGTCTAAAGGGAATTTTACAAACGATACTCATATGCAGGTCCTGGGTATCGCCTGCATGACACTTGTTGAGATCTCCAAGTGTATACAATATTTGGAAGTTGTTTATTGAGATCCCACGCAAAATATATAGCATGGAGACCTTAGTAACACAAATCCTCAAACTTGGAGACCCGATGGTTCATATTGCCCTTTATTTCGCAGAGCTTTGCCAGTGAGTTTTTTATTTCCTAATTGTGATGATTCTTTGTGATTGAAGGGGTCGATCAAGACTTTGATACGCCATGAACTTATACACCATCTTTCGAATCAACAATTCTCCTCATTTGAACGATCGATTCGAATTTCTCACTTTCCAAAGACTACCCGACAAATTGTTCGAATTTCAAATTTCAATTATTTAGAACAGGATTGTGAGTAGTTTAGATTTTGGGCTACTTATTTCAGTACGAATCTTGAAGCAGCTTTGTCCCTAACCAAATCAATTGAAATTTTTATCAAGCTTTACATAATCATCATGGAACCTCAGAATTCAAAATGATACATTCAAATTTAAGGGACCTGCGACCTCATCCAAATGATACAACGCAACACCTCTTTTATGCATTTTCCTTTTCAGGCACAGGGAGAGAGGGCCCAATAGAAATCATTATGCATCCTTTTTGTTTTTCCAGGTTAGTTTTTCATTCTCATATATCATAACTACATCGCTAAGGAGGACGTGGGTTATACAGTAAGATCCAGTCCATGCACGTAGAATCGGAGGCAGCGACCTTTTTTATGGTTGACATGATTATAATGCAATGCCATGTGTCGTAGGAAGGAAATGGAAAAAGAAGAATAAAACCTGTCAACGAGGAAATGGATCCCTTCCAACGTGGACATGGATCCCTTCCAGTATTGCAGTAAGCCGGAGTTAAAAAGCAATTAGCCAATAAGACCAGCGCTGAACAATCTTTAACCCTCAAACTATTTACATAAAAATTATATTCGCATCGGCCTCGAACAAACTGTCTGTGCAACTTGAATTTTTATTTCCATGAGAAAGTAGTTGTCATTATAAATGTCAGGACAATTTAAGTGGCCCCGCAGATAGAAAATGAACACTGTTCAGTCACCATTACTCATCTTTCCCAGGAGTCGATAACTACCCTGCAATGTTATGAATGGGAATATCAGTCATGGGTACAACATTCTCCTTATAATCCTTGTTCCCACCACAAAAACAAACATAAAATGATCGACATGATTAACATATTTCCAACGACTCAAATTCTAAATTCTAAAATGTTAGGTGTAGCAAGGTTTTTTAAGATGGCCGGCACAATTAACATAACTCTGCCAAAATGGTCAGCAGTATTAACATATCTCTATCGAAACGGTCGGTGGCCATTACCTAACTCTGCCGAAATAGTGGGCCGAAATATGCTAAAATAAATTATCGTTGGAAATAAGCTAAATGCTTCACCTGACAGATATGGAAATTTCAATGCAGTATAGAAAGAGTCCAACACGTCCAAAATTCGTTTGTATAAACAATGAGGAGAGCGATAGTTGGTCGATGTTGACTGTAAAATAGTCATCGTGAAAGGGAGAACCTGCCTTCTATTATGGATGAGAAGCCGAGCTGTTGAAACCATCCGGAGCAGGTTGCGGGCTGCCGTAGAACGGACAACACCAGCAGAAAATGATGGGAAACTCGTGGACTGAGCTCGCAGGAGAGATGGCACTGGGAGCTGGAAGTTCCGTCAAAGAGTTAAGGAGTTGTGGTCAAGGTGTGAGGAATTTGTTTGCAGGATGTGAGGTCGTCATGGATCACACCAAAGCAAAGAGTCTCCACCAGCATGCTAAAGTTTGGTGGTTGTTCAGTGCTCACAAGCCATAAAGCTTAGGCAATGATTTCAACACACAAGAGTTTCATTGAATATTTTATGTGCCAAAAAAATTTGGTTGCAGAGGTCGGCGTGGGAGAAGGCAACAGGCGGCGGCAAGAGAAACATAACCATCCACCTGGCAGGATTCCATTCGCTCCATGAGCAAGGAATCTAACCCACGTGGAGGTTATGGACCTCTATGGTGAAACGCCTATGGCGTAATTATAACCAGCGGCGCATCAAATATATACCATCAAAGTGCGATTTATTTATTCCATGATAATAATAATGTACCAATTTTTTTTTTATAGTAGGTGTATCATTTAATGACATAAATATGTGTCTATTAGTAACCCTGGTGCATTGTTTGATAATAGATGCATTATTACGACATAAATATGTGGCTAAGAGTAAGGGGATTTTGTGAGGGTAGGAGAGTGGGAAGTAATATACAGATGGTTCCAAGGAAACCAAATGAACAAATGTTATTAGCTGCTATTTTTTTGTTTTTTTTATAACCGAGGAATTCTCCAAACATTTTAGTGAGTATTGTCAATTACGAACTGGGGCTAGCCTGAATTTGGAACGGGATATAATCAACAGAAATGTGGGACCTACCACCACAGTCACACAAGGTCACAAGCTTGCAAAAATGGAACCCAAGCTCCCAACAAGGCATCCTTCGTAATTCACCTTTGGCTCTAAGACCTCAGCCCAAATTTCTTAAGCCAATATGAGGGCATTCATTTGTGACCTTAGATCTCGTAAATGCAAACTGTGCACTTTAATCAATGGAATGGACTCTTTATTATTTTGGTATTCAATTCACAATCATGGTTACACAAACAACTCCTTTTGTGCATTGTTTTCCATGTGTGTTATGGTGCTTTGATGTATTTCTCTAAGAAGTACATTGATGCCTGGCATACCAAAACATGTTTTAGCAAAAATCTGAGTAAGCTAAACTCTAGACCGAATGCACCAAGAATCCGGCGATTTTTCCGGCGAAAATCCGGCTAAAATTGTTTAAATGACAGTTTTGGGTTGCTAGAATTGCATAATCGGGGTGCCCCATGGGTAATCGAGGTCGCTGAAGCCATTCCCGCAACCAAAATTGCAATTCAAACAACCCAAATTGCAGTTTCAGCAATTTCTCATTCGCCGGATTCTGGTGAAAATCGTCGGTAAAGATGCATTCGGTCTAGAGTTTAGCCCATTCCGCAAAAATATCTACATACATGCCACCTCCACCTCGAGTACTTCCACTAGAGAGTATGTTAAAACACCTTCGCAAATGAAACTTTGAATATTATCTATGCAATATGTATATTTCGAGGTAACATAAAAGCGTGTAACATTTAATAAAGCTAGTAATAGACATATGGAAAAAGAGCTGGTTAATTATTTTATGTTTTAGATATTTTTGTACAAATATGATGATTTGAATTTTTATTGAAATTATGATGTGTTATTTTTATTGGAGGAATAGATTTAAACATTTTTAAAAACTTTTTGACATCTTAATTTTATAATTCCAATAATACAATCTAGCAATTTTAACAATTTCAATCAAATTTTCACCCAAGAAAATTGTAAAAAAACCTATCCAAAACATAAAACATTTATGCAACGAATATAACAAATAATGAGCAGGTTTCCACATGGGCTCAATACAATATGGACTTAGTTCACCTCACTACAATACACAAAGTTTGGGAGAAGAGGTCTCACATGGATTGAAAATGTGGAGACTCACTATTAGAGTTTGAACAATCCAACCTTCAAGAAGTCAATGGTTACCAAAGAACTTAACACGAGGTTGGCTGGACTTTCACAAAACCATGGCTGCGGTGAAGGAACGAAATGGGAGTCAATGTACGTCATAATCACAAGATAATAACAATGAAAGGATTGTGGGTACGAAAAGGGGAAAGTAAAGGCTTATTAACTTATATTTTATATATAAAGGCATACGTTTATCTCACTTTAAAAATAAAATCTCCAAACACACGCAAACTAAAAATACTTAAATACACCTACTACACGCACGCTTACTCGCACGCGAATGCATCTTTACTGACGGCAGAATATTGAACGCCGTCGACCTTGACAAAAAACGTGAGAATTTTAATCGAAACTCTGAAAGCAGAACGGTATTTGTATGTAAGGTTTTGGAGGTATTTCGACGGCTTCCTCTCATATTATAATGCCCCGATTTTCTGTAACTGTTAAGAAAGCAGTGGGGGTTTATATGACAAAAATGAAGAGGGAAACTATCCTATTGCTGCAATTATTGCTGTTGAATTGGACGCTGGCTGTTAATGCAGAATGTCCGTTCAAACTTGATTATGTCCGTCAATTACCGTGGGACAAATCTACCTGTGAATCAGCGACTATTAACGCCAATTGCTGCCAGACATTGCGTAGCTTGCTTGGCGTAGGATTTGCTCAGTATTTGAAAGATTCATCTGTCTTCGAGTTTCCGAATAATGCCTCTGCTGTCTCTTGTTTCGGGACATTTCAGGAGCAGCTCGACTCTCTAGCTCTACCACCAGACTTGGTCGCAAACTGTTTCAATAATATGACAGATTTTATTTCGAGCCCCTCCCTCTGCATCGGCATACAAACCAAGCAGGACTGGCTTCGCAGAGTGAAGAATACTTCCCTGGACTCGACCTGCAAAGGCGACCTTTCAATCCTGGGCACCTGTCTGGAATGTAAGCAGAGTGGAGACCTCGTGACCAGCATGCTGGCGGACATGGACAAAAACTTGACGAGCGAGGAAAGTTTGAAATGCTTCTATTTCACTTGTCTCTATGCTGCCGGAGTTGTTAACGAGTTTGGCCCCGAGAACAGGAATACCGCTGAGTGTATCCTCCGCTTACCCTTCGTCCAAACCTCGTCGGAACGCACAGTTTTGGTCCACACTTTCATTGGTATTGCCGTGGCCCTCGTTCTAATCTGTGCTCTAGGGCTTTTCTACTGTTTGTTGGTAAAAAGGATTGATCCTAAGGCTGTGCACAGACGATTTCTGAGACGGAACGAGAAACTTCTCAAGGCAGCCGTGAAACCCAACACTGGGGCAGTTTGGTTCAACATTCGACTGATGAGGGACGCCACTGATAATTTCAGCGAGGCCAATCTCATCGGCCGAGGTGGTTTCGCCACTGTGTACAGGGGAACGCTCCCGGATACTCGGCAGATAGCTGTGAAGAGAATCACAAACTGCACGCCCGAAGGAGATGCGGAATTCCTGAACGAAGTGCAAATCATCAACAGTATCAGGCAACGGAATCTGGTCGTATTGAGGGGCTGTTGCGTGGCTAGCGACGAGAGAGAAGGCCACCAGCGGTTTCTGATATACGATTACATGCCCAATGGAAGTCTCCATGAGCATCTGTTTGGAGAAAAGTCCAAGGGCAGAGCTTTGAGCTGGCCGCAGCGGAGGAACATTGTGCTGGGGACTGCCAAAGGGCTGGCTTATCTACATGACGGCATCAAGCCCGCAATTTATCACAGAGACATCAAATCCACTAACATTCTGCTGGATGACGATATGAATGCCCTCGTGGCCGATTTTGGTCTGGCAAGGATCATGACTAAAGAAGAAGGGGAATCACATCTGACGACGAGGATAGCCGGGACGCACGGCTACTTGGCCCCAGAATACGCTCTCTACGGTCAACTGACAGACAAGAGCGATGTCTATAGCTTTGGGGTTCTGCTGTTGGAGATCATGAGCGGCAGACAGGCTCTGGACACCACTGCGGAGTCGGCCTCCCATTATCCCATTGCCGATTGGGCATGGGCGCTGGTGAGAAAAGGCAGGACCAGTGAAATAATAGACAAGAGAATCCGTCAGAGCGACACGCAGAACGTGATGGAGAGATTTGTTTTGGTAGGTATTTTATGCTCGCATGTTATGGTGGCATTCAGACCTCGAATGGTAGAAGCCGTGAAGATGCTGGAGGGACTGGCTGAGATTCCTGAAATCCCAGACAGGCCTTTGCCGATTATGCTTCACGGTCTATCTGTTACAGACAAAGGCGGTTTCTTGGATGTAGTTTGAGCACATGTCTATGCAATTTGCTTTCTTGCCATTGTATCTATCTACTCTATCCAAATGGAAGCAGATTGCGAGGAACCAGATTTGAACTGCCTGGTCACGGAGCTGTATAAGGGTTAACTAAAACGCCCAGACTTGCAGGAATCCGGTATCCGGTAGAGGATTTTTTTTTGTTAAAATCACAGTTTGAAGTGTTCAGATAGCAATTTTGAAGATTTAGGTAGTTTTAAAATTGTGCAATTAATCAGTCAGTACAGACAATTCCAATTACTGAAACTACAAAAAATGTGATAACAATAATTTCCCGTAATAATTTTTACTGATTTATATCCCAAAATTGCAAAAAGCTAGGCGTTTTGGTGGTTGTTTATCCTACGCGCCTAGGTACACAGCGAGGATTTTCAGTCATCTTTCTCCAAACTGAACTATCCCGGCCCAGCCCTGTGGATTATCCTGGTACAGGGTTTTAGCTTGTATCAACCAAAAATAAAGGAAAAAAAAACTGGGAGTCTGGTGGGATTGAGTCGATCACAGACAGTTTAGTGGAGTGATTTGAATTGTGGCAATCTGCTAATGCCCACGAAATCAGATTAGTTTTCTGTGCAACAGTGTCATATATCATATATAATGATGTTATTTTTGACAGGTTGCCTGATTATTGTAAATTATTGAATTTGAATATGGAAGCTGGATAAAACCATCTGATCTCAATATGTAGAGTACTGCCATTAAAAGACTACTGGATTTGTAACTCTGGATCAATGGTGACGTCAATTTTGGAAATATTTATAAAAGTATTTTTATGTTCAAGTAAATGTTAATATTTTCATGTTTTTAAAATTATTCAATAAAAAAAAAATTCTACATTTTGAAATAAAATAAATAATTAAAATCATAAATTTCATTTTAAGTCACATCAATGTTCACCCATTGGTCCCAAGTAAAAATACACTATAGTGACATTAGGACTAGACAACTTGGAATTTTGTGGCTGACATGGCATCCATTTGGATTTGTCACACCTCAAGAATAATATGGCTAGATAGAGAACATGCCAAAGTATATGTCATAAAAATTTGGAGGAAAAACAAGCTCGGGAACATGAAGAATTAAGTTACATAAAAATGGATAAAAAAATGCTCACTTTCTGGCATCCCTCCCCTATTGGAAAAAGCATGGATGGTTAATGTATCAAGAACGTAAATGGGTGGATTGAAGAATGTGCCAAGGTGCCATTCAAAAATTTGTGATCATGAAAAAAAATGCATATTTTTTATTTTTGACATTTAGAAAAATGTTTTTGAGATTTTTAAAAAAATGGAAGATTTGGATTTAAATTTCATTAAGGGCTATTTTACGAATTATTCGTCAAACATTATTTTTTTTCTATTGGTGACAACTTGCTAAAGAGCAACTTAATTTCAATTTCAATTTTTTGAGGATAGGAGAATCGCATAGATGACATAACCATTATGAGTTTTCTAAGGAGGTGAGGATAGATGATCATGCGCCGATAGTAGAACCACTATCAATTTCCCAAGGAGGAAATAGATGGGATTGCTCAACAATTCAGAACAATGAAGCCACATCAACACTAAATCCTATGTTTAGTACTTCTTTGCTAGTTATGAGGATGTTTATACTGCCATCCCCCGAATCAATATAGGATTCGATCCGACGACAATTTGTTAGTTCAATTTTTCCTTTTATAGTAGGCTCCATTTCATTATTTTAACATCGGATTGAATTTGATTTTCCTGGGGTTCAATTCCCTGGAGATTTTATGAAATATCGTTGCTTCTACGATTGCTCCACTGCCTCTGAAGTAGACATGACAGACACTATTGAGTTACCCCAAGAGAGTCAGACGATGTTTCTTGGATACACTCAAGTTCAAAGAAACCAACCATCATCCAGGAGGGGTAAGGGCTGCTCAACAAGGATACTCAAGGATCCTAGTTGTCTATCCATGATTTGATAGATAAGGAAGCACAACCAGGCAGGTAAGGGCTGCAGCCGTGTCATGGAAAGTATCCAAACAAATGTGACTTTTTGTAGAGGTAACTTCCTAAATCAAGTTGTCGTGGTTCAATTAATTTCAGCCTCCATGTTCGTTGTTGCCTCTCCAAAAGCTTCACATATTGTCTTAAACATAAGGAGTCTGCATCATAGGCATTCTTATCATTTCTTATTTTTGATCAATCTAAGAACAAAGTACCTACATCTTCTAGCAATATAGTGTATTTTTTGTCATCTATATTTGGCTTTGTTTGCATATGCTTCTTTAACAAGACTACCAACATTGCAAAAATGTGATGCTTGAGCTATAGAGACATTGCTTATGCATGTGGCTTTAAGAAACGATAAATAACTCACAACAAAAGGAATTATTCCAGCAAAAATGTAGTAGAATGAGAGTTCTCTTCTTTTGAGAATCCCTAATTGTGCTTTTGCTAGAAGGAAAGCTAACACGCGTTAGCTTTCCTTCACTGTGCAATGTTGTTGTAAGAAATGCCCTTATGCTTGTGCTAGAAGGAAAGCTAACATGTGTTCAATTTCCATCACAATGAAATGTATTTGATGTAGATGTAGTTGTACCGGTAGGAAAGCTAACACGATTAGTTTTCATTCATATGCAATGTTGTTGTTAGAATTGCCCTTGTGCTTGTGCTAGAAGGAAAGCTGGCATGCATTATCATTAATTCACTAAGGAATGTTGTTGTAAGAAATGTTGTTATGCTTGTGCTAGAAGGAAGGCTAACATGCGTTAGATTTCCTTCAAGGTGCAATGTATTTGATGACAATGTGGTTGTTTCAACGTGTTAGCTTTCATTCACATGCAGTGTTGTTGTTAGAAATGCCCTTGTGCTTGTGCTAGAAGGAAATCTAGCACGCATTAGCTTTCCTTCACTAAGCAATGTTGTTGTATGAAATGACCTTATTTTTGTGCTAGATGGAAAGATAACATGCGTTAGGTTTCCTTCATGGTGCAATGTATTTGACAGTGATGTGGTTGTATCGATAGCAAAGCTAACACGCATTAGCTTTCATTCACATGCAATGTTGTTGTTAGAAATGCCCTTGTGCTTGTGATAGAAGGAAAGCTAACACGCGTTAGATTTCCTTCACTATGCAATGTTGTTGTAAGAAATGCCCTTATGTTTGTGCTAGAAAGAAGGCTAACCTGCGTTAGATTTCCATCATGGTGCATTGTATTTGATGGCGATGTGGTTGTGGCAGTAGGAAATTTAACACGCGTTGTCTTTCATTTGCCATGATATGTTGTTGCTACAAATGTCTCTATGCTTGTGCTAGACTCAGAAAGCTAACACGTGTTAGCTTTCCTTCATTGTGCATTGTTGTTGTAAGGAACGTTGTTATGCTCGTGCTAGAAGGGAAGCTAACATGCGTTATATTTCCTTCATGGTGCAATGTAATTGATGACAATGTGGTTGTACCAATAGAAAAGCTAACATGTGTTAGCTTTCATTCACTAGCAATGTTGTTATTAGAAATGCCCTTGTGCTTGTACTAGAAGGAAAGCTAACACGTGTTAGCTTTCCTTCATTGAGCAATGTTGTCATAAGAAATGCCCTTATGCTTGTGTAGAAGGAAAGATAACATGCATTACATTTCCTTCATGGTGCAATGTATTTGATGACAATGTGGTAGTACCGATAACAAAGCTAACACGGGTTAGCATTCATTCATATGCAATGTTGTTGTTAGAAATGCCCTTGTGCTTGTGCAAGAAGGAAAGCTAACACACGTTAGCATTCCTTCACTGTGCAATATTGTTGTAAGAAATGCCCTGATGATTGTGCTAGAAGGAAAACTAACATGCATTTTATTCCATTCATGGTATAATGTATTTGATTGAAATGTGGTTGTATCAGCAGGAAAGCTAACATGTGTTAGCTTTCAGTCAATGTGAAATGTTTTTGCTATAAACGCCCTTGTGCTTGTTCTAGAAGGAAAGCTAACACGTGCTATATTTTATCTTAGTATTCACTAGCTTTCCTTCATTGTGCAATGGTTTTTTAAATGAGCTTGTATTTGTATTAGAAGAAAAGTTAGTTGTTGTTGTTGATAATGCACTTATGCTTGTGCTAAAATAAAAATGAGAATTATATGGTATTTATATTACTTGAACTTTTATTTTTAAGAAAATCTCTAGTTTGGATTCCAACTTATCAAGTTCAAACATCAAACATCTTCACGGAGTGAGCTATAAGTAAAACTATTCCTTCTCATGGGACAATTATTGACATTTAGGATAGCACCCATCCATTTGTCGCAATATGAACAAATTGCCAATTTTGTGATATGCAATGTATGGCTCTAATAAGAAATATCCTTAGTAACTGCTGCAAAGTGGTGTGACCATTTCTGAAACCATTGGTGGGTTGTGCGAAGATTTGATGAGAAGACTCAAGTTCCTTGGGGAGTGATGTATTACTCCAAGGGAAAGAGAAAACCAAATTTTGACACCACTAATTGAATCTATTTGGTGCTCCATGTAATTTGTTTCTCAAAATTGCTCCATTATAAGCTGCTACAAAGGAAAAATTTTAACTTGTTCCTACACAACTCTAAGAGTTTGTAGCGTGACATCTTTTGCTCAAAAAATTTACAACAGAATATTTCTATATCTGATACCAATTATCTAAATGCCCAAGGGGATTTCAGGACAACATTTTAAACATTGTGTGTAAGATAGTTATGGCAGAAAATGTATTTCAAACTAAAACATTTGTAACCCTAGCAATTGGCCAAACACAAAAAATGCAAGTTTCATGCTCATATAGGAAGGGGGAGCCAAAAAGAACCAGCCCAAAATTCCATTCTCATTTTTAAATGTATGCAAGAATATCAAGCCGACTCAAGAATAACTTAAACAACAAAACAGACACAATTCTTCTCAGTAGACATGAAGCTTTTTAACTGGAGAAACCCCCTTCTGGAAGAAAACTAAATAGTGTCATTAAATATATTGTTAATGTATTTTTACAATGTACTATGCTATGCCTTCTTCAAGTGACACACTTGAATACCTCTTGTACAACCACTGCATTCTACCTGGGGTATGGAGCCTTCCTATCAGAAGTAGGCTCACCTCTTTGTTCCTCTATTATGCCCTACCCCATGTTATGTTTTTCCTCTGCCAATTTAAAACTTTGAATAGTTACATGCCAAGAAGTTGGTAGGTTCACTGTCCAACAATATACAAGAATCCCATGGATGCACTTCTGACTGGATGTTAGTAGCATCCCTAATTGGGTGGAGTGCTTGTTGACGGATTTTATTTTCCCAATAGTGTGTTTTTGCATGTGTGGCTCCTAATCTAGATAATCCGAAGGTTGAAAGGAGAGTAGTAATAGAGAAGAAAATGAACATGTATAAGAAGCAACCTTGCTAGAAACACCCTTGTGCTTGTGCTAGAAGGAAATCTAACACGCGTTAGCTTTCCTTCGCTGTGCAATGTTGTTGTAAGAAATTTCGTTATGCTTGTGATAGAAGGAAAGGTAACATGCATTAGATTTCCTTCATGGTGCAATGTATTTGATGGCAATGTGGTTGTACTAGTATGAAACTGACATGCATTAGCTTTCATTCGCCATGATATGTTGTTGCTAGAAATCTTTTTGTGCTTGTGCTAGAAAGAAAGCTAACACGTGTTATCTTTCTTTCATTGTGCAATGTTGAAAGAAATGTTGTTATGCTTGTGGTTGTATCGGTAGGAAAGCTAACATGTGTTAGCATTTATTCAAATGCAATGTTGTTGTTAGAAATGACCTTGTTCTTGTGCTAGAAAGAAATTTAACACGCATTAGCTTTCCTTCACTATGGAACGTTGTTGTAAGAAATGTCCTTATGCTTGTGCTAGAAGGAATGCTAACATGCGTTAGATTTCCTTCATGGTACAATGTATTTGATGGAAATGTAGGTGTACCGATAGGAAAGCTAACACAGGTTAGCTTTCATTCACATGCAATGTTGTTGTTAGAAATGCCCTTGTGCTTGTGCTAGAAGGAAAGCTAACATGCGTTAGATTTCCTTCAATGTGCAATGTCGTTGTAAGAAATGCCCTTATGATTATGTTAGAAGGAAAGCTAACAAGCATTATATTTCCTTCAAGGTGCAATGTATTTGATGGCAATGTGGTTGCACCGATTGGAAAGCTAACACGTGTTAGCTTATATTCACCATGAAATTTTATTGCTAGAAATGCCCTTGTGCTTGTGCTAGAAACATAGCTAACATGTACTATCTTTTATTCTAGCATGCATTAGCCTTCCTTCATTATGCAATGTTGTTTTAAATGAGCTTGTGATTGTACTAGAAGAAAAGTTAGCAAGTGTTAGCTTTCCTTAATGGTGCAATGTTGTTGTTGATGATGCACTTGTGCTAAAATAAAAATAAGAATTTCATGGAATTAATATTACTATAACTTTTATTTTTGAAAAAATATCTAGTTTGGATTCCGACTTATCAAGTTCAAACATCAAACATCTTCACTAAGTGAGCTATAAATATAACTGCTCCTTCTCATGGGACATTTGTTGACGTTGAGGATAGCATTCATCTTGTACTTTCTTAGATTTTACAAAGGACCTTGCTGTGTTTCTCCAACTTTTGAAAAAAAACAATGAGCACGATTCATACACATACATCAATAATATTAATGCCATGTCCAAAGATAAATAGAAACTTTGTGGTAAATTTGTGAGTTGATATATGTCATTCTTTCATACTACTTGGATCTATAATTGTCAAATCTTCATATATTTCTTTTGTGTAATTTATATGAAGTCCATTTTGTAGCGTGTACTAGATGGTGGGGAACAATATTTCATCTCGAACAAAATGGCTTCCTTAATATTTTGAATTATTGCAACTAATATACTTTTTTGAAGGTTGTGTATTTGCTAAAATATAAGACACACTTTACATGGTTTAACCTTATTTACAAATTACAATTCAATTGTGTGTTACAGAATTGGAAGGAGTTAAAATGGAAAATATAATTTTGACAAGTGGAGACTATGTTGACCTCCTAATTAATGATCAATTTATTGGGCTAGGAGGGGTTGAATCTACAGAGTCTGGAACTTATTATGGTGGAGAAAGGGTTAATGCAGGCTATGTTACAGTTTTGATAATTGATGTCACTCAACCACATTTGATCATGGAAGATGTTGATGAAGGGGTCATACATCCATGGAAGATTATAGATTTGAGGCATAACATAGGTAAATCAAAATCTTGAAGCATGTGTTAAGTGTTATTGATATTACTTTCAATGTTGAATGTTTTTTTTGAGTAAATACTAACCTTCTTTAATTTGGTGTACATGTGCATTTTCTATTGGAGACAAGGTAGATCTTTTGGAACGTGGAGTGAAGGTGGGTGAGGGCTCTGTATTCAATACAGAGCTTGGGAATAAGGTGCATGGAAGAATGGTAAAGAAATTATGCATAGTGATAAAAATTGAGAAGGTGTTAAAACATGATGCTCTTCTACGACATCCAACAGGATTTGAGCATACACTGGGGGGTGCATTGGAATCTTATGAGATCTGGCCAGAATCAGATTTGGAACCACATTGTCATGATCATCCCATAAATATTCCCCAAGATAGGGCTACATTCACATGCAAAAAGGTTTCTCTTACACATGAATACACAGGAACAAGCATGCACATTGCCAAAGGGATCATAGTTTTTGTTTGCGAGGATGACATGGTTGGGGATGAAACTCTAGGTGAAATGGAATTCGGTGCTTTGGTGGAAAACATAGATGGAAATTGACAAAGATGTAGAATTGGGAATAAGTCTATAAATTGTTTGGTTAGATGGCCATTAAATAAGTTGGTGGATGATAAAGGTCAGATTTTAGGGGTTAAGGAAAAATTCAAGGAGCTAACCAAGGAATTGGTGGTATGGGATATTATAGAGGACACAAGTCCCTTAAATAGATGGAATGGAAATATTTATAATGATGAAAATCCAGACTCAATTGATATGCATGTAACGAGGCCATATAAAAGGATTAAATGAGTTATTGCTAAAAAGGAAGTTGGAAAATGTCAAACAATTATAGATGAAGAGAAAGAAATCCAACTTTTGGCAGCAGATGAATGTTGCAAACAAGATTGTCTTCAACATGTGGATAGGACAACCATTGTACCTGCTAGAAGGGGTATGGAACAAATGAATGAAAATGGTATTAGGGGATTTGTCTTGAATTGACTACTTTCAAACATAGTCATGTCAAAAAGCCATGGCCATGGCCTACCTCCTATTGTTAGGAAAGTAAAGGACATGAGATTTAATGGAAAAATTATTTGTAAGAAAGCATGGTACAAGATACATAAGATTCCTCAAAGCACCTTCTAGAACTACCAACATTGTTTCCAACATGGACACATCAAAGTAATTCATGGAAATACCAACAAATGTAAAGCACGTGCACATACTGTGACGACAATAGAAATATTGCACATAATTGTCAATCATAATTCTGATTTTTCACCGACCCAAACTTGCCAATTTGAAGAAGATGGAACGTTTTCTCCTTTAAGATTGTTTCCTTCAACTTACACACAAAGTTCTTTGTTAAAGGAGATCATTGAGGCTCTTCAAAAGCTCAATTATCCATCAATATCACAACCAACAATAAGCAAAAATTGGAATACTCATTTTCTAGATGTGGAATTCTCAAAGAACACCAACTTTAGTAAATGGAGTGAATGTATCGTGTTGAAAGCACAGATGAAGTCAATGACTACAAAAGAGTTGGAAGAAAAGGCACGAGGTAGACTAAACAAACATAATAAGATTGTTATGTGTGGAGGATATTTCTACTATGCACACCGAATTATGTCAAAGCAGTTTCCAAAGGAGTATTTGAGCATTATCCATGATAAAATGGATAAAACAAAGACTTCAATTCCAAGATTACGTGCCAAATAAAAATCTATTGCAAGAATGAATTTGGGTTTGTCGTTGATAGGTATGCTAACACATGGGCATAACACAGGAGGTTTTGGTCATTTCTCCCTACCATTTGTACACATGGGATCAAAATTTACCATTACATCTTGCAAAGTGCTTGAGGTACCTTGAAGACCCACATCTTGATATGTATGGTGATCTACTTTCAAGAAACCCACTTTCAAATGCATTACTTGAAACCTCTATTTACTCAACATGTAGAGTGTACAAGGATGATTTTCTATCTTGCGGAAGATCAAAAAAATCAAAATGTTGATTTTAAACCTCTTCCTCCACATTTTTTGTTACAGTTGGACAATGTAGCAAGTGGTGATAAGAATCGTTAGGTTTTCATGTTTCTATCACTATTAACTGTACTTGGTGTCTTCATCACTATCGAGGTTGGGTTCTTGCTTGTGGTTCACATCCATGAAGACATAGGTGGAACTTATGGAAGAATGTCTTCCAACTTGAAAAGTAAATATATATATATTCTTTACCTGAAATGATGGATACATATCGAACAATAGAAGAAAAACGAGTGTTTCCACCTACACTTATTGACAAAGTGTATGACTTCAAAAGTTTCCTTAATGGATACATTAAGGAGGGAAAAGATGCACTAATCAGACAACTTAATGTTTAATACTTCCAATTTCTTGTACTCAATGATGTTCCAATGATGAGGTATAAAGAATCGATTATAGATATTGAGTGGTCAGAACCAGTTGAGTTGTGGAATATAAATGATGAAGGTCGACCTAAATTTCCCACAGGGAAGCCATATTTCTTAGGTTCCAAATAGAATGATGTCTATTTAAAAGAACTAAAGGAAGGAATAACATCATACATAAAAATGTGGAAATACACTATTGGCAATGATAATTCACCAATTGTTACAGAGGAATGGAAAAATAAAGTAGAGTATTGGGAAATATTTCTTGATGCATTAGATGAAATCTACAATGATAATATAATAGTGGATGGAAGCGATTCATCTTCTAAGCATTTATGGCCCAAGACAAGGCAAATTTTCAATGTTGACCGTAATGCACTCAGTGTAATATCAAGTATTGTGGATGAGGATTTTGATAATGTGACAAATGAACCAGCATATGTTGGACCCACGTGCAACAAGCCAAAGCCAACATTCAATCCTATGATTGATGTTGAGAAAGGAAAATGTTGCTAGTTAGATCAGGAAATGAGGATGAATGAGAGATGATTTGGATGGAAAAATCCACCTCAGATATCTTCAAGGATGATCAAAGTGGAACTCTACATGTAAATGTTGATTGGTGGAACTTGGAAGCCTAGTTCAGGGAATTACAAGGGAAAAATTTTAGAAAAATATTGGGTACCAAATCCTGATGACACGGAACTTGGATCTATTCCAATTAATACAATAGTTTGGGCTTAGATGCCAAATAAAGAACATTGCAAGAAGACCAAGATAAATAAATGTGGTGTAGAAGTTGTACTCGATCTACTTGACCGATTATAGTGAGATTAGGTGGAGATGATTCATGAATATAATTTTGTTCTCTGAAGGGCCTATTAAGATGCATGCAAATATTCTTTTCATGTTATTTTTTGAGGAATTTTGAATTGTTTAGTACATATAATATTCAAATTTTGGTTCAACTTCAATGTCAATTCATGTGACGATTCTTTATGTGAAATACATAACACCATTCAATATTTAACTTTTCAATGTTTTGTTTAGATCAACATAACTTGTCACTATATCAATTGTTTATAATCAAATTCAATATTGCACTTAAAAACATCTTTTAGACTTGGTCTATGAATAAATGCAAGGAAATTGCAATAAGGTTTGAAGTGAATTTTCCATAATATTCCTTAGTGTATTTGTTATAAATGGAACTGTAATATTCTGTTGGATTCATATTCATAATAATTTGATTTTGATCATTAAATGCCATAATAAAACTTCCAAAATATTTTTTCTTGTAGACTATAAAGTGATGCCAACATTGTACTAGTATAATAAGTTATACTCAACACCGACAAAGTGTTAACACTTAATGTCTTTAATAAAATGGTTAATAATAGTAACAAAAAAAATGTTAATATGTCGTTAAATAACTTCATATGTAAGAAATTTCTCACATAATTTATTATTCATGAGTTAAATCTTGATGAACTTTGTTTTAATATAGAGATATAAATATTAATGATAATATAAATATTGTATGAAATCCAAGTTTTAGAGGAATATTAATATGCTATTTTCAATTTAACATGTTCAAACACTTCACGAGTAAATAATGAAAACTTGCAATAACTAGTTTAGTCCATTTTTGCTATAGGTTTCTTCTTGTATTTGAAAAAATAAAACTGTGATGTGCACATTGTTGCTATTATAATTCATAATTAATTTTGGTTGTTAGAATAGTTAATATTACTAAATAGTGGAGATTTGACTAACATCAATGCCATTAAATAACTCTATAGGCAAGAAATTTTTCATAATTTATTATTCATAAAGTAAACATTCATCAACCTAGCTTTTAATACAGTAACAATAATGAAATAATGAAAATAATGAAAATAAACTATGTTGATATTCTAATTTCATCAGAAGGGTAAAACCTAGACAAATATTTTGTCTTGTCGACTATAAAATGGTGCCAGCTTCCTAAAATAATACATCATAATACAAAAAGATAAAACTAGTTACTATGACAATAATTAAAATGTCGTAGTAACAAACACAATGTTGATATTATGACATAATTTGACAACATTATAGGTCTGGCTCTAATTTAATGATGTCAATATCCTACACTTACAATGGAAACTCAACCTAGCACAATAGTTAATATAATATCAATTTATAATGAAAATCCAATTATTTAATAATAAAAAGCATTGATTATTAATGTCATTTAATAAATTTAATAATATGTAAGAAATGTCTTTCACAATCTATTATTCAAGATGTAATCCTCGGTCAACTTAACTTTTAATAGAAAAAAAATATAAATAATAGTAATAATATAAATAAATTATGTTGCTATTCTAATTTATAATTGATCTAGATTGTTAAAACAATAAACTTAAACACAGTACACTTAATATACAATATTTTATCTTGTCAACTGTAAAATGTTTCCAACCTCCTAATATAATTGGATGAAAAGATGATCCTCTTTGAAACTCTAGTCACATTCGTTACCTTGTATGGTTGTGAAGTTTGTCACATCGAATTATCTTGAATGGTTGTGAAGTTTGAGGTTGTATCATCTCTAGAGAATAGTTGGAGAAACACTGAGCAAATCCATACGCATTTTATAACTTATAACCACACAATTCAAAGCAATACGGCCTACCCAGTACTCTCTTAATCGAAGTCACGGGTCTTTATCCCATCGAGAGCATGGCTATGATTAGGTTCTTGATGTAAAAGTACAAGATAAATAATATGGGAGCTAAGAATCTCCCTAAAATGTCTTTAAAATCTAGTCAGAACCACCTTCGACTCAATCTAGGTTGGTATAAAGACACCATGATGGCTTGGTTAAACCATTGAGAGATTGACGAAAATGTCATTTTGCAAATTATTGACTAGTTCAAAGAAGAAAATTAAGGACGAACCCTCATGAGCTTCATAGTGAAACAAGGCGTAGAACAATTCCTAAAACATCGTGGGTGGAAAGAATTTTCCATCTTTGTGAGACTAAGCATTGAAGATGAAAATCACTTTCTCTTAGAGTGTCTTGCGTACGCCCATATAGTAACAAAGACATTGGTATTATGTTATTTAATAGTTTTTATATGGGTCATTCTAAAATTGTGCCAAATTTTTCGAGTAACAAGTAACTCAACATAGACATAGTAGTTACCAGATCAAATTATAATTTAATTGGTTAATCATTGTAACATGCACAATATTAATGTCGTTATATGACCTTAACCAATTAATCTTTTAATACATCCCACAGGGCGTAGAATAGATAGTGAATCCAAGTAAGAAAAAATGTAAGAATCCAAGTTTAAGATTTTACTCATTTTGAAAAAAATCAATCTAGTTGAAGTCTGAAATTCTATATCCATTGTATAATTTCAAATTTAATGAAATATGTGTTACTTGGGTCACTACTTTTCCTCTACTAGGTGCAACCTCATGTCGCACCTATCGAAGAGGAATTTGTGACTTGAGTCATTGATTTCCCTTCATAGGTGCGACCTGTCCCTAGAACCCTTCAGGGCTCACCTAGGGTCCTTAAATTCCCAAAATAGGAAAGAAAATAGTCAAAAATGACGAGATGAGTGAGACCAGTAACCTGCAAGTCATAGAATCAGAATTTGGGGGATGAATCGAGAGAAATCATCGCCTGAAGTTTTGGGCTCCACACACTCCTCCAATAGTGAACAGTGAAAATGATAGCTAGTTGGGTGGACCCACCTCCATTTAAGGTCATTTGGGACTTCTTCTTCTTCTAAAATGTACGGCCTCATACGACATTCATTTGAGGCATCATTTGTGTCGTTGGAATCGTGATTTCAAGCCCTTTTTTATTATGTGATCCATTTTACATGATCAAGGTAATTTACAGGGACATATTCATCCTCATCATTTTGCATTCATGCATGTAATTTAGCCTTATTCCTATGTTATATGCTACTTGTACATTTGGTTTCATTTCCAGACACACTTTTATGGTTGGGTATCATTTCCATGTGTACAAGATTAGGTTATGATGGGACCCTCTTATTTTGGCATGCAATCGCTCCCTACAGGTATATCATGTCAAACTAGCATATAGGTGATTCCCTATATGGAGCATCATAGACATTAACCTTGTTTCCCCCCCTTACGCCTATAGGACCCCTATGTCTAGGTAAGTGGCCTTGCCAAGCCACCTTTTTATTCTCCCTTACCTGGCAATAGAGCCTACCTTACATGGGTTCCATCAATTAGTACCCACATGCCATTCAACACCCATGCTATTATTTTTTCCGTAGGATTGGGAGTCCATCTAGTTTGTGATCTTGCACCTGGCTACATATTACTTCATCATCGTCACTCATTGGCCAACCCATGAACTCCTAGATTATGGCCTTTATGAAATTTTGTGTTTCACGTTACATGTTCATGAGCATCGTGCTCCATCCATACTATAAAAATTAAGTTATTTTTCCAACATTCATCATCCCTCAAGGAGATAACCACTAATGTACTACCCCCCATCATATCCATCTGTTATCATTCATTCTGTGATTGACTTGGTCATTCATTGGAAACCTATCTCCTTGACATCTCTTACTATCTCTTGGGTATCCACACTACTGGGTCACCATTCCATAATGGTTTTTTTTAGCACCTTATTTTTTTCAGGTGTTCACGCACCTGGGAAAAACGTCACAAAACAGTTCTCCTTAGCACAATCTCTCTAGTGTTCATACACCTGGGAGGTCGTTACAAAATAATGCTCCTCAACACTCCTGTAAATTGTATATGATCTCATTTTGTGGACGCATCCCAGGTCGCCTTTATTTAGAGTATTCTGCGATGAGTCACCCATGGAATCATACTGACACCATTCTCCCCTAGAGTCGAGATTAGTACCCCCCTCTTCCCCTCCATGATCCCTCCCATTGCAGTTATTCCCCGATATCCCGATTGTGTACTCCCCTAATATCATCACAAGTTTCACATATGCTGCTAGGTCAGACATGCCTTCATGTTCTGAATAAAGGAATTTGAGTCCCCTACTCAATTACCCTTGTATCCCCCATTGGTGTCTCAATCCCTTATCTGTTTATATCCATCCTTTTCTTGTATCCATCATGCTTCTTTCAAGGAAACCTAATTAATTCCTTATTGGTAGTGGGTATCCCTCTATTGAAATCAACACCTATATTCAAGAGGATAGACCTAGAGGCACCCTGTACCTTGGACCCATAACTATCATTGATTAGTTTCATTGGATTGGCTGAGGAGAGACCTCAGTGACCCTTAGATTGGTTATTTCTCATGTGATCGACTTCATCTCATCATCACACCATTGAGAATTGTACAGTTTGATGGTTCTCTTATCTTGTTTGGTATCCTTTAATTTATCCATTTTGTGAGTCTCTTTGGAAGACCTCCAATCATTTGCTTCCTGTGGTATTTGAGTTCTTTTAGAGACAGTGTTCAGAATCCCTTCAATCATATGCTTCCTATGGTATCCAATTCTAGTTGCAATTCCATGGAACTATTTGTCTCAGCCATTCAATTATTTGAGTTGCTTGTGAGGAGTTACTTCGCTCTATACTACTTCTAGATCTCGGGCCCCTCCAATTTCAACAGGGCATCAATTACTGTGATTCTGCATTATGTTGGGATACCATTGTTTCAACATGTGTTCTTTTGATCAGCCATGCTTGGACCATGATTATGTATCCATTATGTATTCAATATGGGTCCCTCATTGACCCCATTATGTATTCAGTTTGGGTCCCTCTTTGACCCTCATGATGTATAGTATCTAGCAATTCTTCATGTATTGATCATACCCCTTTTGGTCTAGATGTCATTTTCTATTGAGACATTGATATGAGTGTGGGTATGCCCACCTTGTCCATATCTATGAGATTATGTACACCTCATCCAAATTGAGTACTTTTTATGTAGGTATGGGGCCTTTGTAGTCCCTCGGGAGGGTGATTCCTCTCTGCCATGATTTTGGTATTTAGTCCAACCATCATCCCTTATCACCTTGAACATGAAAGTCCTATGATGTAATTCGCGCATACGATGAACTCCCGAGCTCACATATCAGGAGGAAATCCGTTAATAGCCAAAATTTTCTCATTTGCAATGTCATCAACTCCATCATCCTTATACGTCATCATTCGACATCATATGCACCATTTTCCATCTCATTCCATCCATATGACTTGAGGAAGTGACAAAACTCCTAAAAAATTGAAAGCTAAACCCAAAATGACCAGTCTAGAAGGGGGTTGCTGGTTTTCCCTCAAAATCAAGGACCTAAGTTGTGGGTTTTCCCTAAAAAGTTGTGACCTAGTCCCAAAAAGTGATTTTTGAGACAAGTTTGTTATTTTCCACTTCCCTAATTAAGAAAGGGCCAAAAGTGGACATGTACCTTGACGTGCTCCAAGATTAGCTATGGATCTAGGTTCCAAAACCCCAATTTCTCCACTAAGCATTCAAGGAAATGGAGAATGTTCACATTGAATCTAGATCCTTCTCTTGACCACTCTTACACCTATTAAACATCCCTTAGTGTCACCATTCCACACACAATTTCCATATCATACTCACGCCGTTACTTTGCTGAAATTCTCCTTGAACTAGGAGACCATTACCTAATTTTTACTTCACCATTGAGCATATCTACTTTGTGACAGTTAGTTGGAGATTGAGAGGTCTTAAAGGAGACACATTGACCTTCCCTTAGATAACTGCGGAGGCCCCATTTCCTCTTCATTGTACCAAGGTGCATATTTTTGCACTATTATTTGTCATGATTATGAAAATCCATTCTTTGATTCTCTACATGATGTCTTGGTGATTTATATCTGTATTGCAATTTGAAAAATGATGGTCTTCAGTTTTAGTTATTTTTTTTTTCCCTATTGAATCTGCTACCAAGTATTACACAACCCCCTTGTGGGTTCTTTTGGCACACATGATTAGAAATCACACCATATAGTCATAGAAACTATTTCAAAGCACTAATTTGGTGATTCATCAAAATTTGTAAAACAACAAGCAATAATAATCAACGGCCTTATGTGAAAGAAAAGCTTCCCAAATATTTCTTGGAATGAAAATTCTTTTGGTGTTTCATTGAAAGAAAAATAAATAAACAATACCAAAATGCAAAAGATCCCAAAGATGCAACACAACAAGTTGGCTCTACTATTGATTGCATGCCTCTTTCATTCCTAGTGTCTATTGTTTTTGTAGCTTGTATTTACACTCTTTTTTCCATGTCTAATCTTGACACAATTGGGGAGGTGTTGTGACACTACAAAAGATGCTTGAATGGTAAAAAAAATTGTTGTCAGTTTCTTCATGTGTGTTGTTATTCTTGAGGATATTCCATTTACTATTTGGATTTGTTCGGGTATATTTATGTTGTCTATGGATTTTCTTCGCAAAGAACTAATGTGGCAAATTATTTACAATATATGCCTTAAGCTAGGTGTCATATTTGCAATTGATTGATTTCATTGAATAGAGTGTGCTATCAAGTGGAACCAATTTCATGACACATGTCCAAGTGCACACGTTTAGCATTTGTTTAGAACATGAAAGTATTGCCAAGATTTAAATCTTAATATTGTTGGAATATTCTCACCATCATCATTTGTATTTGCATGCACACTGCATGCATCCAGTCATCAATATGGTAGTCTCCCAGCGCCCAGTGCTTATTTTTCAGCCCCTGGAGCCTGTTTTTAGCCATCAATAGCCCTCCTACCTGCCTAGTGCGCCTTGTTTTCATCATTTGGATACTAATGCGCCCTACTACACACTTCTAGGATTCCATCAGTCAGTTCATGCATTGATCAATCAGCTCATGCATTGATTGCTCAGTTTAACTGACTGTAGCTTCCAATTGTTTGTATTAGAGTGCCACTTGACTACTGACATCCTGCATGCGCCCTTGGAGTCTCCTTCCCTTGATTAGTGCTCACATACATCATTTAGACTCAGTTAAACTCATATTTGACTAACCTTTGACTATCGATGGCCGCTACCACTGATTGGGTGATGTCTCCGATGCAGTCCAAGCCACACCTTGAGGAAAATTCGAATAACCTTTGGGGTAATCGAATTCATTCTATTGTACTCTCATATTTTTACCAGCTTAGAGCTGATGAATGACATTACAACAGTTTTCCACATTCTTTGAGTTTCATGTGTGAATATTGATTCAATTCTTCTTCTTCTTCTCTGCAATTCTTGAGTGAAATTTGTGAGCTTTGTTCAAGCTGAGTGATCTCTCATGTAGAATTTCACACATACATGTTCTTTCTATCTTTAAATCTCACAGCTATGAATCATCAAAGCCTTTGTCAAGCAAGTCATGGGGACATATTGTAGCAAAAATGATTATAAATACTTCTTTAAAACGAAGAACAATGGAATCATCAATTCTCTCAAAACAAGGGACCTATTTTTGAGATATAGTTATGTTCGAGAGATGCATAACCACTCTACCTACAATGTCTAAATAGAAAAACAACCAACACATCAAAGATTCATTAAAATCTAACCTAAAAGAATTCATACCATTGTCAGTTCAATCCGATATCAAGCCTAAAATTAGTTGCACCGCATCAAACCTCCGCTATTTGCTAAACACAACCACAATCCTTCAATCTTGAAGTTGAAACCACTTAAATAAAAAACAAGTGAAGGGGAATTTCAAATAAGTAGTTTCTCCACTATGGGAGGAATAAAAATGCAGAGAAACATGCAAGATTTTTGTTCTATAGGCGATTAAATATCCAAAACGATAACAGAGGAGGGAGACGAACAAAGAATCGAGACCAGAGGAAGAGAGCCCATGGACACTGACTCTTTTTATCAAAGGATTTTACTCATGCACTTGCATACTAGGGAAGGGTGGTGCATTGAAAAGATGTTCAATGACATCCATGAATGCCTGACATGAGAGTTAAGTGAGGAATTAATGGGAGAAATTAATAGGATATCAATGTGCAAGGTCGTATAAGCATGGAGAAGTGGGTAAAAACTCCAAATTAGTAAGAAAATGGTGAAGACTGTAAGAAAACCCTAATCCAAGAAGATAACAACGCCAATAAACCCTAAACCAATAACCAAACCCTAAGCACAAAAGATATCCCATAGAGGAAGTCACTATGTGAAGTGATGGTGAACCAGGGATGCTTATGTTTAGTTTTGTGAAGCACCATAGGTAAAATGGGTGTAGCAAGGGATGGGCGTCGCCTTGTCTAGAAAGCAAGTCGTGCAAAGTGACAATTAACCAAGATCCAGTGAGAAAGAGTGAACTAGAGAGAAACCCATACCAACAAACGTCTGGTGAGACACGTGGCATTGATCTAGTCACCCAAGAGTTGAGGAATTTAGCACAGTGCCTTGTGAACCAATCTCACCGTGAAAATGCCCTGAACATAAACATGAATAAAGATAACCTTGTAAATTAATAGCAATGTAAATAAAAGAATGATTTAAAAAAGAATAACCCTTGCATCATATGGAACAATAATTATGGACACAAACATGGGCACTTAGGGGCACTAGGTAAGCACAATAACAAATGATTAGAATAAGATTATGTTTCTAACATCCATTTGCAAACCTAAGTCCTTGACCATAGTGATTTCTTGGCTTATTATTTTAAAATTTTGTATTTGGTCTTCTTAGTTGAAGAATTAACAAGGAACTAAACTACATACAAAATTAAACAAAAAGGAGGAGGTGGTGAGTTGGGCTTATTCTTTTAAAATTGGGTATTTGGTCTGGCAAGCAATAACCAGCTTGTTGTGCAACATTAAATGCTTCAGTGACTACTTTGATTGTCGTTGGATCTCAAGCAACCTAAAATCCAATGACAAGCAAAGCAGCCGCTAAAACATTCAATACCACACATCGAGTTGATTATTGATCACCATTTGATCTTCTTAGTATACGATTTAACAAGGAACTAAACTACATTTAAAACTAAACGAAAACAAAAAGGAGGAGGTGTTGAGTTGGGGCATGTTAAATGTTATTTGTACCATATTAATCGTATCTCCTCCCCGTTAGTAGTTAACCATCGTTGGAAAAATAGAGTATGGTTTAGCAATACTCAGAGGCGTCTAAAAATTTGACAATTTGGATCAAAGAACTATTTTTTTTTTTAAATCCAGCGTTTTTAATTTTGCAAAATCTAAAATGAAATCAACACCCTTCAAAACCCTTGATGCACCCAAAATAGAATTATAACCTAGATTTTGAAAATTACCATCGAATTTTTTGCAAAAATCTACCAATCATCAAATTTTATGCGTTATTATTCTCTCGAAAAAGGGATTAACCAAACAGAATTTGATTTAGTGCGGGATAAAGTAAAATAAGCCTATTCGGTTGAGTGGGGCGGAAGTATTACACAACGTGACCAACGCAATCCATGAACGATAAGAAGGAAAGATGCAAAGAAACAAATGGAGATTATAAAAATATATTTAAATTAAACAATGAAAATAAATATATTTAAATTAAACGCTCCCCACATTCCAACGTGGATTCTTTACCATGTTCACGGTATATAGCCATATATTTTATGGCAAAGTGATGATGATGATGGAGTTTTATTTTAATGTTTTTAAATCAGGCATTGAAGTACACGTGCCTTGCTTTGCTTCTTTTGATGTTTTATTTATTTATTTATTTTTTATTAAGTATTGTAGTATGATTTTCTATCTGATTTGATTTCTAAAACATATTTACAATGTAACAATTTATAATTCACATATCTTAACATCGATTATAATAATCACATATTAATAATTTATACAAATTCTTATTTAATACATATTAATAATTTATACAAATTCTTATTTAATATAAAAGATTGTGTGTGATTATATATATATATTCTTTGTATTTCTATTTCTAGTATGAAAATTTTGAGTTTTGTGTTGGTTTGGTTGTTTCTTCTTGTTAAATAAACTTGATTGGGTCATGGTTTTTTTGGGTCATGCTATTTTGTGGCCTATGGTAGTGGCTCATGGTAATGACTCCTTGTATTGGGTGTGAAGAAGTCTATTTAAAGGTTTACAGGGTAAACCTTTTTCATCATTATGTTTGTGCTTGGTTTAATCATTATGTTTATTTTGTTTATTATACTTTTATAAACTTTTTATTTTTGTATTAGATGAGGCAACATATGAAAATTCAATGTTTCATATAGTTATTATAAACATTATTTAGATAAAAACAACTATTATTATGATGGTTAAAATTAAGATTTAAAGTCAAATGAAAGGCAATGTTAAAATTAAGATTTAAAGTCAAATGAAAGGCAATGTTAAAATTAAAACTTCTTATAAAAATTTCTTGCAAGGTGGGAGAAATTCTTTTTAAGAGTCCAATATTAGGAGAAGTGTAATTATGTGTTCAATGTAAAGTTGACACATGACACTTTCATAAAATAATAAAATATTTTAGATTCCATGAAGATGAGTAACTCTTTTTTTGCCAAATATGGCGATGAAAAATGGAAAATTTACCCATATATTAAATTGAAGCCCTCAAAACTCATATTTTCCATATGAATTTCGACATGCGGTTAAAAAATGAAATGTAGTGAATTATGTTGGCTTTCCAATGATATTTTTTTAAAAATATACCAATGTCATTTATTGTGTCAAATTTTCATTTAATGAAACGTGTGTCCTTAAAAATTTGAAGAGCAATTAACAAGTGGCTCGTGTGTGTGCAAAATAATTTAATGTTAAAGTAATAATTTAAAAAAATGAAATATGTGAACATGATCTAGACATAATGCACTAATGCGTACATATTTTTCTTTTAATTTTCCTTGAAAAATTATTATTATTAGTATTCGAAACTGACCAGTGAATATTTCAGTTGCATTTTGCACACATGTGCGTGTGTGCAAAAAATCTTTTGATTGTTACATAATTTCTAAAACTAAAAATACCATTTTGAAGAGGACGCACTGATGTAGTGCTTGTATATTTTTTCAAATTTTTTGGATGTGTATTTTGAATGTTGTTGATTTATCTTTGAGCTCATTCGAAGTTGTCGACAGGGTTTTTTAGGGTAAGCTTTAGCAGAAATTTAAAACAAAATGACATACGAAGATAAAAATTCGTAAATTATATGTATATGGATAGAGGATTCATTGACGAATCCAATGGCATCAATTCCCTCCATTAATGTGCATTTAATGGCATAGTTTAAGCCTGTAAAAGGCAGACCAATTTTTTTTTCTGCAGTGAAAAGGGCTTTCGGCCTATTTTTAGGCCCTCGATCAAGGTATTTACTCGATCGAGGATTTTAAAAAACCTCGATCGAGGGATAAAAAGAACCTCAATCAAGGGTTTGAGAGAGACCTTGATCTAGGTCTTGTAAATCCCTTGATCAAGGTTCATTGCTACTGCAAACCCTCGATCAAGATTCATTGTTGCGGCAAACCCTTGATCGAGGTATTTGAAAGCCCTTGATCAAGTTACTTTAAATCCTTCGATCGAGGTATTTTAAAACCCCCGATCGAGGGCTTTAAAATACCTCGATTGAGGGTTCGCGGCACATATGTTTTCCACTCTGCTTGCCAAAAATCGTGAACCACCTTCATGGATTGACCCTTAAGTAAAGTATAATTCAGTGTTCAACATTGACAAGTGGTGCTTTAATAAACTAATAAAATATCTTGCTATGTGATGTGAGAGGTGGTCCATGATTAAACCATGATTTACATAGGAGGTAAGTGAGTACATATGAGATATTTACATATTAAACTAGTATAGATCCATCTTAACTCTAAATCTACTAAGCATGAAAATGGATCAAACCATTTGAGGTGCAAGCTTTTCCTCAAAATTTTCATTTAAAAAAAGGTTTGCACCTCAAAATATTTGATCCCTCTCGACGTTAAATAAATATAGAGTTAAGATGGATCTATACTAGTTATAATAATCTTACATTTATAATTTATACAAACTCTTATCCAATACCTTTGTGTGACAAAAATAATATTAAGTATATAAAATGTACTCAGTGAAGCACCACTCATGTTTTTTCTTTTTTTTTTTCACAAAAAAAAAAGAAAAAGAAAAACTTTTATTGGAAAAAATCATGTCAAAATATACAATCAGTCAAGATAGGCAAGAAAGCCTATACTTTTGGTGTTGGAATACATACAAAACACATATTTTCATCCCTACATACATCCACTACATACATATGAAGCAAAATTCCTTCCAAAGGGAACAACCTACTGCTAAAACAAAGGAGTAATCTGGACTGTGAAGATCAGTTCAGGCTCAGGCAAACATAGCCCAATAGACATAAAAATGTAAGGTGTCCCAACTAACCAAAGTTCCAACTCTGTACTCTTCCAAGCAAATGGATCCATCCATGGGACTCGGGATTCTCTTAGAAAGTAGGTCCATTGCCATATTATACTGTCTAAAAATATGAAGAAAAGAAAGAGAATGGAAAGTTGAAGTGATTAAGCGTGTACGCTTTAACCATCCATCTAATTCCACCGAGTGTAAGTCATCCCTGCCGCATGCCCAATTGATAATACACTGAGAAATGTCAAAGATAGATATAGCAAGGACACCCTTTAACTTGGAAAACCATAACAACCCCCACAGGGAAATAAGCTCTGCTTTGGTATTATAACCACACCCTGCTCTCATATAAAGATGATACGAATGAACTGGAGAAAATTTAATATCATCCCAGCTCCACACAGTCTAGTCTGCGCAACTCCATCAAAAAAACCCAAAGGGAAAGAGTAATCTGATTCAGACAAGGGTTTGATCACACAAAGTTTATGGGGAGGAGTAATGCTGATAGTAGAGAAGTAGCCAATTATCCACGAACACAGAAAATGAGGAGAGGCCTTATGGTCTTGGAAGAGGATCTATTTTCGTGCTTTCCAGACATCCCAAACTGCGTAACAGATAAGAGTAGGATCAACCGAGTGACCATCTAAATAGCGTTTGATATTCCCTTCAAAGGTGTCACAAATCCAGGGAAAATTAAAATTTAAAGAACGCTGCAAATCCTTCCAAAGTTCAGGAAGAAGCTACAATTTACAAAAAGATGTTCGACCTCATCTGGTGCAGAGTAACATAAACAACAACATCTCGGCCCACAGAAACCACGTTTGAAGAGGTTTTTCCAAGTGAGAATTTTGTTCTGCAGAATAAGCCACATAAAGCATATAATCTTTAGGGGGCATTTGAACCTCCAAAGAAACTTTTTCCAGCATAACAGAGGAACCACATCATCCGACTCCTTCACACATTTATAAGCAAGACTTGCTGTCACCATGCTTGTAGACTTGTTGAACCCCCAAATTAATTTATGCTCCTCCTGGATAGAGTAATGCCAGCCTGAGATAAAGTGGAAGTATGCACCTCCCATTTAGCATTAAGACCCGACTTCGTCAATAAATCTGACACATCGTGCCAATAAGTAAAAGCATCAGTAATAGAGCGAGCAACTTGTTTCAATACATAGATATTTTGATTGTGAAGTGCAAACACAAGCTCCGGTGAAAGTCTAAATGCAGGACCAATCCCCACAATAGGGTCGATGCCCACAAAAATTTGTGTACCTCTACCCACAGTCCAACCAATGGAATGATTGATGATCGGGTAAGATTTCAAAAAACTCCTCTAAAGAAAAGAACTATGCAAATCCTTCTTGCCATTCCGTAACCAAAACAATGGGGATAATCTACCAATATATTTTTCTCGCACCACCTTACCCCATAGTCCAACATAAAAAATGCTATGCCACAAAGATTTTGCGCACAGAGATAAATTAAAAGCATGCAGATCTTTTATGCCCCAACCATTTAGATGTTTTGACTGGGTAAGATCAGTCCAAGAAACAAGGTGAAATATGAAGTTACCGCCATTACCTTCCCACAAGAACTATGAGAAAATCTTTCTAAGGGCAGTGATCAGGGATAATTTTAAGGACCCATACTTATTTAAAATTGTATAAACCTTGGCAAATCTTAACAATTCTTAAAATGTCAACTACAAAATATTTGGCGATATTTTTATAAAATTATTTCAATTTATAAGGATTTTATATAGTTTATATAATAATTTGGTGATTTTTAGAGTGAAAAAAGTTCACCCCATCAAAATTGTGCGAAATGGGGCTTCGAAAAATGCAAATTGACGATTTTTTTTTTGAAAAAAAACATGGAAAAATAGCCCATGGGCTTAATTTCGCCCCTAAAATTATCCTTGGCAGTGATCACCGATAGAGGAACCAGGAAAAGAGAAAACCAAAAGATCGGGATACTTTGTAAGACAGAGCAAAGCAAAGTAAGACGACCTCCCATAGACAAATACTTGAAATCCCAAATATTGATCCTTTGTTGTACCCTCTTAATGAGCCACTGCCAATCTGAAATAGTATAACCACTAGGCTTCAAATAATAACCTAAGTATTTGAAACCATCATCTAGGACCTTCATCTGATAGGGTAAAAGAAGGCTAATCTGGATCTTCAGAGCATGATCATGGCATTGATAATGAAAGGAAGACTTGCCTAAACTGATCTTCATACTAGCAGCATCACAGAAAGTGTTGATAATATCTTTAAAATGAGCCCATTCTACCAAAATACCCCTCCCGAATAAGAGAACATCATCAACGGATAAAAGGTGGGTAATTGTAAGAGTGCTTGCAATCTTAATACCTTTAATATGGCCGCCTTTCCTAGATTCACTGATCAACAAACTTAACCCTTCAATGACCATGATAAAGAGATAGGGTGACAAAGGGAATCCCTGCCTAAGTCCACCGTTCCCTCTGAAATTTGGTGACAGCGAACCATTGACGAGGACAACAAATTTTGTAGAAGACACACATGAAATAAACCAATCAACAATCTCCACCGTTAGACCAGTTTGTAAAAGAATAAACCTTAAATATGTCCAATCTAACTTGTCATATGCTTTGACAAGATCCATCTTCAAAATGAAAGCGTTCAATTTTTTCTGCTTGATAGAGTGTATGCTCTCTTGAGCAATTCCCACTGCGTCTAGTAATTGCCGATTATGAAGAAAGCCGAACTGTTCAGCAGAAATATGACATTCAAGAAAAGGCTTCAAATGTTCAACAATAATCTTTGAAATGACTTTGTACAAAAGGTCACAAAGAGAGATTGGTCTATAGTCACCGAACCCAGACGGTCTGTCAATCTTAGGAATGAGAGAGATATAGGTGGAATTCAAAATACCTGGAACATGAGACTTCTGTCTAGAATCCTCAATAGCCACCATAATCTCATTTCCAAAAAGGCTAAAAAATGTAGAAAGAATTCTACTGTCCATCCGTCCGGTCCCAGACTTTTATCCTTAGCGAAAAGTTTCAATGTTTTCAAAACCTCTGCTTCAGTAATGCGACCTCCAATAGTATGGCAAGCATCTTCATAAAAAAATCGTGGAAAGAGTTTCAAAACCTGTAATTGAATTTTCAGGTTATTACCTTCTTTAGCCCTGTAAATATCCTTGAAAAACTTAGATTCTTCCACCTTCAGCTGTGAATGATCACAAATGACATGTCCCTAATCATCTTCTAATTCCTAGATATAATTAATCAACCTCCTTTGGTTTGCATACCGATGGAAAAAATTGTATTATTATTTCCTGCCTTGATCCAAACTGCTCGAATTTTTTGTCTCCATGTTTCTTCTAACAGTTGAAGAATCTTCCTTTTTTCACCCTCCAGGGATGCCAATTTATCAAGTCTATGTTGATCAAACAACTAAGCATCCACAGAGAGGGAAATAACTTGAATTTCATGATCAATCACCTTGAGAAGATTGGTATTCTCCCTTTTTTATCCTTTTCTCAGGTGATGACCTCCTTTATGAGCCGAGAAAGTCTCTTTGAAAAACAAAGCAAAGGAGAACCATGAAAATAATTGTAGTTGGCCTCCCACCAAACCCTGGCCAGCTCACAAAATGTAGGATCTTTTAACCAGATATGATTGAATTTGAAGGGGTATAGTGAGAAACTGTTGTCGAAATCCAACTATAAAGAAATAGCTCTGTGATCAAAGAATGCCACAGAGTAGGCCCAAGATCGATATATTCCAACAATATCACACAGATCTTATGCCATGAAGAAATGACCGAATATTTTTCCTATGATTTCTTTCCCGCACCTTCCATTAGACCATGTTGGTACAAGAACACTTGGTACAATATCAATCAGCTTGGATTCATCGAATATGGCAGTAAATAGATCAGCAAGGGGATCCAACACTCTATCGACCCCCCAGGTTTCTTCAGGAGATAGCGTAAAATTAAAATCACTGGCTAGAATAAGCTCGGGGTCTTGTAGAATACCCCCAATCCTCAACCTGAACCGATCCCAAAACATCATCCTGTTCTGATATGGTGCATAGATGTTTAAAATACGAATAAACCTAGAAAGACCCATCAGCTTCCGCTCCACCAAAATTCCTGCAAAAGTATGAAATGCCTTCAGATTAGCAACATCAGGGTTCCAGGTAGTTAAAGTGCCACTCGAGAGCCCTGAGGAATCCAGGGCACAAACCCTCTAGCTCGGTTTGAAACGGAGAAATAATTTTATAGCTTCCTCAGCACATAACATAGTTTCCTGAAGTAAAACTACTGCAAGTTTAAACTTGTCCAAAAAATGTTTCAACACAGCTCGTTTTGGGCCACTGCAAAGCCCTCTTACATTAAAGGATGAAATAATCATGGAGGCACACACTCAAGGGCCGTTGAATATCTAAGGGACAAAAAGGAGGGAGGAGAAGAAGTAGAACTTTGATGAAGGCATTTATCAAATAACGAAGACACTCTGGGGTTATTACAGACAGGGGGAATAACAGGGGCGAACCCTTTTGCACACTTCGGTTTTCTGGCCTTCCGTATAGTCACATTCCCATTCATAATCGATGAGATGGGGATGACATCCGGTGATCTCGAATCTTGAGTAGAAAAAGTAGGAAGAGGGAGTCCAACTTTAGAAGGCATGTCGAGTGGCTCAAGTTCTAGATCCAAAAGAGAAGAGGGGGATAACTCAATACCCAGGGAATTCAAAACCGGTGTCTCCTGCTAAACCAAGGACATGTGCACTGAAGGGGTTACAGACGTAGCAATCACAGGACATCGGACTGCGCCAATATAAACATACCCCACACAGGGGATAAATCTTGATGGAAATGAGGTATCACGTGTAGAGGTAAGGTTAGAAACCAGTAAAGGCCCAAAAAACGTGACAGGTTGTAAAATGGTGGCAGATGTAAGGTTCAAGGAGGATACCATATCAGCAGCAGGAAGAAATTTTAGCAAAGTAGGAACAGTTTTAGAAAACATACCTACACACTCCATGGCCGAAGTATAGTCCAACGGATGTTGGCATTGTAAGAATCAGTCCGCCCCCTCTTGAGCAGAAGGACAAATTGAACTCCTATTATTTAACTCGCTAGATGCACCAGACAGACACAATGCCTTGGAGTGACCAACTTCTCTACACGGATGACAACGAAAAGGTATATGCCAATAATCCAATCTTTGAACAAATGAGCCACCTTCCCAAACAATCTCTAGTTCGCCAGGTAAACCCTCATCATAATCCAGGTCTACCAGCAACCTAGGCGAGTTCTGCTCCGACCCCACCAACGTTTCTTCTTCAATAAGAATGAGCTTCCCAATGGAATTGGCGACCTCAATGAAACCTTTGAAATTCGAACACTGTAACAGGAAATCCGACAGAATAACCCATAAATGTCTCTGAGCTAACCTCTCTTTTCGGGGGTCAAAGGAGGCATGCCATCGAGCAAGAAGCAAAGAACCAAATCCCAAGACCCAATATTTATTTTCAATAGTCCTCCTATCTTCCTTCGACAAAAAGAGGAAGACCATCTAGCCATTCACCAGTGTTAAGATCCTCGGCATACTATCAATGTGCGACTTACATTTTCACCGTATCCATGTTAGCAAATCTGGGCGATCAAGCTTCAATACTCAAATTTTCCTATTAAGGCCCTTTTGCTCAACGCATACACCATCTCAAAAGTAATATCTTTACCAAGAACACAGAGCGGTCTACCCTTTTTCTGTTTCTCAAATGTTAACTGCGGATCGGAATAGGCATACTTCAACCCATTTACAGTGTTATGTCTAGCTTTACCCTCAGACGGTATTGTATCAACAAGATTCTTTCCATCTCCATCACCGGCTCGAGACACCCTCGAGGACACACAGCGCCCTCGTGATACCGAAACTTCCGGCCAGGGTTCAAAGTCCACCATAGAGTGAGGGTTTGTCCAGACATTTCCAGAGGTAAACCCCCCACGAGGTAAAATTGTGCCTGAAACCTCCTCGGAAACTGGCCCATTTGACGGAGGAGAGATATGGTTATCAACAACCCCCATTGTACCCATCAAAAGGTCAACTCACCACAACCAAGGGAGCACGTGAACCCACCAGCTAAAACTAGAAACTATCCAGAAAGACTCGCCCTTTACGTACCATGACAGGCAAACAATGGATTTAAAAACAAGGATTCCCACTTCTTTTACTTGGTTGGTACTGGGTTTGTCTCCAAAGAGGCAAACTGACTCCGGGACCATTGTTTGACCATCAGGTGACAATGGAGAGCAAGGTAACCCTAAACAACACCCGTCGTGTTGGAAAATGACATATCCATAGTCAAAATGAGGGTTCAGAAGGGGCTCACAACCATCAACCTGCAAACGAGAGCCTCTCCGAGCTCAGCTCCGAGCTCCTTCACTCACCATTCCAATGCCATCGTAGTTTAGGTAATTCCTCATGTTTGTTGACTATAAAAACATTTAATAGTCAAATTAATAAATTGAAGTAAATCATCTCCAAAAATTATTTAAAAAACTTCTAATGTTATGACATACTAGTGCGTTTTCAAGCTTCTATTACACTACCTCTTTGTGATTAAAGCACACAATGATGCATTGTTGTTACCACCACTAAATACATTCTTAATGGTGTGCTAAGCACTCGTTAGAGCATTAGGGTGGTGTTTGGAAAAATAAATAAATAAATAAAAGAGTTGAAGTAAAATTGTCTATAGGAGACCATTAAAGACTTTTATGAGTTTATGTTTGCAATTGAGACTTAATAACATCGAACATAGAACAAATTAAAATTACGGTTTTTAATAAATAACGATAATCTGAGTATGTTTGATGCACCGTGATCATTAGTATGGTAATTAATATAACAATAAGTAAGAGGGTGCATTAGTGTTACAAAATAAGATGATTAATTGATAATGAGTGAACATGGTTTAGGAATATAAAAAATAATCCTGTTTATTTTTATATATATTGTGGTGTCCTTTTTATTTGGATCTTATTAATGTTTTATTACATTTAAATGAGGTTGAAGTAATTTCTTTTATCAAAATATAATTAGTATAATTAAGTTCGCTATTAAACACCGGTTAAATATTAAAGTAATTACCAGATTGTTATAGTTATCCTGTTATGGTATAACATAAACATTAAACTAATTAATATAAACATAAAACAAAAAATTCACACTTGAACCTGTCATTATTGTTACCCCTTTCTTTAACCACCTCTTAAGTGAAGCTTATTTAAATCTTAATCAAGATGCATTTAAGCATAACAAGATACGAAGACCATAAAATGAATCAGTTGTGATATAATATATAAACGCCTATCGACATAATTAACAATGCATAATTAATATACCATCGAAATACAATGTATTTATTTAATTACGCTGAAGGCTTTTCACCAACTAGATCCTCACTTATGGAGCGAATGGAATCCTGCCACCTGTTTTCCACTTTGGCCCCAGATATTTCTAACTGTTATGGATTTCTTTGCAGGAAAACTCATATTTTATCTTCAGCCGTATTTGTTGATGTTGTACCAGAAGACTACGGGGACTCTCGATGAATTGTCGACTAAGTAGAAGTCCGATGAGTGGTGAAACTCGTCCGGTTAATTTGCCTTCTATCCACCCATAGCCATCGATCAAAGTTTTAAAATTATGCTTATGGAAGGTGTCATATAAAGCGAAGCGACTTCATGTAAAACCGATTGGATGACAAATTCATTATTTTGTTAATTTGATATGCTCGCCTCAAATTCAAGGCATGGCCTTATATCCCCTGCGTATTACTCAATAACGTGCGGCCAGGATTTAAAATCAAAGGTACACAGATCCAAGCGCCCAAAGCCTTACACTTCGCTGTACCCGCATCCAGTTTCAGGGTCGGTCTCTGTAAAATTGCATTATTACAAAATCTATTTAATTAAATGAATATTAATTAAATAATTCAATTAAAAAATTCCCTCTGGAGCAGAGGTCACGAGGTCGAGTCCCATGGTTTCTGGCCATCTCCATGGGCAATGCAATCCCTAATTATGGATTATGTATGCCTCTCTTGCTTTTTCACAGTTGTGCTCCTACATGGTGCCGTTGCCCAAGAAAGTGTGTGCGATATGCATGAAGACTGCACGAAGAAGTTGATAAATGGCAGTTGTGAGCATTTATCAGCACTGGAGTCGAGCTGTAACTCGTCGATTGGAGTAGTTGTAAGATTTACTTTTTTTTTTGTGTCAACAAGAGAATTTATTAACAAAAACATAAATTTCATGAACTAACGTTACCTGCAAATAGCTAATTAGCAAATTAGATGTAAGCTTATTTGCATCTAATTGGTAGTTGTGAGCATTTATCAGCACTGGAGTTGAGCTGTAACTCGTCGACGGGAGCAGTTGTAAGCTTTACGGTTTCATTAAGGTTTTCACAAGTTGCAGTTATCAAGGGAGATTGGATATCCAATCTCCCTTGATAGCTTTACGGTTTTTTTTATGTCGAAAAGAGAATTTATTAACGGAAACATAAATTTCCTGAACTAACGTTACCTACAAATATTCTGAAATGCTAATTAGCAAATTAGATGTAAGCGAAAACTTTCTTTTGGTCGACCATTACACCTCCAGCGGAAATTTCCACCATTGAGATCAACTATTTGGTTTCAGATGCGGAAGCTTCCACTATTGATACCATTGTACTTGTCGGCTTGAATAGATTTAGAGCGATCAACACCGTTATGATATCTTGTGTTTTCTTTACAAGAGATCAATATATTAACATTACCTGCTAACTCTCTTTTATTAGAAATTGAGATCAACTATTTAATACACCTTTCTTTTGGTCGACCGTTACACCTCCAACATGCCGAGAATTTCCCGAGAATGAATGGTCACTCGAGAATCATGCTTTGGTTTGCTTAAACGTATTCGTGCTTTTTGGGTACCCTGTAAGATTAGGTTAAGCATTATACCTAATCGCGATTTTACAGCGTTTCGACCATTTTAAGTATCTCAGGTAAAGATGGATATTGCATTTTTTTATCTATGATAGGGTTTGTGGAAGTTAGCAAAGATATATTTACTGTTCTGAGCAGAAAATGGTAGGCTTGGCTTGTTTATGAGATTTTTGAAGACAAATGCTTTTTATGGCTCAGGCCAGAAGATGATGTGAAGAGACCTTAATTCTATTTTATGATTGGCAATTATTAGTCAGCGAGAGGCCAAGAGGGCGTTAATAAGGTTGTTGGTAATTTGACCTAAGTTAGAAGGGTTGATTAGATCTAGCATCTCGGAATTTGACAGAAACTCAATTGGAGTTATGTAAGAAAGATGTCGGACATAGATCATTTGGATGTTGATTCTCTAGGTGTTCACAACCACCCTCAGCAGCAGCATGGTTAGTGGTTACTATGCGCACATGCAACAGCACATACCTGCTACTTCTGAGGGACATGTGAGCAGCCACCATGTCCACCAACCAACAGTTATTCGACTAAGCATTCTTTGAGCCCAATAAAGAAGAGCAAGGTGACCAGATTATTTAATGCCCAGACGACCAATTCAAGAATGTTGACCTGCAGTTGTTCGACCGTCCTCAATTGCTCATTGATAGACCTCGTCAAGACGGGGCTCGACAACTTCTTACGGGGTTCAACAACTTCTTACGATTTCTTTTTTTTATTATGGTGGATGAGTGATTTTATTTTTATATAATAGTTGAGTCCATGAATTGTAAAGATATTGTAATTGGTTGATTCTTAAAGTTGTAGTGGGGTTCGACTAAGTGGTCGAAACAAGTTCATAAAATTTTGGTCCGATTGTAATAAAGACGCAATCATTTTCATTTAATGCCCAGTCGACCAATTCAAGAATGTTGACCTGCAGTTGTTCGACCGTCCTCAATTGCTCATCGACAGACCTCGTGATCAAATATTATACCTTGTAGTCGGCTCAGACTACTGTTCTATCAGTTATTCTTCGACTAATGCAGCTTGTCAAAGCTCTAATTAATGTACCAAAGCCAGTCGATGGAAGTTCTTTGGTTTCCAATATTTCCATGATCGTTTCTGTTAGAATGTAGGTGATCGATCTTCAACATATCGACTTGGAAGAGGACATGGCTATGCTGAGAAAAAGCGACATCATTACAAACTACCTTGGCCGTGATGCACATGTTGCCGAGCTCTTCAATGGTTTAGGCAAGAATGTCACCGAGAGCAAGACAGATGTCTTCGCAGAACTAAATGGACATGTGCATGTGCACTACAGACATGTGCATGTGCACTACATAAATGAAATAAAGGTCCATCTTGGCGAGCTTGTGGAGCAGCATTTCTTGTCGCCATGCATAACTGTAGCCTTGGTTGGGGAAATTCTTATATTGTTGCTCACCACGCTGCAAACCATCTTCTCAGGACTCGGTATATAAATATTGTCTATACTGTATTTTCCCTTTTCCAGAGACTTCATTATGACCAGTAGAAGATAGAGAGCTTTCTATAGTGATTTGAAGTGATTTTAATATTGTTCGACACAACAAGGATTAAAATTTGAAGTTGAGTTATGTATAACAAGCTTTTCTACTTTTAGAAAGATGGAAACTATGAAATCTGTTGGTCTTGTTTCAACTTTGTTTAGTATTCTTTTAACCATCGTTGTCGATGTGAAATTTTTGCTAGCGACATAAAACTTCTATTAAAATTTCGTAGCTGCTCCTGATTTCTTCTTCTATCTTTACTATCTCCTCCCTTGCATGATTGAAGAAATCCATATTATTTGGATCCTTAGACTTGTTGAACCTGACAACATTCGAATTAATCTAGAATGTCCTTGACATTGGCCTTGATGCGATGCTTTTTAGTTTTTACAATCTTTCTTTGCCATTTTCTATTAATTAGCCGGAACAAAAGTACGTGGACACTTGCGATTGTCCAACACTTTGATGAACTTGAATCCCCGACTCAATCAGTATATAGGCCTTCTTTTTTCTTTCTACCTATTCGGAACCCTAAGGTCGACGGAATTGTCAAGACTTGTCGACGATTCTCCGACCCTTTATTTGAATGCAACATGCCGACCACAAGAAGCCAGACGACTATGTTGAAGACGACAAGAAGCCAACCGACTACGTTGAAGACGACAAGAAGCCAACGACTATGTTGAAGTGGGTATTTACATCGACCGACAGTGGAAGAAATCGATCAACCAGTCTTCGCCCTCTTATTCTCCACCTGCAACCGTTGCCAAAATGCCTCTGTTGTGTTGGATGGCAGGTGTTTCTTTTAGTGTTCGGGTAGTCTCCCTCAACAGAAAGTGGATATCTCTGTTTCAATAAGAAGGATCTGAAGCTGGGATGGGGTTTCACCTTTTTCTATCACAATTCTCTATATCACAATTCTATATATAGTAAGAGTAAAACCTCATTTCTACCCCTGCAAATTTACAATACTACGAATACTGTTTTTGAACTAGTTGTGAATTAGCTTTTTGCCATGATTGAACTAACAATGGAGCGATTATTTCAAGGCGAAATTCCACACTTTCCACCGGGTAGCAAGCATTTTGAGCTACCTCACCAAAGCTCCGCTGGTAAGTTCTGTCATTTATGTTGTCACAAGCTTTTGGGACATAGACATTTATACATTGTGGTGCTAATTAGATTCAAACTCCTGCTCGGCTTACATGCAGGTACCACTTGGCACGCCTGTGCTTAACACCCTGGCAAAGCAGAGGGCTATGCTTGAGAACATCATGAGGGCATGCGTCAGCCTGGCTCCTGAGAACAACATGACCCTCGAGTACAAGTGAAGCGCTGGCGCTGAGTGGGCATCATCGGGCTTATGAAAATAAAAATGCATTGGTCCATGCAAACTAGTAATACTCGTTGATTGTCCTGGCTGCCGACCACCGAAGTCTTCATGATAAATGGTATGTTGTTGGTTGCACGATGGTTCTTCTCTGTTTTTTTTTAAGTCATTGTTATCCGGGATCGATTGTTATCCATATTAATAAATTAGATATTCCTATATAAGACCATATAGAAATTAATTATCATTTTTTTACCCCTAATTAAGATAATTAATGGATTCATTATATTCCTTTATTATGACCGAGCCCCTTTTATTGAGTGGACTGACATAGTATTTCGATGATATGGTATTCCATTTACCATTAACTAAAGCTTAAAATCAAAGCGGAATTTTGATTATGTAAACTTCTTCTTCGTGCAAATAAATTCCCTTTTATTTTCCCTTTCTTTGATTTCATTGTTAAAACCTCAATGACCTAGTCGTTTCTGGTTGAAAATGCCAAATATGGTCGATGTCCATTTTGCTTGACCGAAACAATGAACTTTAACAATGTACCTGGCACCTGCTTCTGTCTGTCCAAAGACCATTCACTGGCGGTGGATTTGTTGATTGACCTATTTACAATCTTCCACCACAAAAAGAGTAGTCTCTTATCAGCAAATGTGGATAAATTAAAAGAAGAACTGCCAAGCTCAATTTATAAGTTTATATCGTGATTTTTTATGATGTCCAAAAAAAAAATTTATTACCTCCTACTGTGGGAAATAGCAAAGCTCCTTCATTCCATGATAATCTGCCAGATCAATAGCTTCTTCTTCCAAGTATTTCCAGTTTATTTTTAATTAGTTGACTGCACAGTGGGCCTGATTAACATGATAGTTTCAACCAAAACAACTATAGTTGAGATCTCATATCCAAATAAGAGATTTGGTACTTCACCTTTGGAATCCTCAAACATAATTTGATCTTTTAGTTAACATGAAATTGAGGATTAAAAAAAGTAATATTGATTCAACCAAATGTGACGATCGTAAGCCAAATAAAATTCGTGTTTTGATTATATGTGATACATATAAAGGCAAAACGCTCTAAATATGATTCCACCCTACAGTAATTGCCTATGATAACCTCAAGTGTGTAATTAAATTCAAAATCCTTAAAGAGAAAACCCAAACTAAAGAGTTGTGCACAGTCTGCTGCAAAAAAGTGAGTAACTAAGAGCACGAGAATAAAATAAATTCGACATTGTTAATCGACCATATGGGTGAACTTTGCCCATTTCTGCAACTCAAAGTGACCAAATTTTGTTTTTCGACATCTGCTCCTTACGTTATATCTATACAGGTAACTGTTTAGGTCTCTTCCAAATGTCTCTTATTTAGGGTTGTGGGATATCAATAATTTTAGAATATCTAGGTTTTATATACATTGTTGTTTGATAAATAAATATTCGTTATAATTATTGCAAAGTATTTCATGTTATAATTATCATGTTCCATTAAGTCGACATTTCTTTTTCACTTTCTGAACTAGATAGGTTCGACTTCTTTACGGACGTTAATAAAGCTGGTTGGACATGCTTTCTTATTTTGTCAACGTCTTATCGAAGAACACTTCTTTACTCCGACTATGAAAGAACACTTTCAGACTATTTTAGTCGACCATTTGCAGGTAAAGTTAGACTATTTTCAAACTATTTGCATCAACCATATTCACACATCAATATCAACCCAATCTATTGCTCCATTAAAATGGCTCAAGAACCAAGAAAAGCGTATCTACCTTCTCAACTCAATTTGCCATAAAATAGTATGATCTGTCAGAATAGTTGGCTTTTTAAACAATGCAGCTTACCATCCAAATTTACATTGTGATTGCTTGATGTTATTGCCCAGATCAACGGCGAGGCAATTTGATAGATTGATGTGATTGTTCATTCGATTTTATATGATGTTAAATTTTAATTAACTGCTACGATCAATGGCCAATTTCTTAAATGGACGTGGCAGAATATGGTCCACGCAACATCCAGAGGGAGTTGACGACCCCGACCACTGCTTCGAGCAAATTAGAGTCAAAACCTATCCACCAGTCTACAGGTCATCCACCCTGTCGGCTAATTGTTTGGTCTATTGTCGACTTGACAACTTTTGAAGTGATGGCCAGACTGACTTGTTCTTGGTTGACAACATAGCCATGACCTGCATGACTGATGTACAATATGGACTTAGTTGACCTCACTACAATACACAAAGTTTGGGAGAATAGGTCACACATGGATTAAGAATTTGGAGACTAATTTTTAGAGTTTGAACGTTTGAACAATCCCAACCTTCATAGTAACAATGAGAGGATTGTGGGGGACAAAAAGGGAAAAGTAAAGGCTTATATAAAGGTATTTAAATATTCTGATTCCGAATTTGGTAGAGTAATTTTTGTTAAAATCTTAATTTGGAGTGTTTACATAGCAATTTGGGTAATCTGAGTAGTTTTAAAATTGAGCAATTAGTATAGAACAAGCAATCTCAATCTCCTAAATTACAAAAATGTGACAATAACAATTTCTAGCAAGAATGTTGACCGATTTTTATCCCAAAATTGCTGAAAAAGCGAGGCAAACTAAAATGCAAATCTCTGAAATTATTGAAGTTGTACAAGGCATAGTAGCAAAATACGGTCGCATTGGCACTTACTATACGGAAATTCGAACCAAGTTAAAAATACGTCGAACATTCGAAATGATACAGTTCGATCAGCTAATTTATTTATCGAATATGAAACTCCAAATCATGGCCACTCAACAATGTGAAATAAGTTCAAGTTTGAAAGTGACAGTGTGCAAGAGTTAAAAGTTAATTTTAAACTTCAACAAGTATATGCACACTGGATACTACTTGTTTGGATACTACTTGTTTGTACATGACTACCTATGGTTTTTTATTTAAGTTTTATTTGATATGTAATTGTTATTTTAATTTTTACTTTTATGTTTTACTTTTTAGTATTTAGGTAATTCCTTTGTTTTCATTTTTCTTAAGTCATTTTGTATAAAAGTAGATTTGTGTAGATTTTTAAGTCATTTTGTATGTATTATGTAGTTGTTATTTTAAATTTATTTTTATAATTTTACTATTTATTTAATAATTCTCTTAAGATTGGTGAAGGAATAGATATGATGACATCATAAACATTGTTATATTATAGGGTATGCCATGTATGGAATTTGAATTTGAGATATGTTTCAAGTTGTTTTCAATGAATAATGAATGATATGTTAAAATTTAGAAAGATTTATGTATAATTTTAAAATTAAAATTGCATGTTTTTGTATTTATAAGATGTCTACTCTCGTATTTTAGTCGTACTTGATTTTTTCTTTACATATTTTTTCTGTATCATTTTCGAATCATATTCGAATCCGTACTCACTACTATAGTATAAGGACTAACTATTCTCGGAACTATATAAAGGCTAACTAAAACACAATTTGGAATGTTCAGATCACAATTTGGACAATCTAAATAGTTTTAAAATTAAACAATTAGTATAAAACAAACAATCCCAATTTCTAATATTATTACAAAAATGAAAAAATAACAATTTCCAACAAAAAAATTTGACCAATTTTTATCCCAAAATTGCCCACCAATTTTGATCCCAATTTTGGTTCTCTTATCCTACGCGTTATCTCACTTTCAAAATAAAATCTCCAAACACACGCAAACTAATCGCACAATTTTGGTTGTCTCTTATCCTACGCGTTATCTCACTTTCAAAATAAAATCTCCAAACACACGCAAACTAATCGCACGCTCATGATCCGCTGAATATTGAACGCCGTCGACCATGACTTAAAAACGTGAGTAATATATATATATATATATATGTGGAGAAACTCTGAAACCAAAACCAAAACGGTATTGGTATGTAAGGTTGTCCAGGTAATTTGTGGCAAAAATACCGTTTCAGGGTTCCTATCATACTAGTATTCCCCGATTTTCTGTAACTGTTGAGAAAGCAGTGGGGGTTTATATGACAAAAATGAAGAGGGAAACTATCCTACTGCTGCAACTATTGCTGTTGAATTGGGCGCTGGCAGTTAATGCAGAATGTCCGTTCAAGCTTGATTATGTCCGTCAATTGCCGTGGGACAAATCTACCTGTGAATCAGCGACTAATGAAGCTAATGAAGCCAATTGCTGCCATACATTGCGGAGCTTGCTTGGCGTAGGACTTGCTCAGTATTTGAAAGACGCATCCGTGTTCGAGTTTCCCAGTAATGCCTCTGCCGTCTCCTGTTTCGGGGCATTTCAGGAGCAGCTCGATTCTCTAGCTCTACCACCAGACTTGGTCGCAAACTGTTTCAAGAATACGACCGAGTTTATTTCGAGCCCACTCCTTTGCGTCGGCATACAGACCAAGCAAGACTGGATTCGCACAGTGGTGAATGCTTCCCTGGACTCGGCTTGCAAAGGCGACCTCTCAGATCCGGCCGCCTGTCTAGAATGCCACGAGAGTGGAAAGCTCGTTACCATGATGCTGGCGGACATGGACAAAAACTTGACGAGCGAGGAAAGTTTGAAATGCTTCTATTTCACTTGTCTCTATGCTGCCGGAGTTGTTAACGAGTTTGGCCCCGAGAACAGGAATACCGCTGAGTGTATCCTCCGCTTACCCTTCGTCCAAACCTCGTCGGAACACACAGTTTTGGTCCACACTTTCATTGGTATTGCCGTGGCCCTCATTCTGATCTGTGCTCTAGGGTTTTTCTACTGTTTGTTGGTAAAAAGGATTGATCCTAAGGCTGTGCACAGACGATTCGTGAGACGGAACGAGAAACTTCTAAAGGAAGCCGTGAAACCCAACACCGGGGCAGTTTGGTTCGACATTCGACTGATGAGGGACGCCACTGATAATTTCAGCAAGGCCAATCTCATCGGCCGAGGTGGTTTCGCCACTGTGTACAGGGGAACGCTCCCGGATACTAGGCAGATAGCTGTGAAGAGAATCACAAACTGCACGTCCGAAGGGGATTCCGAATTCCTGAATGAAGTGCAGATCATCAACAGCATCAGGCAACGGAATCTGGTCGTATTGAGGGGCTGTTGCGTGGCTAGCGACGAGAGGGAAGGGCACCAGCGGTTTCTGATATATGATTACATGCCCAATGGAAGTCTCCATGAGCATCTGTTTGGAGAAAAGTCCAAGGCCAGAGCTTTGAGCTGGCCGCAGCGGAGAAATATTGTGCTGGGGACTGCTAAGGGGCTGGCTTATCTACACGACGGCATCAAGCCCGCAATTTATCACAGAGACATAAAATCCACTAACATTCTGCTGGATGACGAAATGAATGCCCTTGTGGCCGATTTTGGTCTGGCAAGGATCATGACTGAAGAATCACATCTGACGACGAGGATAGCAGGGACGCAAGGCTACTTGGCCCCCGAATACGCTCTCTACGGCCAACTTACAGACAAAAGCGATGTATATAGCTTTGGGGTTATGCTGTTGGAGATCATGAGCGGCAGACAGGCTCTGGACACCACTGCAGAGTTGGCATCCCATTATCCCATAGCGGATTGGGCATGGGCGCTGGTGAGAAAAGGGAGAACCAGTGAAATAGTAGACAAGAGAATCCGTCAGAGCGACACGGAGAACGTGATGGAGAGATTTGTTTTGGTAGGTATTTTATGCTCGCATGTTATGGTGGCATTCAGACCTCGAATGGTAGATGCCGTGAAGATGCTGCAGGGATTGGCTGAGATTCCTGAAATCCCAGACAGGCCTTTGCCGATTATGCTTCACGGTCTATCTGTTACAGACAAAGACGGTTCCTTGGATGTAGTTTGAGCACAAGTCAATGTAATTTGCTTTTCTGCCATTATATCTATCTACTCTATCCAAAAGAAGAAGATTGCGAGGAACCAGATTTGAACTGCCTGATTGCACGAGGATTTTCAGTCCATCCCTGCCCAGCTCTGTGGATCATCCTGGTACAGGGTTTTAGCTTTGTGGCATTGAGTCGATCACAGACAGTTTAGTGGAATAATTTGAATTGTGACAATCTGCTAATGCCACGAAATCAGATTAGTTTTCTGTGCAGCAGTGTCATATGTAAATTATTGAATTTGAAGGTGGAGGCTGGATAAAAACATCGGATGTCAATATGCAGAGTAATTCCATTAAAAGGATACTGGATTTGCAACTCTGGATCAATCGTGGGATCTGGAAACTGCAAAGGCAATGCTTGTGGAAAAATCGGATGTCAATATGCAGAGTAATTCCATTGAAAGGATACTGGATTTGCAACTCTGGATCAATCGTGGGGTCTGGAAACGGCAAAGGCAATGCTTGTGGAAAAAGTATGGATGGTTAATGAATCAACAACATAAATGTGTGATTTGGAGAATGAGAAGTGATTTGGCGAATGTTCTCGTGTGATTTGGAGAATGTTCTCATGTTAGATATATTAGTAATTTGTGACTTAGTAAGGGCTACATGTTCTTAACTATTAGGTCCATTCAGATGCTCTCAAAAATTTGGGAATTGTTCTGTGGTAATTTAACCAACTGTAAAGGCATTGCTTTCACTGGGGACCCTGGGGACCCACCCCATGGGCTTCTCTCGGTGGAGTCAAATTTAACAGTCACCCGAACCCATCAGCCAAATTTGTGCATGACGCTTTTGTTTCAGAAACTTGGTATGAGATAACTGACACTTAAATCGCTCCGCTTTTCTGGCAATTTGTTCCTACCCCATTTACTGCGGAACTATGCAATGGAACTATGGTCTTGGGGTTTTGGTCCATTTTAAGACAACCCAGATCGTTCCGTCGGCAAGGAGATTTGAATGCCAGTTATCACACGCCCAAAAACTTTAATAATTATTTTTATCCTTCTTTGTATTAGGTTCCTTTCATGAACGGATTCTCATAACCATTTCAAAAAGGCAATCGTACAACTAGTAATAGATGGAATTTGGGCTGAGGCTTATCTATTTTAGGGAAAGGGCCGGTAAAATAAGAATTGATAATGAGCAAATAAGTCGCTACAATTCTATCGATTCCTAGTTATTGTGAGGAACATTAATCAATCAATTGTGAGTAAGTTACCATTGGATCTAGGAGATGTGGAAAACTCTCTTCAAAGATATCACTATTGTCATGCTTTTGGCATGACAATCATGAAGGATCAACTAGGATAAGTAAGTGATGGAGTTTTGATAATAAGTTGGATAAGGTTTCATGCTTTTTAATCTTAAAATGAGTTTGTAGTTTGATGTGACTTCAGCTATCATTGCCTAGCAGGTTGTAAAAATTTGACAATAAAGTTGTGTGATTATCAAGATCTATTCAATTATAAAGTAGTGTGATCACCAAAGTCCAGAAGATGTGCATGATATCAATGTCACATGATAGTCATAGAGAAGACTATTACAACTATTGTTAACCAAATTTTCTCTAAAATCCCTAATACAAAGTTAAAGACAACTCCAATCAACTACCACTATAAATTGTCATCACACATATACTTTCACCCTCCACCTTTGGTGTAATAATCAATAGTTTTAAGTCTCACATTTTCTATGTGGAAGTATGCATTTGCATAAAAAAAACCACACCTTAGGATGAGTAAATGCAATCCTTTGAAGATAGGATGGTAAGTAGGGAATATGTAATTTGTGATACTTACAAGCATAAAATATCATGACAATGACCATTAAATCAAAAGGACAACTTCAATTTTGAAAATTGTAATAAGTCAACAATGTGTTGGATAATGTGACAACTAATTTTCATGGATATGGATTTGGGCATTTTCTAGATTCTTATTATTCTTCCTTCAGTTGAGACCAATTAGCTCAAGTTAGAATGTGTAATTTATTGATCAGTTTCATGTAACTGTGTAAGAAGTGCTATAAATCCATATAAGTCCGTAGAGGCAAAGATCATCATTCTGAGAGTGAATGCGAGGAATGGTTGTAAGCCTGTTTTTTACTGTTGTAATCTCCATCTTTGAGCAATAAGATTACCTATACTATTTGCTCCGTGGATGTTTCCCTTTCGAGGGTTTTACCACGTAAAATCTCTGTGTCAAATTTATGTGATTGCCATGTTTCATTTCTGTCTTATTTGATCTTTGTTCTATTTAGCTTCTGCTGCCAACAAGTACTATTAGAGCCAAGTCACTGGAGATTGAGATCAAGAAGAGAAATGAAGTTCCAAAAATTGAAGAAGCCAGAGGTTTCCATTTAAGCTATATACGAACCAGAGCGACAATTATCAAATGTTGCACCCCTGAACTCTTGGAAGGTGCGACAAAATAAGGTAATCAAAACATTGGCTGTACAAATTATCGCACCTTTAGAAGCAAAAACTACGACATGCCACACCCTTTTATATCGAAAAGTGCGACACCCTTGATTATGTCGAATAGCCCTTGGATTATATACTGTAAAGTTTTTGTTTTAACAAAAGTCACCATAGTTACATCATACTATCTTTAAAAAGGGGCTCACGTGGGAGTAAAAGGTGGTTTTAAAGCATAGGTTGAAGTTTATAAAGGGAGGAATAAGGTGGACTTGTTTTTAAAGTTTTTTCTTTAAAGTATTATATATATTTTGTTTTAAAACTTTGTATGAATACTTTACTCATTTATTTTGGAATTAAATTTTTGAAATATAATATTTGATTCACTATTTAAGGCTTGGTGGGTGTTATAAACTTTGATTTGATTGTTTGAGATAATGGCAATGGTGTAGAGTGTTAAATTTGAGGTGGAGAGATTTAATGGGAAGATTAATTTTGAGCTATGAAAGCTCAAGATGAGAGATCTGCTTGTGCAACAAGGAGTGCAGAAAACACTGGTGGGCAAATCAAAGAAGCCCGCGGACATGTCAAACATAGATCGAGACGATATAGATGATAGAGCCCTCAACACCATTTATATGTGCTTGGCAGATGAAGTCTTGTTTAATATCATTTGAGAAGAAACATCAGGTAGCTTATGGAATAGGCTTGAAAGCATGTATATGACAAAGTCCTTGACTAACATAATCTTTTTGAAAAGAAATTATATGCCCTGCGAATAGATGAAGGTACGAAGATCCCTGATCATTTAAATACTTTTAATGATCTGATTTGTCAGTTAACTAGTTTGGGTGAAACATTTAGTGATGAAGACAAAACAGTTACTTTTCTTTGTACACTATTTGATTGCTGGAATCATCTTATCACCTCTATGTGGTTTAGTAATTCAAACGATTTTGAATGTGACAATGTTGTTGGAGCCTTGTTATGTGAAGAGTTGCGCAGAACAAACAACTCGGAAAATTCAACAACAGTTGCGATGGCCACTAGAGGTTGATATAGAGAACAAGGGAAGAATTCGAGAAATGCTTCCAGATCTAAATCGAGAGTTAAGAAGGGTAAGCTAAAGTGCTGGTATTTTAACAAATCAGGCCATCTGAAGAAAGATTGTTGGAAAAGGAAAGCCAAAGAATATTCATGCAAAGAGCACTCCAAGAATGAAGAATATGCAACAGAGACTAGTTCAGATATGATAGATGAGGTACTGTCTGTTTCTAATGTTTCACATTATCAACAGGATTGGTTGTTAGACTTTGGTGCCTCCCACCATATGTGGCTTCATCGAAGTTGGTAATCTACCTACTATCCAATTAATGATGGTGTACTCTTTATGGGAAATGACTTTTCTTGTAAAAATATTAGGATTGGTAGAGCCAATATTAAAATGTATGATGGGACTATGAGAACATTAACAAAATTGGGGCATGTACTCGAACTTAGGAAGAACCTAATATATATGGGAGTTCTAGATGTTGCTAGTTATAAATTTGAAGTTCAAGATGGAATGATGAAGGTGTCAAAGGGCGTTTAAGTTGTCATGAAGGCTAAAAGGATGATCGAGAACCTTTATAAGCTAGAAGCAAGAACTGAGGTGAGTCAAGCAGCGGTTGTGTTTGAAGCTGCAAGTGACCCTACTCATTTATGGCATCAACGCTTGGGTCATATGAGCGAGAAATGGTTGAAGATACTTGTTGATTGTAAGTTACTTCCTAGCTTAAAATATTTGAATTTTAATTTCGACAAGCACTGTATGTTCGAAAAAGAGACTAGATAGAAGTTTAAAACATGGAAGCATATTAGTAAAGGTATCCTAGATTACATTCGTTCTAATCTGTGGGGACCAACCCCTATGATTTCTTTTGGAGGATCATCATATTTTGTTACATTTATAGATGATTACTCTAGAAACATTTGGATCTACTTACTAAAAATAAAGGCTAGCGTATTTAATTCTTTTAAGTAGTTTAGAGCTTTGGTTGAAAAGAGCATTGATAGGTCAATCAAGTGTCTTAGAACAAATAATATAGGAGTTCACATCTAAGGAGTTTGATAACTATTGCAAAGAAGCTGGGATCAAAAGGCATAAAACCATGGTCTACACTCCTTAACAAAATGGTGTTCTCGAACGCATGAATATGACTCTTTTAGAGAGAGCAACGTGCATGCTTAGTAATGCCAAATTGCAGCAGGAGTTGTGAGGATAAGCAGTTCTTACAACATGCCATATAGTAAATCGATCACCATCAACTACAATAAACTGTAAGACTCTGGAATAGGCATGGGAAGGACACCCCTATGATTATTCAAATATTAAGATTTTTGGTTTTGATACTTATGCTTTAATTCCAAAGAATCAACGTTCTAAATTAGATCTGAAGTCAAAAAGTTACATCTTTATTGGATATGGTGATGGAATTAAGAGGTACAGATTTTGGGATCCTACTGCCCACAAGATCATCATTAATAGAGATGTTGTGTTTCATGAATCGCCACTCATGAAATCAAATATATTAGATGTTGAGATGAAATAGGCAGAAGAATTGCAAATTTAGAAAATTCAGTTGGAGAATCGACCATCTACAAGAAAGGAGGAACATGAAGACGTCCATGAAGAAGCTGCTGCAGATGTAAATGAGATTATAGAAGATTCACAGGAAACAAAGGAAATGACACAGCCACAACAAACTTTGTGAAGATCTACACGGGTCAGAGCTTTTCCAAAAAGGTATGAAGATTATGCTTCATTTGTTGCTTTGATTTCTAACGATGGGGAGCCTAGTTGTTATCAGGAAGCAATGGAGGCATTTGAAAATACTAAATAGAAATTAGCAATGAAAGAAGAAATGAATGCATTGGAAAAGAGTAAAACATGGGACCTAGTGGAACTTCCAAAGGATAGAAAAGTTGTTGGCTACAAGTGGGTCTACAAGCTGAAGAAAGGTGTCGATGATAAGGTTGATAACTATAAAGTAAGACTTGTGGCAAAATGGTATTCTTAGAAGGAAGGTATCGATTTCCATGAGATTTTTTCACCAGTTGTTAAGCTTGTTTCTATTCAGTTAGTGTTAGAGCTAGTTTCTTTACTCGATCTTGAGTTAGAGCAGCTAGATGTTAAAACTGCTTTTCTACATGGAGATTTGGATGAGGACATTTACATGGAACAACCAGAAGGGTTTGTTTGGAATAAAAAAATAAGGTTTATTTGCAAGCTTAGGAAGTCATTGTATGTCCTGGATAAATCTCCCAAGTAATGGTACAAGAAGTTTGATTCTTTCATGGCGAGCCAAATTTTACCAGAAGTAAGTATGATCATTGTGTTTACTTTAAAAAGTTGGAAAATTACATATGTATTTTTTTGGCGTTATATGTTGACGACATGCTTGTAGCAAGCAAGATAATGATTGAAATCAATAGGTTGAAGGCTCAGTTGGCTAGGACGTTTGGTATGAAGGATATAGGAGCAGCAAAACAGATCTTAGGCATGGAAATACACAGAGACAGGAAAAATGGAAACTTATGGTTATCACAAGTGAAGTATGTGGAGAAAATACTTCAGAGATTCTGTATGAATAATGTGAAACCTATTAATATCTCTTTGTCTTCCCATTTAATCTTTCTTTAGGTTTGAGTCCTAGTAATGATGAAGAAATTGAGTATATGTCTCATGTACCTTATGCTAATGCAATAGGCAATTTGATGTATTTGATGTTATGTACTAGACCAAACATTTCACATACAATTGATGTTTTTAGTAGATTCATGGAAAATCCAGGCAAAGAACATTGGGCAATAGTGAAATGGGCGTTTCAGTATCTCAGAGGTACAAGTAATTACTGTATCACCTTTGCTGTTTGTTGTGATGAAATATGTGGCTATGTCGATTTGGATTTTGCAGGCGATTTGGACAAAAGAAGATCCACTTCAGGATATGTCTTTACTCTTGCAGGTGGTCCTATTAGTTGGATGTCAAAGCTTCAAATCATTGTTGCTTTATCCACTACAAAAGTCTAGAATATATATCTACTTCAGATGCTTGCAAAGAGAAGGTTTGTTGGGTGAGTTTGGAAGGTTTCAAATAATGTAAAAATATTTTGTGATAGTCAAAGTGATATACATTTGGCTAAAAATACATCTTATCAGAGTAAGACAAGACATATTCCTGTAAAATAGCATTCTATAAGATAGGTTATTGATGAAGGTGAAGTGGTTTTTGAAAAGGTCCACACTCAAAAGAATTTTCCGGACATGTTCACAAAACTAGTTACATTAGAGAAATTGCGGTGGTGCTTAGCTTCTCTTAGCTTGCAGGAAAGGTGATGGATAAAGCAAGAGCAAGGTATCAGCTAAATTGTTGTCAAGGTAAATATTGTTGGATAATGTGACAACTAATTCCCACATATATGTATTTGGGAATTTTCTAGATCCCTATTATTCTATTTTCAATTGAGACCAATCAGTTCAAGCTAGAATGTATAATTAATGTGTAAGAAGTGTTATAAATCCATGTAAGCCCGTAGAGGCAAAGATCATCATTCTAAGAGTGAATGTGAGGAATGATTGTAATCCTATTTTTGGTTGTTGTAATCTCCATATCTGAGCAATAAGAAGACCGATACTATTTGCTCCGTGGATGTTTCCCTTTTGAGGGTTTTACCACGTAAAATCTCTGAGTCAAATTTATATGATTGCCATTGTTTCATTCTGTCTTATTTGATCTTCGTTCTATTTAGCTTCGGCTGCCAACATAATGTTAGACATACCTGGTTGAAACATGAATTAAGCCCTTGTGGATACAACCTATAGGACATACGTTGACTTAGCTATTGAAGATGAAAGTGAAGAACATTTATTTTTAGTAATAATAAGTTTTGAAAAATTGAAGAACAATAAACATAAGTATTTAGCAGCCACGCTGTTGATCCAAATTATCCAATTATAACCAAGAACTTCATATACATTAATATTTGTGGCTAGAAGTTGTTTTAGCGACAAAATTAGAATTCCACAAAACATGATTGATACTTTGAAATTAAACTGTCTACCGAGTATGATGGAGATTAGGTCCACTACGCGCTGATAGAGAGTTATTGATGTTGAAACAATTAGACTTGATGCTCCTTTTTTCAAATCTAAGAAAAATGGGATTTGAAATGGACTTGTATTAATGAAAAATGAATTGATCCCGACCTGGTGAAGCTGGATCGACACATAATTCCTTCCTATTCTTGCATATATTCCAATTCAATCTCATGACAACCAGTCAAAGCATCAGGCTTACCTCCTGCTGCGGTAAATGGGTCTCGATGTTCATACCTACCAGCACAAATAATAAAATATACCAAGTTGAGGGCCTCGATTGCCCACATAAGCCAGTCAAAATACTCCAGATGAATTTCAAAGCCAAACGAGATTTTTGAAATAATGGAAACAAAATCTATATAGATATTTGATTGAGAGATGGTATTTTCCAATTTAGATTTGAATCAGACCATATTGATGCGTGTATGAGCACGCGACTTCCCCACAACTTCGCCCCCATAGATTAGGGTTTCCTACGAAGCTGCATTAGCACACAATTATTTTTTTGCTGGTGAGATACAATTAAAATGTACGCCATTAGAAGCATTGGCTAGCTTACCTTTTCTTAGTAAACTATGAGAAGGATCCATTTTTTAAAACTGGGCCATCCAGATTGTTGTATGACAAATCTCTGCTCACAACATACAATAGTATATTATCCAAAGTATTCTCTAGGCTCACTGATGATCATGATAATGATAATCACTGTATAATTATGCCTGCTTTATAGGCAGATCTAGAATTACTTTAATAGAACTTACAAAATTTGCAACGAAGAAATGGAGGTTTGTGATGTGGAAATTTTACCAGACAACCATTTCTATTCAAGCACTTGTAACATTGAGCTTATTAGCATGATATCCAATTAAATAAGAAGCTTAGGCAATGAGACAATATTCAATTCGGAATGATAGCTTACAAGAAAACAACACTACACAACTTCCCAAGAGAGGCAGGTATCTCTCCAGTAAAAAATTTCTCATACAATTCCAAATTGATCAAGAGGTCCCCAAAGCTCTTTGGAATAGACCCATTCAAAAAGTTCTTCAGGATTTTCCTATCATCCAATCAATACTATTAACAACCCTAAAATAAATAATTGCATTATCAAAAGAAAAGATATTGATATGCTTACAAGTATTGAAGACAGGAGAGACATGAGATATATTGGGTGATAATGTCTCACTAAGATTTTTGTATTGCAAATCTATGCACATGAAACGACAACCATTGCTTCTCAGAAGAAAATATATTGATATGCTTACAAGTATTGAAGATGGGAGAGATGAGATATATTGGGTGATAATGTCTCACTAAGATTTTTGGGTCAGTGCAAGCTAATGAGGGTCACTTTTGGCGCGTTAGATGCAATAGAAAACTGAAAAAGCAGGCATCCCTCAACTTACTTGGATTTTTTGAGTTACTTACGCAAAATATCTTGCATTGAGTAAAAATGATGAAATGTAGGAAATTGAATCACGTTTCTGAATATATAACTTTTATGTATTGAAAATTTGCATAGCTATGTCAAGTTTCATTTTTCCTAACATACACTTTTTATTTTTCAGGCAAATGATAAGATATATGTTTTTGTGGGTTGAGCCTTTGAGGGCCTAAATGATGGGATCAAGCTAAAAAAGTCGGCATGCATGTAGAGAACACATAGCACTTGTGCGCCATTATTTTTTGAAAATTAAATTAGTAATTTTATAATTTTTTTATAATTGTCTAAGTGACCAAACCTCGAAAATAGTACCTCTTTTGTGGGTAGAGCCTTTGAAGGTCTTAATGCAAAAATATTGACATGGGTTTTTCATAAAACGTGGAGGTTATTGTTCTCTTGTGCACCATACAATTTTTTTTGAAATGATCGCGAATTGAAAAAGTTATGGAAGAAACACTAACAGTGTGTTTCACGAGTTAATGAAGTAGGACATAAAAGAAATTGAAAGAAAATAGGAAAAATTAATATTTCAAAATGAAAGTTACATATTTGGAATCTGCAAAAAAAATGCTATTTGTGTCTAAGATTTCGTCAAAAATGACTGTGTGTAGCATATTGTAACGAGTGGCTAAGCACAGGCTTATCCAGAAACTGAAAGAAATACCCAATTAGCTTTCGTTTTTCATTAACATTGCACATGTTTGGAATTACCGAAGCAAACTCCAAAGTATACACATAAGATTATTGTTGACATGTGAGCAAGTGACTCAGCTTGGTTTAGGCTCTACAAAATACGAGCACGTTCTGTTTAAATTCAAAAATATTGCTGCGCTTTTAGATGTACATAACGCGCACACGTTATATAACTACATAACACGTACGCGTTATAGAGTTCCAAAATGTGCTCACGTTATGTAAATCATAAAATACATGTTTAATACTTGAGAAAGAGGGGGTGTGGAAGACTCAAAGGAATTTTTGTTTAATATTTGAGAAAGGGTGGGGAAGAGTCAAGAGAATCTATGGTTAATATTTAATAGGGGTGGGAAAGGGTCAAGGGCTTAGAAGGATGTTGGAAGCTTGAGTGGGGAGAGATGAAGGGAATGAGAACATGATGGGCTATAGGGGTTGAAGGGAAGTGGAGCTTGAGAGCATTATTAGGAGTAGAATAGGTTCTGAAGAGGTATAGGGTTAGAAGTTTAAAGTGAGACTTGAGTGACAAGGGGGAATGGATGGAGGCAAGGGGGATGTGAGAGAAAAATAAAGAATACAAGGGGGGGGAGACATAGAGCGAGGGAGGGAGAGGGACAATGGAGAGGAATGGATTTAGAGGGAGTGAGAGATAGATGGGGATAGAACGAAATAAAGAGATAGGAAGGGAGGGACAGAAAGTGTTGGTGGGAGACATGCAGGGAGTGGTGGCGAGAGAGTGAGAGAGAGAGAGAGAGAGAAAGAGAGAGAATATGAGAGGAGGGGGAAGGGACAAAAAGTGTGTGAGAGAGAGGGAGTGATGGAGAGATTGGGATAGGTTTAGGGAAAGATAACATGAAGGAGGGATAGAAGGTGAGAGAGAGACAGGCGATCAGAGAGGGAGGGAGAGAAGGTAGGGTGAGGGATGGAGGGAGAAAGGTGGAGATCGATATGGATGGAGGGGGAATGGGTTTGAGAATGGAAAGGGACATAATGTGTATGTGTGTGTGTGTGTGTGTGTTTGAGAGAGAGAGAGAGATTGATGGTTGGGGAGAGAGAGACTAGAGAGAGTTGTGAGCGACAAAGAAAGTGGGAGGTTGTGTGTGTGTGTGTGTGTGTGATAGGGAAGGAGGAACCAGTGGGGTGGCAGGGATGAAGATGGTGTAAGGGAGAGAAAGCGACATAGAGGGAGAGAGGTAAAGGGAGTGAGGGACATAATCAGGGACATATCTAGAGAAAGAGATAGGGAGGGAGGGATATAAGGTGAGATAGAGAGGGCAGGGGGGAGGGATAAAGGCACATAGGGTTTGTGATTAAGGGTGAACGAAGGGAGAGAGTTCTATAGGGACTTGGATATTTGCAAATATATACATAAGGTGGATACCCTCCTCGTCATCATATTCATCACCATCACCATCTTCATCATCATCACCACCATCATCATCATCAACATATTCATCATCATTATCATCTCTAGGTTCCTCATCAACATCTCGACCATCATTATCTTCTTCATCCTTATCATCTTCATCATCATCTTCATCACCATCACCATCATCATGAACATCTTCATCACCATAAACATCTTCATCATCATTGTCATCTCCCCCTTCCTCATCAACATCTCCATCATCATCATCTTCATCATCATCATCATCATCATCAACATCATCATCATCTTCATCACCAGAATCATCATCATCAACATCTTCATCATCATCACCATCATCATCATCATCATCAACATCTTCATCATCATTTTCATCTCTAGGTTCTGCATCAACATCTCCATCATCATCATATTCATCATCATCATCATCTTCATGACCATCATTGTCATCATCAACATCTTCATCATCATCACCATCATCATCATCATCATCATCATCATATTCCTCATCAAATCAACATCTCCATCATCATCATCATCATCTTCTGAACATCATCATGATCATCATCTAAACATCACCATCACCATCATCATCAACATCTTCATCATCATCACCATCACCATCATCATCAAAATCTTCATCGTCATCACCATCACCATCACCATCACCATCTTCATCATCATTTTCATCTCTAGGTTCCCCATCAACATCAACATCTCCATCATCATCATCTTCATCATCATCATCATCTTCATCACCATCATCATCATCATCAACATCTTCATCATCATCAACATCATCATCATCCTCTTCCTTGAATCAGATCAACATCTCCATCATGTCACCATCATCTTCATCATCATCATCATCATCATCTGAACATCACCATCACCATCATCTGAACATCACCATCACCATCATCATCAACATATTCATCATCATTACCATCACCATCATCATCAACATCTTCATCGTCATCACCATTATCATCAGCATCAACATCTTCATCATCATCACCATAATCATCATCTTCATCGTCATCAGTTCAACATCTCCATCATCATCATCTTCTTCATCATCTTCACCATCATCATCATCATCATCATCATCATCTTCATTTTCATCTCCATCATCTTCAACATCTCCATCATCATCACCATCACCATCATCATCATCTTCATGACCATAAACATCTTCATCATCATTGTCATCTCCCCCTTCCTCATCAACATCTCCATCATCATCATCTTCATCATCATCTTCATCATCATCATCATCATCATCATCATCATCACCATCTGAACATCACCATCACCATCATCGTCAACATCTTCATCTTCATCACCATCAGCATCATCATCAAAATCTTCATCGTCATCACCATCAACATCACCATCACCATCACCATCTTCATCATCATTGTCATCTCTAGGTTCCCCATCAACACAACATCTCCATCGTCATCATCTTCTTCATCATCATCATCTTCATCACCATCATCATCATCATCAACATCTTCATCATCATCACCATCATCATCATCATCTTCCTCATCAGATCAACATCTCCATCATGTCACCATCATCTGCATCATCATCATCATCATCCGAACATCACCATCACCATCACCATCAACATCTTCATCATCATTACCAGCACCATCATCATCGACATCTTCATCGTCATCACCATCATCATTGACATCTGTAGGTTCCTCATCAACATCTCCATCATCATCATCTTCATCACCATCATCATCATCATCATTGGCATCTGTAGGTTCCTCATCAACATATCCATCATCGTCATCTTCTCCATCATCATCACCATCATCACCATCATGATCTTCTAAACATCATCATGATCATCATCTAAACATCAGCATCACCATCATTGTCAACATCTTCATCACCATCACCCTCAGCGTCATCATCAAAATTTTCATCGTCATCACCATCACCATCACCATCACCATCACCATCTTCATCATCATTGTCATCTCTAGGTTCCCCATCAACACAACATCTCCATCATCATCATCTTCATCACCATCATCATCATCATCAACATCTTCATCATCATCACCATCATCATCATCATCTTCCTCATTAGATCAACATCTCCATCATGTCACCATCATCTTCATCATCATCATCCGAACATCACCATCACCATCATCATCAACATCTTCATCATCATTACCAGCACCATCATCATCGACATCTTCATCATCATCACCATCATCATTGGCATCTGTAGGTTCCTCATCAACATCTCCATCATCATCATCTTCATCACCACCATCATCATCATCATTGGCATCTGTAGGTTCCTCATCAACATATCCATCATCGTCATCTTCTCCATCATCATCACCATCATGATCTTCTGAACATCATCATGATCGTCATCTAAACATCACCATCACCATCATCGTCAACATCTTCATCATCATCACCATCAGCATCATCATCAAAATCTTCATCGTCATCACCATCACCATCACCATCACCATCACCATCACCATCACCATCTTCATCATCATTGTCATCTCTAGGTTCCCCATCAACACAACATCTCCATCATCATCATCTTCTTCATCATCATCATCTTCATCATCAACATCTTCATCATCATCACCACCATCATCATCATCATCATCTTCCTCATCAGATCAACATCTCCATCATGTCACCATCATCTTCATCATCATCATCATCATCATCATCATCCGAACATCACCATCACCATCATCATCAACATCTTCATCATCATCACCATCATCTTCATTAACATCATCATCTTTATCATCTTCATCTGCATCATGATCATCTTCATTGTCATCACCCTCCTCCTCATCATCATCTTTATCATCTTCATCTGCATCATGATCATCTTCATTGTCATCACCCTCCTCGTCCTCATCATCTTGTGCACTTATGCACTTAGGGGTTAATGTTTAGAAGAGGGTCTAAAGGCCTTTATGGGGGAGGGGCTCTAGGAACAAGGTAATACAGAGAGGGCAGGGGGGAGGGATAAAGGCGTAGAGGGTTAGTGATTAAGGGAGAAGAAGGGAGAGAGTGCTACAGGGAGGGATAATGACGAAGATAAAGAGAAGGTGGAGAGATGGAGAGTGGGGTATGCTTGAAAATGTATGTAACCATATAAAAGATTTGTTTTCTTTTGATTTTGTTCGTTGCCCTAGCCGTGCACCTAACCTATTTATTGTGCTTGACAATATCGCATACTCATTTTTACACTTCATATCGCGCACGCGTTTTAGCTTTATATAACGCGTGCGCGTTTTGTAACTCTATAAACAATGGACTGTCCCTCTCCGAGAGCAACTTCACTCTGTCCGAGCCAAAACAACACTCCCGCGATTTTTCGAATAGCACGAGCCCGCCATTGGAAATTCTCACATTCTACACCATCTCCATCGTTATTTTTTTTATGCAGGTGCAGCATTGAGGACATCTTTCATGGTTGCTCAGTGTGGTGTTGAGTTATATGGCCATATTTGAAGAATATAATTAGCAAACTTGAAGAATCTCCAATTGAATAACACCAAAGATAAGGTCTTTGAAAGATTCATTTTGCCTAGTATATTTGAGGAGCACACAAGATAAGATATCAAGCTTCAAGACCATTTCATGGTGATGGTGGATATACACAAGTGTACAAGAGAATCAAAGAGCCCAAACAATTTATGATTTAAATTCCATTTGCTTATTATTGAAGAGCTTGTAATTGAGGAGCAACAAAAACAAACTATATTGAATTGATCATTGTGGTGATGGGGAATGCACGTAACCGAGTAAGCAAATCAGCAAGGAAGAAGAGACCCCAAGAAGTCATTGAAGAAGAGAAAGAAAAGAAAAGAATATACATGATGAATCGGAGGCTTTCTTTGGAAACTAATCCAAATCCAATTGTAGAGGATATCACGGTTCATCCTATTAATCCACGACAAGAGGGACTTTCAATTTCCACAATAGTTGTTGAACAAGCACCCCATGGAAGTAATCAAGAATCAAAACGTAGGTGCTCATTAGGGGATGTTTCAATTCCCACTTCAAGTGAAAGTGATAAGTTACCATCTCAAGATGAAGCTCATGAAGAAACACAAAATTTGCTATCCGGATGTGGTTATACAAGCGATGAAGTCAGATAGGCATTGGACATTTTGCCTACTGTTGAAGAAGAGAATGTTATCCAGACCATCGATGAGGGTGTTGGACTTCCACAAGAGGATGTTGGACTTCCACAGACCATCGATGAGGATGTTGGACTTCCACCATCCAACTACCAGGAAGAGAATGAAGGACACCAAGCTACTACTGAAACTCTAGAGCATCTTGGTGGTGTGCTACATGGTAGAATTCCAACCCCCTTACCTCCATTAGCAAGCACACGTCGAAGAACTCCGAAGCGTATACAAGTTGATGAAAGTCTCATCAATTCGATTGAAGGTACGCTATCTAAACGCAATATTTCTTATCAAACTCAACAGATACTTGATAAATATTTTGTTTCTAAATGTGATGGAGATAAATGTAGATTATTTTTATCATTGTTAAAATCTAGGAGCATGAATGTTGTTAGGAAAAAGTTAGGGATAAAGATGATAAAGAATTATGAACCAAGTTCTCATATAGTTAAAAACCTAGTAGATGCATTTGGTAAAATTGGTAAGAACACACGTTCAAAGGACTGCAATGCTGCTTGTTGTGTGTTGTCACAGGCAATTACAAATAAGAACACCAGGGTCCTTCGTATTCTCAGGCCTACATTTGAACTAGTTAATTTGAATGTAAAAATCCTCCGTAGGTATTCTATTAGAAGAGAACATCTTGACACAACCGATCAGATAGATTTTTGGTCCTTTGTTGGTCGGTTGCCACGTCGTGACATGGAGCTAGTTGATGCAGTAAAGGGACTAGTGCACAGTTTTTGATATGATCACACAAGGCCTTCTTCAAACCGAAAGGATGTACTAAAACTGAGAAGGGGTTCAAAGGATCGTGAACCACATACTAAGCATCTTCTTGATATAACACAGACAGAACTTTACGAGAAATTTAGGATTGAGCATAGACAATTGAACTTGGGGCAAATATCTTTTGAGAAATGTAAGCCATGGTATGTTAGAATAAATACTCTTCGTAACACTTGTTGTTGTAGATACTATGTAGAATATGAATATTACTATGAAACATTTTTGTACATTCGTCGTGTGTTGCATACTAACCATGTGCAAGATTGCTCCATGACAATACCACCGACTTCATCAAGAGAATTCATTCATAGCATCATGTGCAATAGGCCCGAGGGGCAAACATACTATGCAAAATCTTGTTTGGATGGAACACGCTCCAACTGTGCTGGAATGGCATTATTGAGCCAATGTATGCACGAGAATGGAGACAGTGAATTTGGGAAAATGGTTACAGACATGAAAAGTTTCAAATATATCAACTATGAAATAGTCCCAGGGAAAGAAAGAAAAAAAATACAATTGGTGACATCTCAAGTATGAATTTATATCTATAAAATTATGTTGTAACGGTTACATTTCAATCCTTACTTACAAAAAAAACTGACATTGAGATCATTTTGTGTCACCAGGTATAATTTAGTGACTTCATCAAGGAATTTATTGAAAAGACACATCAATATGTTCAGCATGTCCATGTGGCACGATGGCAGGATGCGAAGTTTAGAATATGCAGAGATACATTTCCCCTTGGTACTATACTTTCAGTTGTTGATTTTGCCAAGAACTACACTCTGCAACCTCAAAATGAGATCCAAGTCGGTATTATCACTCTGAGCAGGTTTCCTTGATGGTCCATATCACATATAGGCATGGTCCAAATAGCACTGAAGAACAAAGAGAAATTATGAAGGAATATCACTTCTACATAAGTGATGATAGGTGCCACGACTTCCACTGTGTACGTTATTGCTTCATCATGTTCTATGATCACTTGAAGGGAAGGAACATACAGATGGATCGACACTCGATTTGGTTTGATGGGTTTGCTGGTCAGTTCAAAAATGCACGCATATTTCAGTGGTTGTGTTCATTGCATAAAAACTACAAAGTGCCACATATGTGGAACTATTTTGAGACTGGGCATGGTAAAGGAGAGCATGATGGAGCCGGAGCATGTGTCAAAACAGCCCTACGAAGAGAGGAATTGAAAGTATCTATAGAATCTACTATTCTAAATGCTCAATCTACAGTGAGGTGGTGCACGTCAGTAATGGGAGAGGAATCAACTATGCGAGTAGAATCCACAAGAAAGAGACATGTGGAGAGATTTTTTTGGGAGGTGGTAGACATAGATCGTTCACATGCATGGGAATGCAAGACTGTTCCTGGGACTCGTGGCTTTCATTCGGTTCGAAGCTCTGATAACCTAGTATTTGAAATTTGGACCAGAAAACTCGCTTGTTTTTGCCCGCCTTATTGTGATGGTGACTGGGATGGGTGTGAATCATTGGATTGGGTTGATGGATGGGATCGCATATCACTTCCACTTGATCAACGTGCAATTGTTGAGTTAACTCCGTTCGAAGAAGACCACTCATCTATTTCTGCATATTTTGATCATGTCTCAGACCTTGTACAACCCGGTATGATGCATTTCCTTAACATTTTTTGTTTGTTTACGTAGTCTTCAAATGCACATTAATGGCCTTGTATCGCACAAAAAATATTTTGATTATATACCTACAATCATATAATGCAGGGCACATATACGCAGTGGTTGCCTCAAAAGATACTGAATGGGGTGGTGATTACTGGTTGGCACGCTATATAGATGGAAAGCAAACCCTCATTATTTCCATGTCTGACAATGAAAACAACCACTTACCAACTGGGTCTATGGTTGTTAAAGGTGAATACTTGACATGAGACAGCAATGCAAGAAAGAAGGGTGGATATGTTTACAAAGATTACAAACCAGGTGCAAGTGTGTATCACTTTACCAACTTAATCATTGGCAAAAACCTCCAGGTACGAACAATGCCTAGCCGAAATACATCGAAGGTACGCTACTTCTTACCGGATACAGAGCACGAGAGACTAATGGAGACCATCGGTATAAGCGATGATCCGGAGGGATTGGTTGTATGATAATAGGTGGGATCTAGCATGACAAGGTATGTTACATACTTTTAATACTATACTATTTATACTATTTGTAATTGAATATTGATATATGCTCAATTTTCACATGTATGTTTCATATGAATATGTCAATTTTGTGTTCTCGATATGCCAAATTTACATTTACGTTGTTTATAAATATGCCAAAAGTTCTCTTTTATGTCAAGTTTATGAATATGCCATTTTTTACATATGATCAGTAAACCCTAAAATTATATTATGTTCATCATGTTGGTTATTGGCTTCACCCAACAAAATTAATTCAATTCATGCTCACTATATTAAACAATACACTTATATTAAATTTAATTCATGTCTTGTTAAATATTTCATAATGAATTAGCTATTTGAGAGCACCACCTTAGACCAAGCCATCGTCATCAACATCTTCATCATCATCATCATGAAAATCTTCATCATGGACCCGCAAAACCCTAGTTTCCAAGATGGACCTACAAGGTGGCACCTGGGCCACCGGACTGGAGGCAAGGGGCACCCCTAGCACTATCTGGACGTCGTGAATCCAACGGAGTCTACGGTTCATCGATCCGAGCCACGGTCGTTATTCTATGGCTTGTTCTGTCTCGCATCCAAAAGGCCTTCAGGGACACTTGCTGGATACCTGCCGGGGTCATAGAACTCCAATCGTGCAACAAAACTGGGTTCCGGGGAGTCCTGCAGGTGTGTCTAGGCAGGTTCGGGCTGGGAACACTAGCCATACCCGCCCGGTGGATGATTTTCCAAAGTTGACCCCCGTGTGCAAAAATTGCACATTCCCACACTGAGCAAAACCCTAGTTTCCAAGATGGACCTGCAAGGTGACACATGGGCCACCGGGCCGGAGGGGAGGGGTACCCCTGGCACTATCCTAACATGCTGAATTCAACGAAGTTGATTATTTGTCGATCCGAGCCACGATCTTCATTCTATGGCTTGTCTCGTCTCACTTCCAGAAGGCCTTTAGGGACACCTATTGGATACCTATCGAGGGCATAGAACTCCAACCATGCAACAAAACCAGGTTTCGAGGAGTCCTGCAGGTGTGTCTAGGCAAGTTCGGGCTGGGAACACTAGCCATACCCGCCCGGTGGATAATTTTCTAAAGTTGACCCCCATGTGAAAAAATTGCACACTCCCACACTGAGCAAAACCCTAGTTTCCAAGATGGACCTGCAAGGTGACACATGGGCCACCGGTCTGGAGGGGAGGGGCACCCCTAGCACTATCCCGATGTGATGAATCCAACAGAGTTGACGGTTTGTTGATCCAAGCCACGACCTTCATTCTATGGCTTGTCCCGTCTTGCTGCCAGAAGGCCTTCAAGGACACTTGCTGGATACCTGTCGGGGACACTTGCTGGATACCTGTCGGGGGCATAGAACTCCAACCGTGCAACAAAACCGGGTTCCGGGGAGTCCTGCAGGTTTTTCTAGGCAGGTTCGGGCTGGGAACACTAACCATACCCGCCCGGTGGATGATTTTCCAAAGTTGACCCCCGTGTGCAAAAATTGCACAGTCCCACACTGAGGAAAACCCTAGTTTACGAAATGAATGCACAATGAAGCCACTAGGCCATGGGGAGACAAGGGAGAGGGCCCCCTAGAGGTAATCGCACTCCAAGAGACAAACGGAGTCGACAGTTCATCGGTCCGATGTCCGATTTCCGAGTTATGTCGAGTTGCAAGTCGCATGAAAATGTCGTTTAAGGACACTTGGTGAATTTCCGTCTGAGAGCCAAAAAGAAAACAGAGCAGGAAGATTGCATGCCGTTGGCTCCTGCAAGTGTGTGTGGGAAATTCCAACATGGGAACACTACCAACAATGGCTCGGGGGAGGGTTTTGCAGAGTTGACCCACCAATGCAAGATTGCATGCAATAAAACTGAGCAAAACCCTAGTTTACGAAATGAATGCACAATGAAGCCATTAGGCCATGGGGAGATGAGGGAGAGAGCCCACTGGAGGTAATTGCACGCCAAGAGAACAACAGAGTCGACGGTTCGTTGATCTGACCTCGGGTTTCCGAGTTATGTCGAGTTGCAAGTCGCATGAAAATGTCGTTCAGGGACACTTGGTGAATTTCCATCTGAGAGCCAAAAAGCAAACAGAGCAGGAAGATTGTGTGCTGTTGGCTCCTGCAAGTGTGTGTGGGAAATGCCAACATGGGAACACTGCCAACACTGGATCGGGGGAGAGTTTTGCAGAGTTGACCCACCAATGCGAGATTGCATGCAATAAAACTGAGCAAAACCCTAGTTTATGAAATGAATGCACAATGAAGCCATTGGGCCACGGGGAGATGAGAGAGAGGGCCCCTTGGAGGTAATCGCATGCCAAGAGACCAACGGAGTCGACGATTCATCGATCTGACCTCTGGTTTCCGAGTTATGTCGAGTTGCAAGTCGCATGAAAATGCCGTTCAGGGACACTTGGTGAATTTCCGTCTGGGAGCCAAAAAGAAAACGGAGCAGCAAGATTGCATGTCGTTGGCTCGTGCAAGTGTGTGTGGGCAATGCCAACATGGGAACACTGCCAACACTGGCTTGGGGGAGGGTTTTGTGGAGTTGACTCACCAATGCGAGATTGCATGCAATGAAACTGAGAAAAACCCTAGTTTACGAAATGAATGCACAATGAAGCCACTGGACCATGGGGAGATGAGGGAGAGGGCCCCCTAGAGGTAATCACACGCCAGGAGACCAACGGAGTCGACTGTTTGTCGGTCCGACATCTGGTTTCCAAGTTATGTCGAGTTGCAAGTCGCATGAAAATGTCGTTCAGGGACACTTGGTGAATTTCCATCCGGGAGCCAAAAAGAAAACGGAGCAGGAAGATTGCGTGCTGTTGTCTCCTACAAGTGTGTGTGGGAAATGCCGACGTGGGAACACTGGCAACATTGGCTCGGGGGAGGGTTTTGCAGAGTTGACCCACCAATGCGAGATTGCATGCAATAAAACTGAGCAAAACCCTAGTTTATGAAATGAATGCACAATGAAGCCACTGGGCCATGTGGAGACGAGGGAGAGGGCCCCCTAGAGGTAATTGCACGCCAGGAGACCAACGGAGTCGACGGTTCATTGATCCGACGTTTGGTTTCCGACTTATGTCAAGTTGCAAGTCGCATGAAAATGTCGTTCAGGGACACTTGGTGAATTTCCGTCTGGGAGCCAAAAAGCAAACAGAGCCGCAAGATTGTGTGTCGTTGGCTCCTGCAAGTGTGTGTGGGAAATGTCGACATGGGAACACTGGCAACACTAGCTCGGGGGAGGGTTTTGCAGAGTTGACCCACCAATGCGAGATTGCATGCAATAAAACTGATCAAAACCCTAGTTTACGAAATGAATGCACAATGAAGCCACTGGGCCATGGGGAGATGAGGGAGAGGGCCCCCTAGAGGTGATCGCACGCCAGGAGACCAACGGAGTCGACGGTTCGTTGATCCGACCTCCGGTTTCTGAGTTATGTCGAGTTGCAAGTTGCATGAAAATGTCGTTCAGGGACACTTGGTGAATTTCTGTCCGGGAGCCAAAAAGCAAACCAAGTAGGAAGATTGCATGCCGTTGGCTCCTGCAATTATGTGTGGGCAATGCCGACGTGGGAACACTGCCAACAATGGCTCGGGGGAGGGTTTTGCAGAGTTGACCCAGCAATGTGAGATTGCATGCAATAAAACTGAGCAAAACCCTAGTTTATGAAATGAATGCACAATGAAGCCACTAGGCCATGGGGAGATGAGGGAGAGGGCCCCCTGAAGGTAATCGCACGCCAGGAGACCAACGGAGTCGACTATTCGTCGATCCGACCTCTGGTTTCTGAGTTATGTCGAGTTGCAAGTCGCATGAAAATGTCGTTCAGGGACACTTGGTCAATTTTCGCCAGGGAGCCAAAAAGCAAACGGAGTAGCAAGATTGTGTGCCGTTGGCTCCTGCAAGTGTGTGTGGGCAATGCCGACGTGGGAACACTGCCAAAACTAGCTCGGGGGAGGGTTTTGCAGAGTTGACCCACCAATGCGAGATTGCATGCAATGAAACTGAGCAAAACCCTATTTTACGAAATGAATGCACAATGAAGCCACTGGGCCATGGGGAGACGAGGGAGAGGCCCCCCTAGAGGTAATCGCACGCTAGGAGACCAACGGAGTCGACGGTTCGTCGGTCCAACGTCCGGTTTCTAGTCTATGTCGAGCTGCAAGTCGCATGAAAATGTTGTTTAGGGACAAGAGAGACAACATTTTATCCCGAGAAACCCTCATGGGGAAGAAAACCTAGCAACCTTTCTTAGAATAATTATATGTTTAGAAATCAACTACAATGAAACCATGAACAAACCCTAACCCTGAAGGGTTTTACCACATGAAAAAACCTTAATGACACATGACAACAAGAGTACTTATCTACATGAAGATGACCTCCAAGCCATAAGGATAACCAAGCATATCCTTCCCAACCAACATTAGAAGGCACTTTATTTCTCGAATCCCGAGGTAACGTTTGTTCCTTTCACCAATGTTGCTTTGAGCACTTGTATGTAGTTACTCATATGTAGTGTTGAATCTAATTGTACAATCAAATATTGGGCGTTGATGAAATGTGTAGCATGTATTGCACTTAGTTTGATTAAATTACACTTGAACATTGACTTAACTTGTAATTTAATCATCCAAACTCACAAATTTTAATTACACCTATCCAATTAGTGTGCATGAGTGAGTTCGTTGAAACCTTGAAAAACATTGTATTGCACTTAGTTTGATTAAATTACATGAGCAAGAACTTTGACATAACTTGTAATGATCATCCAAAATCACAAATTTTAATTAGATACCAATTAGTGCATGCATGTAGTGAGTTCGTTGAAACCTTTAAATATAATAGTTTGTTCTTTTGACATAGCGCATTCATGAGTAATAGATAATCCACACAAATCAACACATTAGATTGACACAAGAACAAATGGAAACCGAAGAACAAATATAAAGTGAAATGTATCATTCATTTATAAGTGAAATGCCAATGTGCATGTCTCTAAAAGTACATGTATCCAAAAGTACATATATATCCAAAAGTATACAAAAGTACATGTATCCAATGAAGTCAATGTACATGTCTCCAAAAGTACATGCACAATGAAGTCAATGTACATGTCTCCAAAAGTGAATGTATCGAAAAGTACATATATATCCAAAAGTATCCAAAAGCACATGTGTCCAAAACTATCAAAGCCACATGTACATGTATCCAAATGTACATATATCCCATAAGACACATCAAAACTCAAGCTTCCTTTTGTTCTTTCCCGACATTGATCCTCTAGGAACATCTCTAGGATCAGTGTGCGTCTTTGGATCCTGCAAATTAAATATCAATTGTTAAATTCAATTAACTATGTACACTAATACATTAGCTCAACAATTAACTCAACAATTATCAACTGGTGCATGGAAAGTGCATGAAACACATGGTCACTGAAGGACATCTCACCTCAACTGACAAAGGAGATTGCGTTGCTTGTGTAGTAGATGGAGCCGTTGGTTGAACATCCAGGATGGTCGAACCAGGGGGGCCAGGAACTGCTCCTGCAGGTGGTGGCTACAATGAAAAAATGTTGAAATAGTTAGAAATGCATGAATAAACAATAGACAACAATAATAAACTATGTAAAGATAATGTTGAAATAGTTACATACCTGTGTGTGATCAGTTGCCATTGCAGATGTGGCACTGACTGCTGCATCAACCATCAATGCGAGGTTTTGAGTAGACAACTCGGGTTCCTGATGCAGTAAACATGCAATTCAAACATTAACAAAAACAATTTATGCACTAGATTTCAAGTTAAACAACAAATATCATCGAAGGATATACATTACCATTGTATGAGTAAGCCCATGGTCGTGGGCAGCTGGAGTCTTTCTAGGAGTAAAACGCCTCACATACACACGACCCTTGTTCACGAATGGCTTGGCGGGAGCTACAAATCCAGGCAATGGTCCAGATGTCTTGGATGGTGCCTACAGTCAGCAAGTGCTCATGTAGTTAGACATGCATGATTCAACAAACAAACATGTATATAAAAAATGTCATTTTTAATTGTTTACCTGAAGCCCAGATGTTTCATCGGACGGTACGACCATGGGTGCTACCTCCACATTACCTTGCCCCAGTGAAGGATCTGCCATGTGCAAGTTTAATAATTGTAAATATTAGACCGTAGATAGCATTAGTGAACTAAAATGTAAAGTATGTGGAAATTAACAAATTAACAAGTATTAAAAAACTGAAATTTTAAAATGTTTACCTCAGTGTGAGATACGACAATAGGTTCTATATAAGATGGGCCTGCCAAATGGGTAGCATCATGCCCCCTTGTAGAGTCTGGAACATCTGGCTCTGGGGTGTCGCTGCCGGCATAAAGCATCAACTGCAAGTTCACAGAATTAATATATTAGCTCAAACTATATATATGTGTACAAAGACGAAAATAAATGAAGAATTTATTACAATTAACCATCAACATACCTCTCTCAAAAACCCACTGAAGGCAACATATGAGGCAAGACCATAGCAGGGATGACCACATGATGTGCACTTGTGAGGATCAGTACTAGGATTAGGATGTGTCGATGGTCCTGCATGGTGACGAGCTGGTGTATGTACCACACCAGGGACAAATGTCCCTTCCTCACCCATATGCTGAACCATAGTGCCATGGCGAACAACTGCTTGTGCCAAACTAAAAAATGCATCATGTGTATGTGGAATAATACGATGTGCAGGTGGGACATCTGGCCTAGGAAATTGCCTGCGAGGTGCAGGGATAGGGCGATCCTGGTCTCGAAGCCTCGCATTGGGTCGGTTTTGGGGCATCCCCCCACCGATTCCCTGAAGCTACAAGATGTCAAAATAGTTTACGTGTTTATGTAACACGAACTCTACGTACATCTTTCGAAGGAAATACAAGGGAATTTCCCTATTGTTATGTGGTGGCATATCAAAAACCATATACCATTTGTCCATCTAGTTATCAACAAATGGTTGAAACGTGCACCACTCAATGGAGATATGCAGCCTGTTTGTGTTCGGGATTTCCTTCGTCCGAGGGTCCCTAAACAATACAAATATGAGCTCTTTGGATATTTTCAACTTTTTTATTTCATTGAAGTCTAGCCCATCAACATATTGTTGTCTTCTTCTTTCTCTATATGATGTAATATCATATAGTACATTGCTAGACTGTGAAATGGTGTCAACAATTGCATCCAAGGTTGATGCAAGCGAGCGGCGAATCCTGTCACCACCACTAAAAGTTGCACTAATGCCCCTCAAGTGGGCAAGCTCAATAAGTATCTCGGCATTTGTGTCCATAGCCGCAACTGCAATAAAAACATCAATACGAAAATCATTAGAAACATATACATGGTATATAATGACATCTCTTCAAAATTGAAAATGTATTAAATCAAACTCAAGTAAGCAATTTAATGGCATTCACTTACATACATTTAAAACTTAAAATTAAACATTTAACAATTAAAAAGTAAGTTTCGTTCAACTTCTTTCTAGAAGTTAAGGCACTTCTTAACCCTCATTGGTGACTTTTCCATGCAAACTTGGGTTTAAACTTCTTAGAATTTAGGAATGTTATTTTGACATGTTTTGGCCTTTACGTCCCTTGCAGAAAACAATATTTCCATCAACTTCATAAGCTAACATTAAATTTATTTATTTCAACATATTACGCCTTGTGGTTGGAGGGGAGGACAAAGTGGCATGGAATGAAATGGATATGTATGAGTTTGTCTTGCCAATATGATTACATATGTACTTGAGATGACTATCAATGATTAAGATGTTGAATAATCAACTAGAGATTGTGACTAGAATGACAATAACAACAATGTCAACTTCTCAAAACATAGACAATTTCTCTCTACAAAATCGATCTCTACATTGTATGGCAAGTTCAAAAAATTAAATAAAAAACATAGTGATTTTCTATATGAAGTCTTTCAGTTGAATCGAAGGTCCCTGAGCGTTGAGTAGATTGATCGAGGGTGTGGATAGGGCATGCCCGAGAGACACTTTGTTAATGTGTTTTGGCATTTAGTCAAGGGTGCTTAACTAAGAGGCAATGTATAGCTACATATACTTTTGATGAAATTTTGATTATGTTCATGGACAAATGATTGTGATGAAATTTTGAGAAACCAAGTTACTAATTTTTTTGCATTTTTTCTATTCACGCTTGTGCATGCATTTCATCTTATTATGGCCATTACCAAGGAAAATTATTTAATTAGTATCATGGGAAATGGCCTTTGAGGATTGGAAATTTGGGTTTCATGTGGATGGATACATTGTAGAAAGGGAGGAGTTCTATTTTTTTCAATTTTTGGTTGGATTAGGAATTTTTGAGTTTTTGAAAAGGGATTCATTTTAATTATTCACTCATCTTGGTTGAGGGAGATGTGAATTTAATTAGAGATTGGGTTATTCCCAATTTTATAAATATTACAAAACTAGGTTGTTTTAAACAATAAAAAAATAGTAACTTAGGTTAAGAAATGACAAAAAAATGGTATGGGTGAATGAATTACCTGATTAGATGACAATCCACTGGTGAATTTTCCTCCCCTCCAACTAAATCGAGCTCCACCAATACTCTGGGGCACACAAACTGTCCTCGTCCAACCTCTATTTCACGTTTCTGATGCGTGAAGAGCGCCGCGGGTGGTCGGGACTGTGTTTTTAAATTGATTTTAGATTTCAATAACGCGTACGCGTTTTGTAACTACATAACGCGTATGCGTTTTGTAGTTCTATAACGTGTATGCATTATGGTTACCTATCCTACATGTCTAGTGACATGTCAGGCTCGGGTTTTACCATGGCAAGTGCTAAGTATCAGAAACGCGTTATGTTTTTATGTATCAGGAACGAGTTTTGAAAAAGTAGGATTGCATCTAAAGTGACCCTCATCTTTTTGCACACACCCTTTTGTATTGTAAATCTATACGCATGAAACGACAACCCTCGCTCATTGAAGAGAAAAGATAAAGATGAAAAAGCTATATTGTTTCCTTGTATGTTTATTCAAACATACAGCTTGATGACATGCAAAGAGTCATCACATGTGACATAAAACCAAGTACAAGGGTCCTCCATGTCCGAATCCCAACTTGATAAAATAAAGAAGACTTGGATGCGGAAAAACAATAAATGGATTAGTAAATGGGATATTTACCTAAACACACGCCCTACAAACAACAAAGAGATAAAGGGCTTTGTTATCGACAAGTTCCACAAGCAAGTTTGGGGCACAAGGCTAGGGAGAAAGAAAAAGTACTATATTGAAGAGTTCAATCCCACCTACAACCATCATCAAAAAGATTATATAGGGGCTAATATATCATGGAGGGCCAAAATGATTATTGCTCAATTAAGAACCAATTCCCACCAACTACGGTGTGAGACAGGGTGCTGGAAAAGACCAAATGAAGCTTGGGAAGAGCGAGGGTGTACTTTTTGCACCTCGGGAAAAGTGGAAACAGAAAAACATTTCATTTTAGAGTGTGAGGCCTTCAAGGACAGCAAAGACAACTATGTGAATATCTTGGCAGCTAGTTCTTGGGATAATTTATTCAGTGAAGGGACCGTGGTGAAACTGAGGGAGCTCATCATCAAGCTAAACAGGAAAAGGGTGGAAATGCAAAAGTCAGTGGGAAAAACAGTCTATCCCATAGGCTATCTTTAGCCTCACGGATGTTAAAATTTCTTTCTTTCTTTCTTTCTTTCTTTTGATGTTTCCCCTATTTATCATCCAAAAATTATACATTCAATCTGCTACTCATAAAAACTGCAAAGTAGATATGATGGATAGAGGAATATATAGATTGAACCTTTTGGATTTGCTAGGGTTTGGACTGCAAGTATGCATGTTGTTATCATAAAAAATGCAAGTTTTTACATGACAAAAGCCATGTCTTCTCTTAGCACTTTACCAGTTCCCTAGATTGTTCATAGATAACAGTGGAAAACCATCTTCTCAATAGTACTAAAAATCAAGAGGCCCATGCATGGGTGTGAGTTTTTTGCTAAGTGACACTAAAACTCACACTCATACATGGAAATTCCCTATTTCCAATTGTGGAAAGGAATCAACAAAAAAATGGAAGCAAATAAAAAAAAAGACGCGAGCTTTCGGCCTTAGCTTCTCAACAAAAAGACGCGAGCTTTCCGCCTTAGCTTCTCAGAAGTTTCCATGCATGAGTGTTAGGAAACTTTTTTTTTAATTTTTTTGTGAATTTATTTAATCTTCATTTCCATTGTATGGGACCAATTCCTCTCAAAATTAAAATAAATTAAAAAAAAAACTAAAACTTTAGTTGCACTTTAGAGGTTTTGAAATATTAAATGTACTTGCATGAAAAAACTGAAAACAATAGTCTCACGGTAAGACTAATAAGTTTGATTTCTATTTTTCTTTTACCTTAGTATTAAAGAAAATGAAAGTAAATCTATTTTTTTCATTATTATTTAATAAGAAGCGAGTGCGAGTGTAGCTCAAGTGACAATTGAAGTGAAATGAGAAAACATGGTGTAAGTAGAGATCACAAGTTCAAATCACTTTGACTTACCCAGGCCTGGTCATGGAAAACACATCCATAAGATTTATATATATTAAGAACACAAAAATGTTCTATTCTCTTATACACACAATAGTCAGCACTTAACGCACTCATCCATTCACCCTCCCTTTATATATATTATGAACACATAAATGTTCTATTCTCTTATACACACAAGAGTCAACACTTAACGCACTCATCCATTCACCCTCCCATGCACGCAGTGCTTTATTTAAATACATAGAGAGAGACATCTCAAATGATCCCTCTAAATGAGGGACTTAGTAAACTATTATTAGTAATCTGTTGACAGAAAAATACTAACAACTATATCCTCTATATTAATAAAAAACTAACAACAACTATATCCTAACATTTTTTAAGTGTTAATAAAAACCTGTCTTTCATTGGCATATGATCTATATCCTCTACACTACATTGAAATGGTAGATCATAGAGTTCAGGTTTTGTGTAGATGAAAACAATATGCATATATTTAATATCATATGAATGCGTTGAATACATGGGTTTATTGTTATGAAATCAAATGGCCGTTGTAATCCTTCAACGATTACAAGTTTAAGTCTTTTGTGTTCTGGTCAATTAAATTATGTACAGGGTATGAAATTGAGTGCAAGGTATCAAACTTGGTTGGATAACTGATAGAATTCTTCTTGGATTTGTAGCTCTAGTATTCCACAATTGACGCAAAATTCAGATGGGCGATATGAGCAGTGGCTAAGAATATTAAAAGCAATTACAATGGGCAAAATTCAGATGGACGGTGGCTAAGAATCTTAAATACATTGACCTTCAATCAATTTATTTATTTTATAGCTTAATGTAAAATATTGTGGATAAAAATTCAATTATATGGAGTAACTTGGAAAGTGCATGAAATTTACCTGTATAGTGAACCTAATTTTTTTTAATTAATCTCTCCATATAGATCAAATTTCAAGATATTTTATGCACCCAGTTTTTCATTCTTCTAGTTCAAATTACACACAACTTTACTAGGAAATTTCAGTCAACACTCAATTGCAGATTCTTATTGAAAGCAATGAACAAGGAAATTTGTGGGGTTTTGCATACCTATAGCATGTAGGTCTCAAATTTCTAGTGATGGTGTAATTATTCGGAAGTTGGAGGAGGAAGCATAAGGGGTCAACTTTGGAAAATCATCCACTGGGCACTTGTGGCTAGCGTTCCCGGCCGGAACCTGCCTAGACACACCTGCAATACTCCCTGGAACCCATTTTTGTTGCACGGTTGAAGTTCTACGCCCCCGGCAGGTATCCAACAGGTGTCCCTGAAGGCCTTTTGGATGCGAGACGGGACGAGCCATAGAATGAAGACCGTGGCTCGGATCGATGAACCGTTGACTCCGTTGGATTCAGCACACCTGGATAGTGCTAGGGGTGCCCCTCCCCTTCGGCCCGGTGGCCCCGCCCTGTAATACCCCATTTTGACCCTTAGGATATATTAATTTTTAATGTAAATATTGTATACATGTGATGTATGTTTACCTAGCATGGAGCTCAAGGCCAAGGCCCCGCTAGTGTATGTTCGTATTTTATTTAAAATGGAAAAGCATTGGACATTATGTTATCCATGTGCTATTTAGCCATGGAACATTGTAAAAATGATGTAAATAAATATCAAGCAATAAAATACCAAAACTGGCTATGGAGGCAACGAATGAGAAGGGGTCATGTGTATCCACTAGGGAGTGGTGAGGGGGCTGTGGGATTGAACCATAAGCTTCCATATGTTACCTTGAGAACCCATTTGACTTTCCTTGCTGACATTTAATTCTGTTGTAAGGAAGTGGTTGAAGAAAACAGTCCATGGCTTTAATGGAGCATGAGCAGCCCAGAAATTCGTATGGCAGAGTATGGGCTCTGTTTTCTTGTACCACAAGTCACTCTACCTCATGGGGATTGCTTCTTCCTCATCTCCATTCCATTGTGAAAGTTAACAACATCATTTTCCATCCAAAAAAACGAATTCCTAGTAGTGAGAAAAACCAGAAATCGTTACTGTGCAAGAACCTAGGTTTTGAAGAGCCAAAAATGCCCAGATTTGGTATTTGACAGTGAAATCCAATGGGGGATCCATAGGTATGAACCTTGGGGCGAAATTGGGAGTATTGGCTACCCCGAAATCAAAAGGAAACCCTAGTTTTTGTAGCTGAGAAAACCAGTGACGGATTTGAGTTATTCGTTGACAGAATGGTGAGAAATCCAAGTGTGGATGTTGGAACAAAGGATTGGATTGCTTGAATTTAGCTTGAGATGTCTGTAGCTCTGTGGTTGAGTTCATTGGCTTAGTACCCTCCTTCTCTGCTATTTGCATGCTTGATAAACCCATCTATGTGCTGGCTTAGCATGACCATTTAAGTGAACCCATGGCTGTGAGTGAGCCTGTCTAGTTCCTCCTTAGTGGATGCACAGTCCAGCTCGGGGGTGATCTCTCAGCTGAAAGAATAGAGGTTGGACAGAGATCTATGGTTGGGTGGAACGTTGCTCTCACATAGCCAGTTGTTGGACAGCTTCATCTCAAAGATAAGTATTCTCTATGGTTTGAATGATGTTCATTCTGTGGTTTGCCCTGTATGTTAATTTACTCATGTTACTTGGATGAAATGATTATCTTAAGTTAATTGGAATGATGCCTGTGCATAGCATGAGAATGAGATTGATTATTATGTGGTTGTTTCACTATTCTGCCTGGAAGAAATATGCTGATGCATTCCAGTCCGTGTGTGTGTCAATATGATTAATTCGCTGTGTTTACTAATTGAGTTGTATTAATTCCATGTTCTGCAATGTCTTAATTAATGACTGTTGTTTACATGTTGATTGCATGATGAAACTATCTGCATACATAGTGTTTAATTCCGTTGTGCTTGTTGATTTTTGGGTAGAAGGAGTAATCGGGCTCAGATTGGGATGATTCCTGTGGGGTTCGGAGGCCATCAACGAAAGCCATGAAAGAACTAGAGAGAGCTCCGAACCCAGTGTGCTCCAATTTGACAGAAAATGGGGAATAGTGACTTTTGCAAAAGGGTGTCCCGAGGCTTGACGAAAGGTCGATTTGGGATTAAATCGATATGGCACGGCCATGGAGCAGGAAAAACGTCAAGTTTGGAATCTTGGAGCCAAACTCCAAAGGATGTAGAGTCGGGGTGAGCAAGAAGGCCAAAAAGCACTGTTCCGGGCCACTTTTTCGGGATTTTGAAAAGCTTGTGGATAGTAGAAGTGACCCTAGACGTTGGAATAAAAAATTCTACTAAACTAGACATTTCATATTCTCATTAAGATGGGCAGTTTCCGTTAGACGAAGATTTTCCATAAATGCATAGTTTGGGAGATAGCCATTTTTGGCCAAATTTTGAGATTTTGGGGGAAAAGTGAAAAGTGAGAAGTAGTAAAACCCATAAATTCATAGAAGATGAATGGTGCATCAAAACAGATATCCGCAAGATGCTGAGCATTCCTTGTTATATGGGCTAACCTCGCCCGGTAGAAACGTTTTCGTGATTCTTCATAGATTGTCTTCCACAAGAGGCCGAAGTTGGCTTTCTGGACAAAAATACAACGGTGTAAAATGTGCAGAATTGGGGCAAAAGTTGTCATTTTTGAAGTAATGTATTTTCCACACCCGATGTCGGAATGGAGCAAGAGGATATGCATTGGAAAGCTTGTCCAGCATGGAATAATGGCACATAATCAGAATTCGAATGGAGCTATCATGAATCATAGATAACTGGAACAGAAAAGTGCCAGTGGCTATTTGGCAAATTGTTGTCAATATGGACAGATTCTAGAATTGTATGCCTGGAAGTAGCATGCCATGAAATTGAACCAGCTATGATGTGGAAGATAAAGTTCATGCAAAGATGAGGGATTGGAAATGGAGAATTCCTTAACTCCTATCTTTCTAACTGCATTTATATTTTATAAGCTTTATGTGCATAAAATTATGGCATTAGAATGTTGAAAATGCAAGAGATTAGATAAGTGGCATGAAGATGCATTGATTGACATATTAATAAACATTGCACAGTGCATGAGTATATGTTTTGCATGCATATGACATTACATATTGGTAAAAGTAGTGAAATTTCACATATGCAATGAACCACTAATGATAAATATTGTGGTTGATAATCACCGTTGGTGATTAGTTTTGGTTGTAGGACCAAAGACAACAGAAGCATGGCTAACGATGATGATGTTGTTGCATAAAGCGAACAACCTTATGAAGAAAGGATGGTGCAGCGAATCTGTGATCATGAGGTTGGCAAAAGGGATGTGTAGCCTTGGTAAGAGGCCAACCGATCAGGTGACATCAAGTGATGTTAATGACAAGCATGTGGGTAATGGTTATTGATGCATAATTGCATGAATGTTGAAAGAGAATTTGGTAAGATTCCTTCGACTATGTTTGAACTATGTTGATTTGATTTGCATGTGGTATTGAGTGCCCGAATGGGAATGTTAACCTACCGAGTATGGTGAGGTGTGGGTAAGTGAAGGGAATGATCCTTACACCCTATAATTGCTTAGAAATCTCAATGCATTCATATAAACTTATATCATGCCATTTGAGTATGTCAATTGTGAGTTTAACAACCAGAGCAAGTGAGGACAGGTGGTCCTGATTATGGTAATGCATGTTATACAAGATAGTCATGATTAAGTCATAATATGTTTGAATACAGAACATTCATGAACCAATGCAAGGTGGCATTGAGTGAATGCATATGAAAAAATTGAGTAAATGTTGTGAGTATGCTTGCATGTGGGTAGTTACACTTGAGGAGCTGTATTGTGTGCATGTATGATTGTGATATATGTATATGTTTCACTATAATTGAACAATAGATGAAATGATGAATTAATGATAATTCTGGGATCATTTAATGAGCTACTATGAATGCAAGGGAAGAATTGCATGAAGGTAGTCATGATTGACAGGCTTCCAGAGTGCTCTGTTGAAAGGACAGAGTTGCGTAAATAATGTGACTGTACCTTGCAATTTTAGTGTGATAATGATTTACGTGAAATAAATGAATTTGGTGATATTGATATGTTAACATCTAGAAGTGTTTGAATTATGGAATGTTATAATTGTGGAAATGCTTCAGTGACTGTTGCAGCAATGAAATATTATATGCAATGAGACTTACAAGTGTTTGTCTTATTGAAGTTTCAGATTTCTGGTAGATTGTTCTGGGCATGGCAATGTGGGTAAGTCCATGATGAAGGATGGAATCTACCATGTGCAAAAGCCAAAGGTTATGAGAATATTCTCATGGGTGTGAAATTTAACTTATGCATGAAACAAATCTGAAAATATTCTCGCTTAAGTTTATGAGAATAATATCATGGTTGCAAATCTAATTTTTGTAGGGAGCAGATTTGAAAATTCAATTTAGAGCTTATGAGAAGGAATCTCATGGTCGAGAAATCTAAGCTCTGTTAGAAAAGAAGGATTGAAAATCTCAGATTTGTAAATCTCTTATTTGGAAATTTGCTAATAATTGCTAATGACTGTTTGGCTTATGTAAAAATGTCTCAGGAGGACATGTTGTAGGTGGATGTCCATGTATGGCAGCAAACATAAATCCATAATGGACATAATGGTACCACTTACAAGAGCCAAACAATATGAGGATAGCCTCATGGCTAAGAAAATCAATTTATGTAGTAGACAAAGTTGCAAATTCATATTGAATTTAATTATTGATGCCATTGATTGGTTATAGAACAATCAGACTTGAATTTTATTGTTAAATGTTGCTGACTGTTTGGCTATTTAATAAGCGTGCCAGGAAGACACATTGCAGTAAGACCAAGAGAGAGGGCCTGCAGAATCCAAACTTCATGGGAAGAGATTCCATGATTTGGAAATGGGTTTTAGGTGAAATGCCATTAGACATTATTAATGTCTCATCTGCACTGCATGATTGGTAAACAATATGAGTGAGATGATAAAGATTATGTCAGTAAGACATATGAGGGTTATGTAATATCAAAAGGAAATGGGATGGCAAACCGAGGGACTGTCAACTCAGAGAAGGAGCCCCCATTCCTTATTAATCAAGAAAGAACTACACCTGCAAATGGATAAGTGTTCTGTAAACCTTGACTGATATATACATATATGTGTGCAAGTCTAATTGTTAGAATTACTATGCAGAACATACTTTATTTATGTACATTATTCAGACTCCTTGAAGTATGATTAGGACTTGCATAGCTCCCATCAGTAAGGAGTGCACGCCTTTTTGATGGTGAGTTATGTTAGGGATGCCAATATTGATTACGCCCTAAAGGAATGGACGCATTCCTGGTGTTTCAATACTTGATAGTGAATGCTATGAATTATGGTTATAATTCATGAATAACAACACTGACAAGTTTGCCTATACTACTTGTGTTGTCACCTTAAATAGATACAATTTGGTGCCACACACTAAAAGAACAAAGTAAAAGGTTGTTGTGAGGGGTTGTGGTGGAAGGGTTAATGTGTATGAAAGGATGTTGTGGAGGTTGTGGGGATTTTGATGAAGGGTAGTAAAGGTGTTGATTAAAAGGCAGTTATATGCCTATGGCTCCATAGTAGAGCCTTGACCTAGAAATGGTCATAGTGAAGTTTCCTTCCAAGTCGACATGAAGGTGTACTGGTTGGACATTAATTATTGATGTTTTGGAGCAGCCTGCGTGTTGGTCAAACATCCCAATCCGCAGGAGGATCCCAAGGCTTATAAAGTAAAAGCAGGACCCTGTGGACCAGAGAGGAAATGCACAATACAGATAAGTATTCAATTTCATTTATTTCTTGTTTGAAATAATGAAGATTTCAAGAATAAGTCTTATAATAGTTAATCTAATGCACTATTGTTTCTTTGCTGGAAACCTTGGTCATACAGGAAGCAAGGACCTTGAAAGAACTATAAATTGCTTGGTAAATTCAGAGAGTGACTGGTTGGGCATTGATTATTGATGTTATGGAGCAGCCTGCGTGCTGGCCAAACATACCAGATTATTGATGTTGTGAAGCAGCCTGTGTGCTGGCCAAACATACAAGATTATTTGATGTTGTGGAGCATCATGTGTGCTGGACAAACATACAAGACTATTTGATGTTGAGGGGTAGCCTGCGCGCTGGCCAAACACCCAAAACCATAAGCGATTCCAAGGCTTATAAAGAAAATAAGGACCCTATGGAATAAAGTGAAGACATCCAATGCAGATAAGTATTTGGTTATCTTATAATTTCTTGCTTATGAATATACATGTGTATATGATTTGGTTATGATTTCCTATGAAAATAAACTAAACATGTGAATTAATTCAATGTTTGAGTGTAGGTATTGCTGGAAGCAATGACTATGAAAGCATCTTAAGGATGTGCGTGGACATGTAACTGTCCTAAAGAGCTCAGCATGAGCAGTAATGGAAGAAGGGGCTAGTGGGACTGTGTAAGTCCTAGCAGCCAAGAGTTGTAGATAAACCATGTGGAGGGACTCCATGGTTGAGAGGTCTAAAATAAACCATAGACATTAAGTGTCATGGCCAAGAAGGGAAATTCAAGCATTCATGTTGAAGTGAAAGAGGCTAGGAGCATGAAAACCACAATGGTGGTGTGGGTTCCAGAATGGAACAAGACTAAGAGAAGAAAACTCTTACTGCTCTCTCTTTCATTTTTATTGATGCATTTATAAACACAGAAAATTGTTGAATGCAAGTATGGCTGAAAGTAGAGTGTGTTTATTTGCTTGAAATAAATTGTGAAAGCTGAAGTAGTTAATTTCTTATGAATGGATGAACATAAAAGAATTCATGTGTATGCTGGGCAAGTATGGAAAGTGTGAAAGTATCATGAATAGAGCATGGGCTCTCCATGTCAATTGGGAAAAAACACTTGACTGATTTTTAATGTTTAGGTTATGCTTGGCCTAACAAGATGTGTAATGATGAATTTCACATGTGAAAATTAAATCCATTGGTTGCAACTGTTACGAGCAAGTGCTGCTTGTGAGCAAACTGAGAACTAGCTGTGCACAGTGACCATGGCAGCAGACCATAGGCTGTTGGAATTGGCTGAAAGTCTTCTTCAGACAATTTACAAGACCCAAGAAAATCCTGGAGAGATGCTCAAGATACAAAAGAGGCAAAATGAGATGAATTACAAGGTTTTGCAGAACTCTATTTTCCTGCAAAGAGAGGTAAAAAGAATTATGAGAGCAATTAGTAAGGGAAATGAAAATGGATCAATGATGATGCATTCGTCCAATTGGTCCATTAAGAAACATTCCAAGCATGAAGACTCAAAGAGAATTGAGCAGGTAAAGATGAATCAACTAGTGAAATGTTGGAAATGTGGAGGACATCATTGCCTTCTCAATTGCCCAACAAGGGAACACCAAGAGGGTAGCAGCCATAAAGTTTTCAGACTTGTGGATGGGCTGAAAGATCAGAACCAGCAGGAGAAGCTCGTGGAAGGCAAGGGACTTGGTCCTGAAAGTTCAAAGTAAAGGCTAGAATGCAGGGCAGATTTGCAAAAACTTTGAAAATTTTGGATGTGTAAATTATATATGTATTCCTAAGTCTTGGAACACCGAGGACGATGTTATTCTAAGGGGGAGGGGATTGTAATACCCCATTTTGACCCTTAGGACATATTAGTTTTTAATGTAAATATTGTATACATGTGATGTATGTTTACCTAGCGTGGAGCTCAAGGCCAAGGCCCTGCTAGTATATATTCGTATTTTATTTAAAATTGAAAAGCATTGGACATTATGTTACCCATGTGATATTTAGTCATGGAACATTGTAAAAATGATGTAAATAAACATCAAGCAATAAAATACCAAAACTGGCTATGGAGGCAACGAATGAGAAGGGGCCATGTGTATCCACTAGGGAGTGGTGAGAGGGATGTGGGATTGAACCACAAGCTACCATATGTCACCTTGAGAAGCCATTTGACTTTCCTTGCTGACATTTAATTCTATTGTAAGGAAGTGGTTGAAGAAAACAGTCCATGGCTTTAATGGAGCATGGGCAGCCCAGAAATTCGTATGGTAGAGTATGGGCTCTGTTTTCTTGTACCACAAGTCACTCTACCTCATGGGGATTGCTTCTTCCTCATCCCCATTCCATTGTGGAAGTTAACAACATCATTTTCCATCCAAAAAAATGAATTCCCAGCAGTGAGAAAAACCAGAAATCGCAATTGTGCAAGAATCTACGTTTTGAAGAGCAAAAAATGCCCAGATTTGGTATTTGATAGTGAAATCCAATGGGGGATCCATAGGTATGAACCTTGGGGCGAGATTGGGAGTATTGGCTACCGCGAAATCCATAGGAAAACCCAGTTTTTGCAGCCCAGAAAACCAATGACGGATTTGAGTTATTCGTTGACAGAATGGTGAGAAATCCAAGTGTGGATGTTGGAACAGAGGATTGGATTGCTTGAATTTAGCCTGAGATGTTTGTAGCTCTGTGGTTGAGTTCATTGGCTTAGCACCATCCTCCTCTGCTATTTGCATGCATGATAAACCCAGCTGTGTGCTAGCTTAGCATGACCATTTGAGTGAACCCATGGCTGTGAATGAGCCTGTCTAGTTCGTCCTTAGTGGATGCACAGCCCAGCTAGGGGGTGATCTTTCAGCTGAAAGAATAGAGGCTGGACAGAGATCTATGGTTGGGTGGAACGTTGCTCTCACATAGCCAATTGTTGGACAGCTTCATCTCAAAGATAAGTATTCTCTGTGGTTTAAATGATGTTCATTCTGTGGTTTGCCCTGTATGTTAATTTACTCATGTTACTTGGATGAAATGATTATCTTAAGTTAATTGGAATGATGCCTATGCATAACATGAGAATGGGATTGATTATTAGGTGGTTGTTTCACTATTCTTCCTGGAAGAAATATGTTGATGCATTCCAGTCTGTGTGTGTGTCAATATGGTTAATTCGCTGTGTTTACTAATTGAGTTGTATTAATTCCATGTTCTGCAATGTCTTAATTAATGACTGATGTTTACATGCTGATTGCATGATGAAACTGTATGCATACATATTGTTTAATTCCGTTGTGCTTGTTGATCTTTGGGTAGAAGGAGTAATCAGGCTCGGATTGGGGTGATTCCTGTGGGGTTCGGAGGCCATCAACGAAGGCCATGAAAGAACTGGAGAGAGCTCCGAACCTAGTGTGCTCCAATTTGACAGAAAATGGGGAATAGTGACTTTTGCAAAAGGGTGTCCCGAGGCTTGACGGAAGGTCGGTTTGGGCTTAAATCGATATGGCACGGCCATGGAGCAGGCACAGTGTCAAGTTTGGAATCTTGGAGCCAAACTCCAAAGGATGTGGAGTCGGGGTGAGCAAGAAGGCCAAAAAGTACTGTTCCGAGCCATTTTTTCGGGATTTTGAAAAGCTTGTGGACAATAGAAGTGACCCTATATGTTGGAATAAAAAATTATACTGAACTAGACATTTCATATTTTCATTAAGACAGATAGTTTCCGTTAGACAAAGATTTTCCAGAAATGCATAGTTTGGGAGATAGCCATTTTTGGCCAAATTTTGAGATTTTGGGGGAAAAGTGAAAAGTGAGAAGTAGTAAAACCCAGAAATTCATAAAAGATGAATGGTGGATTAGAATAGATATCTGCGAGATGCTGACCGTTTCTTGTTATATGGGCTAACCTCGCCCAGTAGAAAAGTTTTCGTGATTCTTCATAGATTGTCTTCCACAGGTGGCTGAAGTTGGCTTTCCAGACCAAAATACAACGGTGTAAAATGTGCAGAATTTGGGTAAAAGTTGTCATTTTTTAAGTAATGTAGTTTCCACACCCGATGTCGGAATGGAGCAAGGGGGCAGGCATTGGAAATCTTGTCCAGCAGAGAATAATGGCACATAATCATAATTTGAATGGAGCTATCATGCATCATAGATAACTGAAGCAGAAACGTGGCAGTGGCTATTTGGCAAATTGTTGTCAATATGGGCAGATTCTAGAATTGCATGCCTGGAAATAGCATGCCATGAATTGAACCAGCTATGATGTGGAAGATGAAGTTCATGCAAAGATGAGGGATTGGAAAGGGAGAATTCCTTAACCCCTATCTTGCTAACTGCATTTATATTTTATAAGCTTTATGTGCATAAAATTATGGCATTAGAATGTTGAAAATGCAAGAGATTAGATGAGTGGCATGAAGATGCATTGATTGACATATTAATAAACATTGCACAATGCATGAGTATATGTTTTGCATGCATATGACATTACATATTGGTAAAAGTAGTGAAATTTCACATATGCAATGAACCACTAATGATAAATATTGTGGTTGATAATCACCGTTGGTGATTAGTTTTGGTTGTAGGACCAAAGACAACAGAAGCATGGCTAACGATGATGATGTTGTTGCATAAAGCGAACAACCTTATGAAGAAAGGATGGTGCAGCGAATCTGTGATCATGAGGTTGGCAAAAGGGATGTGTAGCCTTGGTAAGAGGCCAACCGATCAGGTGACATCAAGTGATGTTAATGACAAGCATGTGGGTAATGGTTATTGATGCATAATTGCATGAATGTTGAAAGAGAATTTGGTAAGATTCCTTCGACTATGTTTGAACTATGTTGATTTGATTTGCATGTGGTATTGAGTGCCCGAATGGGAATGTTAACCTACCGAGTATGGTGAGGTGTGGGTAAGTGAAGGGAATGATCCTTACACCCTATAATTGCTTAGAAATCTCAATGCATTCATATAAACTTATATCATGCCATTTGAGTATGTCAATTGTGAGTTTAACAACCAGAGCAAGTGAGGACAGGTGGTCCTGATTATGGTAATGCATATTATACAAGATAGTCATGATTAAGTCATAATATGTTTGAATGCAGAACATTCATGAACCAATGTAAGGTGGCATTGAGTGAATGCATATGAAAAACTTGAGTAAATGTTGAGAGTATGCTTGCATGTGGGTAGTTACACCTGAGGAGCTGTATTGTGTGCATGCATGATTGTGATATATGTATATGTTTCACTATAATTGAACAATAGATGAAATGATGAATTAATGATAATTCTGGGATCATTTCATGAGCTGCTATGAATGCAAGGGAAGAATTGCATGAAGGTAGTCATGATTGACAGGCTTCCAGAGTGCTCTGTTGGAAGGACAAAGTTGCATAAATAATGCGACTGTACCTTGCAATTTTAGTGTGATAATGATTTAAGTGAAATAAATGAGTTTGGTGATATTGATATGTTAACATCTAGAAGTGTTTGAATTATGGAATGTTATAATTGTGGAAATGCTTCAGTGACTGTTGCAGCAATGAAATATTATATGCAATGAGACTTACAAGTGTTTGTCTTATTGAAGTTTCAGATTTCTGGTAGATTGTTCTGGGCATGGCAATGTGGGTAAATCCATGATGAAGGCTGGAGTCTACCATGTGCAAAAGCCAAAGGTTATGAGAATATTCTCATGGGTGTGAAATTTAACTTATGCATGAAACAAATCTGAAAATATTCTCACTTAAGTTTATGAGAATAATATCATGGTTGCAAATCTAATTTTTGTAAGGAGCAGATTTGAAAATTCGATTTAGAGCTTAGGAGAAGGAATCTCATGGTCGAGAAATCTAAGCTCTGTTAGAAAGAAGAATTGAAAATCTCAAATTTGTAAATCTCTTATTTGGAAATTTGCTAATAATTGCTAATGACTGTTTGACTTATGTAAAATTGTGTCAGGAGGACATGTTGTAGGTGGATGTCCATGTATGGCAGCAAACATAAATCCATAATGGACAGAATGGTACCACTTACAAGAGCCAAACAATATGAGGATAGCCTCATGGCTAAGAAAATCAATTTATGTAGTAGACAGAGTTGCAAATTCATATTGAATTTAATTATTGATGCCATTGATTGGTTATAGAACAATCAGACTTGAATTTTATTGTTAAATGTTGCTGACTGTTTGGCTATTTAATAAGTGTGCCAAGAAGACACATTGCAGTAAGACCAAGAGAGAGGGCTTGTAGAATCCAAACTTCATGGAAAGAAATTCTATGATTTGGAAATGGGTTTCAGGTGAAACGCCATTAGACATTATTAATGTCTCATCTGCACTGCATGATTGGTAAACAATATGAGTGAGATGATAAAGATTATGTCAGTAAGACATATGAGGGTTATGTAACATCAAAAGGAATTGGGATGGAAAACCGAGGGACTATCAACTCAAAGAAGGAGTCCCCATTCCTCATTAATCAAGAAAGAACTACACCTGCAAATGGATAAGTGTTTTGTAAACCTTGACTGATATATACATATATGTGTGCAAGTCTAATTGTTAGAATTACTATGCATAACATACTTTATTTATGTACATTATTTAGACTGTTTGAAGTATGATTAGGACTTGCATAACTCCCATCAGTAAGGAGTGCACGTCTTTTTGATGATGATTTATGTTAGGGATGCCAATATTGATTATGCCCTAAAGGAATGCACGCATTCCTGGTGTTTCGATACTTGATAGTGAATGCTATGAATTATGGTTATAATTCATGAATAACAGTGCTGAAAAGCTTGCCTATACTACTTGTGTTGTCACCTTAAACAGATACAATTTGGTGCCATACACTAAAAGTACAAAGTAAAAGGTTGTTTCGAGGGGTTGTGGTGGAAGGGTTAATGTGTATGAAAAGATGTTGTGGAGGTTGTGGGGATTTTGAAGAAGGGTAGTAAAGGTGTTGATGAAAAGGCTGTTATATGCCTATGGCTCCATAGTAGAGCCTTGACCTAGAAATGGCCATAGTGAAGTTTCCTTCCAAGTCGGCGTGAAGGTGTACTGGTTGGACATTAATTATTGATGTTTTGGAGCTTCCTGCGTGCTGGCCAAACATCCCAGTCCGCAGGAGGATCCCAAGGCTTATAAAGTAAAAGCAAGACCCTGTGGACCAGAAAGGAAATTCACAATACAGATAAGTATTCAATTTCATTTATTTCTTGTTTGGAATAATAAAGATTTCAAGAATAAGTCTTGTAACAGTTAAGCTAATGCACTATTGTTTCTTTGCTGGAAACCTTGGTCATACAGGAAGCAAGGATCCTGAAAGAACTATAAATTGTTTGGTAAATCCAGAGAGTGAATGGTTGGGCATTGATTATTGATGTTGTGGAGCAGCCTGCGTGCTGGCCAAACATACAAGATCATTGATGTTGTGGAGCAGCTTGTGTGCTGGCCAAACATACCATATTATTGATGTTGTGGAGCAGCCTACGTGCTGGCCAAACATACAAGATTATTTGATGTTGTGGAGCAGCCTACGTGCTGGACAAACATACAAGATTATTTGATGTTGAGGGGCAGCCTACGCGCTGGCCAAACACCCAAATCCATAGGCGATTCCAAGGCTTGTAAAACAAAGAAGGACCCTATGGAATAAAGTGAAGACATCCAATGCAGATAAGTATTTGGTTATCTTGTAATTTCTTGCTTATGAATATACATGTGTATATGATTTGGTTATGATTTCCTATGAAAATAAACTAAACATGTGAATTAATTCAATGTTTGAGTGTAGGTATTGCTGGAAGCAATGACTATGAAAGTATCTTAAGGATGCGTGTGGACATGTAACCGTCCTAAAGAGCTCAACATGAGTAGTAATGGAAGAAGGGGCTAGTGGAACTGTGTGAGTCCTAGCATCCAAGAGTTGTAGATAAACCATGTGGAGGGACTCGATGGTTGAGAGGTCTGAAATATTCCATAGACATTAAGTGTCATATCCAAGAAGGGAAGGTTAATCATTCACGTTGAAGTGAAAGAGGCTAGGAGCATGAAAACCACAATGGTGGTGTGGGTTCCAGAATGGAACAAGACTAAGAGAAGAAAACTCTTACTACTCTCTCTTTCCTTTTTATTGATGCATTTATAAACATAGAAAATTGTTGAATGCAGGTATGGCTAAAAGTAGAGTGTGTTTATTTGCTTGAAATAAATTGTGAATGCTGAAGTAGTTAATTTCTTGTAAATGGATGAACATGAAAGAATTTATGTGTATGTTAGGCAAGCATGGAAAGTGTGAAAGTCTCATGAATAGAGCATGGGCTCTCCATGTCAATTGGGAAAAAACAATTGGCTGATTTTTAATGTTTAGGTTATGCTTGGCCTACCAAGATGTGTAATGATGAATTTCATATGTGAAAATTAAATCCATTGGTTGCAATTGTTACAAACAAGTGCTGCTTGTGAGCAAACTGAGAACTAGCTGTGCACAGTGACCATGGCAGCAGACCATAGGCTGTTGGAATTGGCTGAAAGTCTTCTTCAGACAATTTACAAGACCCAAGAAAATCTTGGAGAGATGCTCAAGATACAAAAGAGGCAGAATGAGATGAACCACAAGGTTTTGTAGAAGTCTATTTGCCTGCAAAGAGAGGTAAAAAGCATTATGAGAGAAATTAGTAAGGGAAAGGAAAATGGATCAATGATGAGGCATTCGTCCAATCGGTCCATTAAGAAATGTTCCAGGCATGAAGACTCAAAGAGAATTGAGCAGGTAAAGATGAAGCAACCAGTGAAATGTTGGAAATGTGGAGGATATCATTACCTCCTCAACTGCCCAACAAGGGAACACCAAGAGGGTAGCAGCCATAAAGTTTTCAGACTTGTGGATGGGCTAAAATATCAGAACCAGTAGGAAAAGCTCGTGGAAGGCAAGGGACTTGGTCTTGAAAGTTCAAAGTAAAGGCTAGAATGCAGGGCAGATTTGCAAAAACTTTGAAAATTTTGGACGTGTAAATTGTATATGTATTCCTAAGTCTTGGAACACCGAGGACGGGTCATGTGTATCCACTAGGGAGTGGTGAGGGGGCTGTGGGATTGAACCATAAGCTGCCATATGTCACCTTGAGAACCCATTTGACTTTCCTTGCTGACATTTAATTCTGTTGTAAGGAAGTGGTTGAAGAAAACAGTCCATGGCTTTAATGGAGAATGGGCAGCCCAAAAATTCGTATGGCAGATTATGGTCTTTGTTTTCTTGTACCACAAGTCACTCTACCTCATGGGGATTGCTTCTTCCTCATCCCCATTCCATTGTGGAAGTCAAAAACATCATTTTCCATCCAAAAAAATGAATTCCCAGCAGTGAGAAAAACTAGAAATCGCAACTGTGCAAGAACCCACGTTTTGAAGAGCCAAAGATTCCCAGATTTGGTATTTGACAGTGAAATCCAATGGGTGATCCATAGGTATGAACCTTGGAGCGAAATTGGGAGTATTGGCTACCCCGAAATCCATAGTAAAACCTAGTTTTTGTAGCCCAGAAAAACAGTGACGGATTTGAGTTATTCGTTGACAGAATGGTGAGAAATCTAAGTGTGGATGTTGGAACAGAGGATTGGATTGCTTGAATTTAGCCTGAGATGTCTATAGCTTTATGGTTGAGTTCATTGGCTTAACACCCTCCTCCTCTGCTATTTGCATGCTTGATAAACCCAATTGTGTGCTGGCTTAGCATGACCATTTGAGTGAACCCATGGCTGTGAGTGAGCCTGTCTAGTTCCTCCTTAGTGAATGCACATCCCAGCTCGGAGGTGATCTCCCAGCTGAAAGAATAGAGGTTGGACAGAGTCTATGGTTGGGTGGAACGTTGCTCTCACATAGCTAGTTGTTGGACGGCTTCATCTCAAAGATAAGTATTCTCTGTGGTTTGAATGATGTTCATTCTGTGGTTTGCCCTGCATGTGAATTTACTCATGTTACTTGGATGAAATGATTATCTTAAGTTAATTGGAATGATGCATGTGCATAGCATGAGAATGGGATTGATTATTATGTGGTTGTTTCAATATTCTGCATGGAAGAAATATGCTAATGCATTCAAGTCCGTGTGTGTGTCAATATGGTTAATTCGTTTTTTTTACTAATTGAGTTGTATTAATTCCATGTTCTGCAATGTCTTAATTAATGACTGTTGTTTACATGCTGATTGCATGATGAAACTATGTGCATACATAGTGTTTAATTTCGTTGTGCTTGTTGAGTATGAATAGGTATGCGCAAGTTTTATTTAACCATGCATTTCTAATGAAATTGACTGGGTCTGAGTTTTGCCAATAAGCTCGGTAGTTTGGTTAACGTTTCCTTCCTTGCACTGGATCGATGGAAGGGGACGTTACATGCCGTCATCTTGTATGTCCATCTTGGAAACTAGGGTTTTGCTCAGTGAGGGAGTGTGCAATTTTTGCACACGGGGTTCAACTCTGGAAAATCACCCACCGAGCACTTGTGGCTAGCATTCCCGGCTGGAACCTGCCTAGACACACCTGCATCACTCCCCAGAACCTGGTTTTGTTGCACGGTTGGAGTTCTACGCCACCGGCCGGTATCTAGCAGGTGTCCCTAAAGGCCTTCTGGATGTGAGACGGGATGAGCCATAGAATGAATACCATGGCTCGGATCGATGAACCATCGACTCCGTTGGATTTAGCACACCGGGATAATGCTAGGGGTTCCCCTCCCCTCCGGCCCGATGGACCCTCCCTCATCTTGTACGCCCATCTTGGAAACTAGGGTTTTGCTTAGTGAGGGAGTGTGCAATTTTTACACACGTAGGTCAACTCTGGAAAATCACCCATCGGGAACTTGTGGCTAGCATTCCCGGTCGGAACCTACCTAGACACACCTGCATGACTCCCCGAAACTCGGTTTTGTTGCACGGTTGGAGTTCTATGCCCCCGGTAGGTATCCAGCAGGTGTCCCTAAAGGCCTTCTGGATGCGAGACAGGATGAGCCATAGAATGAAGACCATGGCTCAGATCGACGAACCGTCGACTCTGTTGGATTCAACACACCGGGATAGTGCTAGGGGTGCCCCTCCCCTCTAGCTCGGTGGCCCCACCCTCATCTTGTACATCCATCTTGGAAACTAGGGTTTTGCTCAGTGAGGGAGTGTGCAATTTTTGCACACGGAGGTCAACTCTGGAAAATCACCCACCGGGCACTTGTGGCTAGCATTTCCAGCTGGAACCTTCCTAGACACACCTGCATGACTCCCCAGAACCCAATTTTGTTGCACGGTTGGAGTTCTACGCCCCCGGTAGGTATCCAGCAGGTGTCCCTGAAGGCCTTTTGGATGTGAGACGGGATGAGCCATAGAATGAATACCGTGTCTCAGATCGACGAACCGTTGACTCCGTTGGATTCAGCATGCCAGGATAGTGGTAGGGGTGTCCCTCCCCTCCATCCCGGTGGCCCCGCCCTCATCTTGTACGTCCATCTTGTAAACTAGGGTTTTGCTCAGTGAGGGAGTGTGCAATTTTTGCACACGGGGGTCAACTCTGGAAAATCTTCCACCGGGCATGTATGATGATGATGATGAAGAGATTGACGGTGATGGTGATGGTGATGACGATGGTCATGAAGATTATGATGATGGAGGCTTTGATGAGGAACCTGGAGTTAGAGTTAGAGTTGGAGTTAGAGTTAGGGTTAGGGGTAGAGTTAATGATGATGATGGAGATGGTGGTGATGATGAAGACGTTGATGGTGACGGTGATGGTGAGGATGGAGAAGATGGCTTAGTGCTTGGGTTTGTTTGAGGGTTAGGGCTAGGGTTATAGAAGAGAATTGAGTTAGGGTTAGAGGTAGAGTCAATGATGACGATGGAGATGGTAGTGATGATGAAGACGTTGATGGTGACGGTGATGGTGATAGTGAGGATGGAGAAAATGGCTCAGTGCTAGGGTTTGGGTGAGGGTTAGGGATAGGGTTATAGAAGGAAATTGAATTAGGGTTAGAGTTAGAGTCAATGATGATGATGGAGATGGTGGTGATGATGAAGACGTTGATGGTGATGGTGAGGATGGAGAAGATGGCTTAGTGCTAGGGTTTGGGTGAGGGTCTGCTAAGGATCATCTAGACATGGATCAAAGATAAATTATTGAAGATTTCTCAAGTTCATGTGAGACATCTACTGATGGATGTCATTCTTTCTATGTTGGTGACATGGATATCTACATTGGAGATCCTACTGGAAGCTTACATTCTCATGTTATTGAATACCTTGTAGCAGTGGAAGAAGAAGTAAAACCAATCTCATCCTCACCACTTGTACTTCATGAGGTTGATCACATGATCAAGGAAGAGGTTGTATCTCATGAGCCTACTTGCATTGAAGGGCCACACAAGATGAGCAACAAAAAGATTCAAGAGGCCATACACATTCTCCATGACACTCATGCATTGGTGTCAAATTCTTGTTGGAGAATCTCTTCATTGGAGGATCCATCCTTACTTGAAGACATGGATAAGATTTAGAGAGTGATGAGAATCATCAATGGTAACTTTTTGTATTTTCTTTATAAAAGGAATGATTTATTTGAGCTTGTTAATGTATTACATGGGGACTACTTGAATATTAATGAATATAATGACAAGTTAAACAAAACTTAATTTCCACCTAGGATTCTTTGGAAGAATCCAAGATCCATATTAAGCAACTTAATGTAATGTTTCAAGGTTCATATTTGCACTCCTATTCTTTTGATTGTACACATTGTTCTATGGAGGATTCTCATGACATGATGGATCATGTGAAAAATATTGGTTTTCATGTGCTTCATGAATGTGATGACATGGTAGAGGATTGCCAAGCACTTGTTTTGGAGCATGAGTTTCCTATGGAGGGAACAAGTTTTGCACTTTTTGAGGCACATAGTCCTACTACCTTGGATCCATCCCTTGAAGACAATTTCACACTTTTGGAGAAATTGCATAATCCCATGATAAGTGAACCAACCAAGGATGAGACTTTTGCACTTCTCAGCTTGGAGGATGAGTTGGTTCATGTTCTGTCATCCTACCCTTCCTTAACTTGCATCATACATCCAAAATAAATTTGGGTGAAGGGTTTCTTTTTATTGGTGCCATATGAGGAGTGTGAGACTCCTACACTACATGATGATTCTATGATGAGTACACCACATTCTCTTTTGCATAATAAGTATCCATTGCTCTCATTTGATGACTCTAACATACATGGATGCAGCTATGATGTTCACTTGATTCACTTCAAGACTCATGATTTTCCTTGCTCCTTGCTTAGTTCATTTGATGTTGGAGTCCAACTTCATCCAATACTTGGGTGAAGAGATACATGATTGGAGAAAATTCTTATTGGCAGCAACATCCTTTGTTATTTCTTGATGATACAATATGTATTGATCGAGTGCACAAGTGTTGGTACCCTGGCATCCCATACTTGCTAGATTGGTTATTGATGACAATGCGCACTAGGAGAGTGCGCAAGCAGTGGGACCAAGGAATTGTTGATCATTGGCAGCTCATTGGGAGCACATTTTGGTTTGTTGGATTGAGTCCAAGCAAGCCTCTTCTCTTCCCCATGGGTTTATATTTGCATCAGATGGTGATGGTTTCCTACATGGGAAACATATTTTTGGATGGATGTATGTTTTTCTTGCAAGGTGTTATAATGAATTCCATGTGACTCTTATGCATTGCATAGGAGAATATATATTGCACTTTGTATTCTTGAGGATCACTTGGGATCCTAGCATATTTATTTAGTCTTCACTATATGCATGGTATGATGGTGGAACAGATGGGGCGATGCTTTGAGAGGATGATTCTCAAGGTATAGTTGGGTAAATTTCAGAGATATAGTTGATGCACACTTCAATGTTCACTTGCGATTTACCATACGTCGGATCTTATGGAGTTCATGTGTGGTCCACATAGTGTTGACTTCGTTCATCACTAAGGTTGGAGGCAATTAGTGATGTGATGGTACTCCCTCATTTTTGTTATGGTTTCTTGAGGACAAGAAAATTAGGAGGGGAGGAATTTTCATGTCCCCAAATTTTGCATTGGATCACAATGGCCTTTTAGAACCACTTGGCCATGTTCATGATAGTTTGTCAAATTGGTGCTAAGGGTCAAATAATTTCTAAAGCATGACGTCCCAGTTAGTAATAATGCAAAATTAGATCCAAATGGACAAGGTGGGTCACATGAAGAGTAAATTCCCAATCCAAAGTTCAAATGGATATAAGTAAATTTATTTGGGAATTTAGATTTATCATAAGTTTTCCTTTGTATTAAAATGGGGTAAATTTTCCTAAGGAAAATTATTTAAATTGATGTAAAAGTTGGTCCAAGGTGTGAATGGGACCAAATGATGATTAAGGGAGGTGCATTAATGTTTTACCAAGTATAAGGGACGTTTTGGGGGCAAATAGAAGTGTTCTCCCATGTAAAAGAGTGTTTCCTTAAGATAGGGGAAGCTAGTGGAGATCACTAATGAAGGAATAATGAAGGTTGGACCAAATTCAAATTTGAAGGGAGAGAAATGATCAAAAGTGGTTAGGACGACACCTTGGGTTGTGGAAATGATCAATGTTGGTTAGAAAAGGTCCAAGAGGTTTTTGTAGGGTGAATTACATGAGGAAGTGGTCAAATGGTACATTGAATGTGGCCAATGTGGAATAAATCAAGGGTTATGTTACTCCCCATGGTTTTTCTACATGGTTTTTAGGTCCCATGGTATTTGCAAGTGGTTTTGGGGTTTCTCTGAAGCTATATAAATAGAAACAAGTGCACTTCATGAGGTTGGATAGTATTTTGTTTGAATCTTATTGATATTTTTCTTGAGCGAATTCTGGTACTTGAGAGATGTACCCCTTGCTAGCAGTAGGGAGATGTGACCCTCTGTTCATTTTATTGAGTGAAGCATCCAACTTCCGTCTCGCATCCAAAAGATGGAGATGGTGATGATGACGAGGTCAATGATGATGATGAAGATGGTGACGTTGATGATGATGGTGATGGTGGTGAGGTTGATGGTGATGGTGATGGTGATGATGAAGATGGTGATGGTTCCGTCTCGCATCCAAAAGATGGAGATGGTGATGGTGATGAAGATGGTGATGATGATGAAGATGGTGACGTTGATGATGATGGTGATGGTGGTGAGGTTGATGGTGATAGTGATGGTGATGATGAAGATGGTGATGGTTCCATCTTGCATCCAAAAGATGGAGATGGTGATGGTGATGAAGATGGTGATGATGATGAAGATGGTGATGTTGATGATGATGGTGATGGTGGTGAGGTTGATGGTGATGGTGATGGTGATGGTGATGATGAAGATGGTGATGGTTCTGTCTCGCATCCAAAAGATGGAGATGGCAATGGTGATGAAGATGGTGATGATGATGAAGATGGTGAAGTTGATGATGATGGTGATGGTGGTGAGGTTGATGGTCATGGTGATGGTGATGATGATGAAGGCGTTGGGGAATTTATTTATATCCAATGTATTTGACTCTAAGAACCTCTCATGTGTGATTATAAAAAAATCAAGATTCCCTCAACCCCCAAACATGCCCTTTCAAAGAATTTTTTTATCTTTGAGTGTGGTATGGGTGCCAATAGGAGATTTTGTCTACTAAGGATGGATCTTGGCGTCTTGACCATGGTTGGGGTGATGACAATGAGGTTCATATGACTCCAATGAATCTTCCATGGATCATGGGGTAAAATGATATCTCAAGTATTATTGCATGTGAACTTGCATGTACCAAGCTACAACAAATCTTTCACAGGAGTGGATTTGTCTATGTGAATAGATAAGTGAAAATATTTTAGCAACAAGACCTATCAATTTTAACTTGGAAGTATGGGAAATGTTGAAAGTGGGATTGAGAGGCTTGATGGTGACTGTAGTAGTGGGCATGGTATTGGTGAGAATGATGACATGATAGTGGAATTAAACATTAATATGGTGACCCTGGAGCTTGGATCCTAGTCTAGAAACACGAGAGCCTAGCCTAAAAACCCTAGTTGGTAGCATAAACCCTAGTTTGTATTCTAATCACAATGAACCCTATTATGTATCCTAAGATCTAGCCCTAAATTATAATACATGTAAAGATTAAATCATTTTCATTGTACATATATATTCATCTGCATACATTTGAATCCAAACCACTATACACATATATGCATACATAAAATTAGATCGCTATCACGTAATGATAAATTAAGGAAGTCCTAATTGTAAATGGTAGTGGATGTGATGGTCATCAAATCAAAGGTGGCTATATCTGTGAGTGAGAATTAATGAGCTAGCTATACATCGTGCTCAAGGTTGTCCTATTTGTATGGTGACAATTGATTAAGAAATGATTCCATAACTTGGTTATTAATTTGTTGCATGGTCTTAAGTGGACAAAATGGTCAAAATAAATACTAGTGACGACATTTCATTATGTAGAGTATGGCCTTTTTGGATCTCATTATGTAGAGCTATTAAAAATAATGTTGGATCTCATTTTAACCTTTTGATGACAATGGACATTTTCTATTTTTAAGTGTTCTTTTCCTAGTACTCAAGTTCCCAATATATATCTTATGTGCCATGAGGTGTGATTTGTCCATTCATTTATTCCATTTGTTTTTAGATTAATTCTCACACATGATTTTGTTTGATTTAGCCTATGTTTACAATGTTCTCTTAACATAGATACTGTTAGAAGATTTTACATGTGGAAAGATAAACCAAGCTGAACTACGATATCCAAATTCTCTTCTAAGATCTAGGTAAAACCCAAATTTACACAACATCACATCATGATACACACAACATAAGACAACCACATTAGACAACGAGATATATAAATCACATAACTGAAAATCCATGTACATCGAGGCTACAAAACTCATCCAAACATATACAATTTCTGGAAAATAGTGGAACATGGTTCCCAATGTACGTACAATGGCAACTCGTGCCCTACACAAAATGTGACAAATCATGCCGTAGATACAAAATACATGGCAACTCGTGCCATAGATACAAAGCACATCAAAACTGGTACACAAAAGTGCCACATCATGGCTAATGTACATAACACATGGCGTGTCAAGCATTGTGACCACCACTGTCACTCCCAGGTGCAGATCCAAAGTCAATATTCCTACTCTTCGAGCTACCGGTGCCTTGAGTCTTGGTCCTTCTAGGAGTAGACCGTCTCTCCGGGCTCTGGAACAAATGATATAAGATACCGTCATTTTCAAGCATTTGCAACATTTACCACATTTATAAAACAAATGTAGAATTCAAATCTTAAATAAATCACCTCTGACATGAGTGGGAAATGTTGGGCAGGTGTCCTGGATCTACGGAGCCTCTCAGCTATTCCAGCCTACAACATTTAAAACAATCATTTCATTGAAAAGTCATAATTGCTTAAATTAATTTTTGTTAATGCATCAAAATATTTTCATAAATTAACTTGATTCTCACCGTGAACACCTCTGGCGATGGACATGGCTGGCCTTCTAGGCTAGCAGGTGAAGCAGATGGCCGGACAACCAACTCCAATGCAGTGATGGGGGGGGGGCGCAGATGTAGTGGCAGCCAATACAGGTGCAACCACTGGAGATACTGATGAGGATATTGGAAGAGTAGATGCCACAATAGTGGCAAGAAGTGGGGATGATATGGTGGCAGAAGACACAATGGTATGGGGTGGAGGAGGACCATGTGGACTATGAACCCCTGCCAGTTGTAGGATAGAGGGTATCGAACGAAAAGGGCTATGGATGGTGTTGAGGGATGGTGCATGGGAGGGAAGTCCTGCATGGAGGGAGGAGGATGGACAAATGGGAGGTTGTGGATGAAGAGGGGAAGGTGGAAGGAAGGGGGGGCATGGACGAATGGGGGAGGATGGATAGACATGGGGGCATGGATAAATTGGGGGGGATGTATGGACGTAGGGGGGTGTGCAAGTGGGGGAGGATGGATGGAGGGGGGAGTATGGTCGGAGAGGGGGGGATGGATGGAAGGGAGGGGGTGGACATAGGGAGGGGTCTAGATGAAAGTGAGGGGGGGGACTCATGGGAGAGGGTGGATACACAGGAGTAAAATGCAGAGACACAGCTGCTGGTGGAACCTACATATACATTTGTAATATCACAATTTAGTAAACAAACAATAAATTAAACCATAGTAAGTCGTAACAAATCAAATTAAAAGCATGCTTATAACTACACATTGTACCTGTGTATATGGTGATGTGCCAGTCCCTGGTGGGGGTGGCTGATCACCGTAGTCACGAAACACCTGTGGACAACAAAATGCATGCATGTTATGAACATGTTAAACAAGTCATTATCTAGGAAATCAAGATATTCAAAACAATTGTACGAACTATCAACGTGTATGCCATAAATATAAATACTTGAGTAATATAAATGACATAAGTAATAACAAAATTGTGTAAGGTACTGAAAATACCTCCGTGTGGGGTGCCGCAATTTCGTTTGCAGCTGCCATTGCTGCATCCAGGTTGGGAGATTCTACGTTCTCCCATCTCGGTGTATCAGCTCTGAATAACTGTACATTGAAATAATAGTTTAAGTCAAACAAAAATACTTTCAAAATACTTTACAAGTTATAAAGTGATGATTGAAAACACATTAAAAAAATTGTTGACCTGATCCATATAACAACCCTCAATCGGGCCAGGGCAAGTGTGCCCGCAATGGGGACAAAGATGTGGCATTGTCCTCGTCGAACTGGAATGCCCAGCATGGCTACCATCGGTCATGGGTCTATCCTGGCCCTATCGTGAAGGCCCTGCACCTGTATCTCTATCAAGGTCACCCGACCTCTCCACTGTGGTCGCTGCTACAAAGGAGGTGTGTCTGAGGAGACCACGTGCAACATTCCTCATTGCCACCTCGATCTGATCAAGCTTATGTGGCAACTGAGGTGGCTAGGGAGAGGAGTTGGGGTCGTGCCTCGGAGCTGGTGGCCCTCTCAGTGGGTTCCTCCTAGAAGCAGGTCAATCTTGGGCAGAGCCACGCCCAACACCCTAGAACTTGGTTATGTCAAAATAGTTGACATGTAAACTGAGGCAAAACTCAGCCCACAGTTGGCGAAGGAAGTACTGTGGAACCTCCCTATTATTGCAGGGAGGTTTATCGTACACCATGAACCACCTCTGCATCCAATTGTCCCTCCATGATTGGTAATGACACCAATCCATGTAGACACGTGGCTTTGTAATGTTCAGTGGTTGGCCTGTTTTCGGATCAGTGAACATACTATATAATTGGGCTTTTGAAATGTTCAAATCTTTTATTGCTTCCTTGGAGATGCCTGTGGAGTAGTTTTCCCACATCCTAGCTCTAAATTGAGTCATGTTAGTCAATTGCTGGTGTGCATGTATGAGGGTGTCGATTGAGTTCTCAATTGACGTGGCAAGAGACAATCGAGATGGTTCACCCGAGTTTCTAATTTCATGAGTGTGCACTCGCATTTCATTTACATAGTGGTTAAGGTCATCTTGTTCAAAATTAGGTTGTGGGTTTTGGTTTTGTTCGACATTTGGATTGTGTTCACGATTTTCTTCGGCATTGGGTCCAAGGTTTGGGTTTTCTTGTGTTCCACCGGACTCAGGGTTAACATCTTGTTCACTCATTGTCTTACTTTACAATCTGCAATAGAAAATTGGTTCATTGTTTTCAAAATTTGAGAATTATTTACAATTAAATAAACAAAAAAAATCAAAAAATTGATACAAAGAATGAATAAAATGAAAACAAAACTTGATATTTACCTATCAATCTCCCTGTTGATGAGTTAGTGGGTGTTGTGGGGTGGTTTTGAAGTTGATTTGGGAAACTTTGGTGGTTCAAGTCACGCGTACGCGGAGGTGCAAGTCGCGCTCGGCTGGCCAATTGAACAATGTGGAAATTGGGCACTGTTTTTTTTTTTTTAACAGAGGCACGTGTGCACCACTGTTGCGCGCACGCGCCAAGGACGTGTATGCACCTTAGTTTGGTACCGAACCTAGAGGCGCATGCACGCTTCCTTAGGTGCGTATGCGCCACTTTTTTTTTTCCGCTAGCACGCCCCCATTGCAACAAAAATGGGGACCATCTTCGTGCGCCTTCCCATAATCTAAGTAGTTTTTTTGTATAATGAAGTGTGGTCTAACCCAGAAAAACACAACAAAATAGTTGTTATTTTAATGAACTGTAAAATTAATGTTACATATATGTCAAATTAATGTGTTCAAATTCAGTTTTATTGAAAAGATACCATTTTATCATGTAGATATTCAGGAGTGCTCAATTGTTTAAGATTGTAAAGATTTGGATGGGAAATATTTGTGTTTTGCATTTTTTTGGGGGAAGGGTTTAGTTAATTTATACTTGTCAATTGAAGTACAATTATTTAAATTGCCCTTCATCTTTGAAGGGCTCCAAGAACAAATGCCCTTCCAATAAAAATTAATACCCACCCTTCAAATTTGATCACTGTTGGGGATATGCTTTCGAGCTTGAACGTTAAGCAATGCAGGAAAACTGTTTGCACAAATACAATTATGACCGATCTATTTCAAGATTACTTTAATTTTCTGAGTAAATTAATTTTTAATTATTTTAATTTTAAATTGAGGAAATTAATTGTAATGAAAAGATTGACTAATTTAATTTAATTTAATTGGATGTTCAATTTAATTTGATGAAATTTAGATAATCAGTAGATATTATGGCTGTAATAGTTTCAAAATCAAATATTTTGAACTTTATATTAATTGTAATATGTGTGTGAAATTTTCAGAATGTTTTAAACATAATATTATTAAATTAGATTTCTGAAAAATAAAAATTAAAAAATATGATTAAATTTTTTATTAGTATTTTTTTAAAAATTTATAAATTTTATCTAGTTTATAATATATTTATTACAAAATTAAAATTGATTAAAAAATTAAAAAAAATAAAGACTCCAATATATATAATAATTTTTGTATGGAAATAGGGTTTTGTTTTCCTACGCTCCCAATCTCACTTTGTACACCTCCAATACTTCCAAGTTACAATTTAGATGTCCTTCTAACATTCTTGTTGCTTAAAGCTTTTAATGCTATCACTCACAAAATTCAAATTCGTTTTTAAAAATATTTTTTTATTTAAGTTAAAACTTAGTAACATTTTATTATTCTTTTAGTTTTAGTAATTGATTGAAACAATTACTTTTATTAACCAGCAAAAATGCTTCTAAACCACTTTAAAGTTAGCCAAGGGAAATTGAATGGCCCAAAGAAGAAAGTAGCAACTATCGTGGTCCTAATTAAAACACATTGATAATAAAATTGAACCGCCCAAAGAAGAAAGTAGCAACTATCGTGGTCCTAATTAAAACACATTGATAATAAAATTGAACCCATGGTTGTCAATTTGAACAACAAAATTTCATCACATACCCATGACCTAAGTTTCAATGGCTCTATATTTATGGCCAAGATATCAAATGTAGTAAGCAAATGTTTATTATGATGATCTAGTAATACCACAAAATCTTGTGCTCAAAAAATAGTTTTCACCATAAGTAAATAAGCTATGAGTAATTTTTATGTATTCGAATTACTATGTCAAATTATATAAGTTTGCATCATTCCCTTTTTATAAAAATAAAATAAAATGAATTACCTATACTAAAAAACTAAATGCCTTCAATTGTGAATGAAGCAAAACACAAGAATTTATTTTTATCAAATTTTGATCATAATGCATAGTGGATAATACATCTAGGCAACCCCATTTCCTTGAAAGATTTGTTGAGCTTGGGCTTTCCATGTTTGCAAGTTCGCTGGAAATAATAGTTGATGAATCCAAAACAATACATAAAGAAAATCAACTTTTTAAACTTCCTTTGACAAAGGAATGAGAGAACCTCATAGTACAATCTTGTTCAAGAATTGTAATGTGTATTTTAAAGAAGTGCCTCAACAAAGTACATATTATATTTATTTGTCCTTTCAACTCAATTCATGCGATTAAATTTTTTGGTATGTCCCATTCCATCTAACCTAACATTAACCTCCTTAAAAGAATTAAGTTTCCACGTTTTGTTTGTTTTGTAAATTTATCACTTAATGTACTTCATATGCATATGCAAGGATCTTGATTTTTAGAGTACATGATCAACAATGAAAACAACATTATTAAAATCAAGGGTATTTTTTTGAATAAAACTTCATTGTTGAAGGGTTATTTTTTCACCAAAACGTTGTGTGACGACAAAGATAAAAGTTCAAAACGTCAAAAAAAATTAGTTTGAAGGCCATATATGAAATGAAATTCGAACCCTGGTTGTGATTTAAGGCAGACTCAGTTTTTCTTGCTATTCAATAGTAGAAAAAGGAACATCAATACCCACATGTTCATCTTTGAATAGAGTTGGAGAGAAACTACCTTGCTGCAACAGATGGGTTTGTAAAATGTGAGAATGGCACAATACCATGTCATCAATGTCGTGCACCTTTAAGACCTACAATTTGCATGGTCATGGCCAACCAAACAAAGATTTTTTGTTCTTTTTATTATTTGCTTCGAGTTGCTCAACAGGTAGTGAGTGAGGCTTCAAAGACTTGTATGTCGGAAGCAATAATCCAATATCAGCTAAGTAGGGGATGTGTAATTGCTTCCGTGTAGATGACAAGGGTCTTTAAAAAAAAATGATAAAAAATAGCATATTGGCTATTTAAAGCATTTCCAAAGGAATGTATATAAACATACATAAATTAGACAAATTAAAACGCTTCCTTAACATTTGCAATCTAAAAATGGGTTTGCATTCAAGAGATTTGATCCCTCTTAGCGCTTGATAAATCCCCTTTTAAGATGGATCTATACTAATTGTAATATTCTTGTAATACTTCTCTAATATCATAAGCCTAATGTAAAGACATATCAAATGGTAGCGCACTGTCTACCTCAACAAAACAATGGGAACCAAATGCGTAAACCATATTAATATGCAGTATGGCTTGGTGATGATTCCAATAGAGATTTGTCAATTTTACAAATACTTACAAGAAGTTGTTTCAAAACAAATGAATCCACATAAAATTGTGTTTGACCATGTTCTCATTGTGTAGAGAGCCAACACAATTTCTTGTTAATAGTAATTTCACAATTGTTTAGAATCGTGTGCTAAGGTCCCCCTCTTTGCTATGCTCTTGTTTTTGGCAAAGGGTCACCAATTTGGATTTATTAAACCCTTTAAGTCATTTACTTGAGTTATTTTTCCACTTCTTGGGTTTTATTTGGGACTCCAATCCCCTTATTTATCCCACAGTTGGTTCACATGCTTCATTTTGAGTCCTTAACAACCCAAATCTATTTTGGGTTGCTTAACTAATGGTACACTCAGTCAAACCTTTCTTGGTGCCGATTGAAACATGAATTTTTGGGACTATACCACCATTGTAAGTAGTGTCTCGTAAAATAAAGTGTTAATCTAGAGGGAAATACCTGTGGTATGGACCAAAAACTAGTGTTATGTGGTCAAAACTCATGCTACGACTTTTCCAAATGAAACACTTTGCCTAACAACTAGTCTAATGTTCACTTACATGTAAGGTTAATTTTTTTCCCTTTTTATATCTCTTATGCTCTTTTTATATTTCTTCCATTGGTCTTTCTCTTTTCCATTATTGTCATAGAAACCCTATGACATTGGCATCAAATCATGATCTAGCTTCCTAACTACTCTTCCATAATCTTGGGATGCTTATCATGTCATGTCTATCACCTCTATAGGTATCCTTTCCTTTTGGTTTTGTTTCTCCTATGAAAGATTATTGATTTGTCCTAGGGCATCTCCACTAGTTTAATCTCCTACATCACCTTGGATGATTCAAACATAATACCTCAAGGGAGGTTCCAATAGACTCAAGGCGCGAGAGATACCACTACTTTGAGGGAACTTTGGGTCACCAGACAATATTGCATTGTCTAATCATTTATATGGTAGATCTAGGTTTTATTATTACATTGCATTGGAAATCAAGATTAAGTCTATTTTGCAGGAAGGTATAGTAGCATGTGCAAGTTTGAAGAGTTTGATCAACCTATATTGCAATAAAAGCAACACCAATAGAATCTAAAACATAAGAAATAACAATGGCACACACATAGTACACATATATTTACAATAGAGACTCTTAATAAGAAAAAACAACTTAACCGAGATTTCTTCCTCTCTCTATCTCATTATATTGTCTTCGCCATTTAAAATACAATATTATAGCATCCAAAACCCTAATCTACTAACCTAGATAGATTACAACAAGGATTGCTTAACCAAAATTATTTTACAATGGGTTTAAAAACCGTTGGCTAAAAAAAAACAAAAAATAGAAGAAAATGGACCCAAAATTTAATTTTGGGGGATATGCCCCGAAACACATGGTGGAGAGCCTAGTGGTTCCCCATGCTGCACCCCCCCCTCTAAACTGGGTGATGTCAATTAAAATATATGCATTAATAATTCACCTTGAACATTGAATTGTCAAACTAGGGTAACCATAAACTTAGAGGTGGAAGCATAGGAAATGTGGGACCAGAGCTTCTAAGGTAGCATAATCTAACAACTAATGACTAATGCCGATAGACTACTTTTCGAAATGCACTAAATGAAAGCTAACAAAAAATCAACAAGAAAGCTAACAACACAAGATGTAACTATTGGATCACAATGTCTTATCTCTTGAGTTAGATCTCGATCTTCAATGGATTATTCTTGCAGTGGTTAACTAAGCTATGAAAAAAACTAAGTCAAAGCAAAAGAATGTAAAGACAATCCTAACAATCACAACTAAACTTAGAAAATATAATTAAGGCAATATAAACTCAAGCTACGGAAAATGTAAAGACACACACTCAAGAGATCGTCCTCAAAAAGATACACCCAAGAAATAAAGAAGGAAAGCAATGAAAATAAAATGAGAATGGAAGAAAAAGGTGATGTGTCATTTAATTTTGTTTATGGATTTACAATAATGATCCTTTTAATGTTGCATGTATCTAATATGTATCAACAAAATTTACGAGCTTATACCTAACAACAAACAACAATATCATAATATGACAATAAATGTACATGCAAAATAATTGGTAATATATATATATAACAAAATACATTAACATAAACCAATGAATAACCAAATATAATATAACAATATGTATATACAAAGTAAATATAACAATAAGGATAACAAACTAAACAATTCACGATGCAACGTTTATAATTTAACAAGAGCTGCGTGCAGCTTAGTCCCTGCCCTAGTGAATTAATGCAAAAACAAATAATGAATATTAATGAATTTTTGTTTATTTAAAAAAACCAAAAAGCAATGTTATTGAGTTAATTGAAATACCTCAATATTTATAAATTGATTACAATGGGAATGAGTTTCCATATCTCAACAAGAAAATGTAGTAGGAGATTAAATCTAAGAAGAAACATACAACAACAACACATTGACAGTGGTAAAGTCTCCTGTAATGTTACCAAAAAAACTCTAAACTACATAAAATGAGCAAGCACTATTAGCCTAAACTAGAACTTAAAGGGCACATTTGAAAAATGGCCACCTCATGCAGAACCTCAATCAATCTTCATTGATGTGTATATTGTCTTCACAAACAAGAGTTTGTGCTATTAATTTGTTTCGTACAGAAATATTTTTAAAATCTTACTATACTTTGTCTAATGTGAAATGAATTTTGTTATTTTTTGTATTTATTTCATAAAATATATTAGCAAATGTGTAACTTTCATTGGCCGAAAGTGGTTTAAAAGACAATTTTGATCATTGGCACTAATTAAAAAAATAAAAAATAAAATAAAAATAAACTTGACTTTAATCTTCCAAATGTAAAATTTAAATATTTGGTTTCTAGTGGACTGACAGGGTTAGGTTGAAAGGCATCCAGATTGTCTGTAGTTGTAGACATCAGTCGGGCATTGGAATTTGGCATGCTCTAGTCTATTCCATATCTACCCAGCAAGAACCTCACCGATTGAACACATACTGCGAGAGTAGTAAAAGGATCCACGGAATGAGGTTAGGATCTGGAAGCTCTTGGAGGATTCCCTCATCCCTTCGCAATTTTTAGAGTGGAGATTTAATGGTGTAAGACTGTACTTAGGCCTTCGGCCCTTACCAAAAATTGCAAAACACTGCACATTTGTCTTTGTGCATGTGCTTTTAGGTTTTTTATAAAAAAATTGTTGTGTATGAGTTGATATGGACTATGAATGTCAGTGTTCTTTGGTTTTGAAACTATAAGGATTGTTTTCTTGTGGAAATTGATGTATTTAGGGTTCTATCACAAAGTTTCTTGCTATCTCAGTCTGGTAACTTGTAGCATTGTTTAATTTCATCCAGGGCGGAAAAAGGTAGTGTTGTTTAATGGCTTCCATGGCCGTAAAACGCTCCTTCTGAAGCATCTTATCAAAATGTTTTTTATTGTTTATATTTTCCGAACTATAACTTAAAACCCTAGCGGATACCAATCATAGGTTGGGTGATTGCTGCTGGATATGTGCCTATAGAGTGTTGTTTGTATTGTAGAAACAAATATTGAACATTCAAGTGGGAAAATATAATTTCTCTTGCAGAGAGAAGAAACCACCTATAGTTATTTTGGAAGCATTTTGACAATCTATTTTTCGTTGTTCCTTTTTTCAGAACTAGTGCAGTGAGTAATATAATGAAAATTGAAACCTTAGTAGATGCTGATAATAGGTTGGGTGATTGCAGATGGACTACTGATGACTGACGTTATTAACAAAGAGGATAACCATCAGACTCTACAAAATGATTTGAAGCATATGGGTAGCCTTCTAGAAGATAATGCCAGCCTCTTTCAAGATCAACAGAAGCACACGCGGAGATCGTGAGGATTTGGCTACAATTGCTGCAAAATTCTCTTCCAAAGGTGAAACGCCTACTCTCTATCGATTGCTCGGGGTTGCGGAAAAGATGTCTTGACTGTCACATGTGCGATTCGAGGAGACTCTCCAAATAAATAAGAGTTTGGAATGCATTTTTTTTTATGAACTCTATCATGGCTTTTTAAAGCGACCTGTCAATATTGGTGACATCTCTGCAGTTGTTTTTTCGAAACTCTTGCATAAATATGGGGAATTACTTTAAGAAATAGTTGCCACTACGTTTGTGGGTTCAGGCATAGTAGATGCACACGTCCAAGTGGAGAGGTGGCTTCACGACAGGTTTCCCTTAATTGGTGTTTATGGCTTGCCCAACATTGGGAAAACGTCTCTCCTCAGAATGTTCTATAACAAATATAAGGTTAGTATCATGTCTTTCAAGAGTTGATTTGGGTCACAGTTTCTGAGTGTGCTAAAATGTTCAACTTGTAGAGGGGCCATTCCAGGTTGGGTAGAAAAATTAACGTTTTCTAGTCCAAACTTCTTAGCAATGTTTGAGTGTAGATTCGGTGGTTGGGAGGAATGTTGATGTCATCTCCAACCAAGTTCAAAGTTGGCTGTGTGACACTTGCTCCTTATTTACTCCTTATTTGTTGATAAATTTTTGTAAGGCATATAATTTCACTTTTATAATATATTTTAAGTTTTTGGATAATTAATTTGTTTATTTAAATTTATATAAAACTAACTCTTAATCAAATTTATTACAATTCCCCAAAAAAACTCACAAAAAGGCCTCAAAGAATCTCAATGCCACAGAACAGAACTTACCAATATCTCTTCCTACTAGACAACAGAAACCAGTACATCAAAACACCCACCGTCACAAAATAAAAACTACATGAAACAGCAAGCCCTCCTTATAAGGCTGAGAAAAAACCACTAGAAACCTCATCTCCATCAAGAAATTCAACATAAACAAGAGAGCCTTCAACAAGAAAAGTAATCTCATTCGATAACCTGTCTGCCTGTTTTTAAATGTCTTCTTCCTGCTTTTGTTGACCCGACATGCAGAGCAGTCTATCTCTTGATCACCTCCAGTGGAGATTTCTATGTTTACATTTTCTCTTTAAAAATACCATATATCCAGCAAGCTGCAGAGATTAATAAAGAGATTCAAAGGGCTCTCTCAGCTTTTCTGGAGGGAATTTGATCTTGGTTTTCTATGTTTCACCTTCTATGTTTAAAGATTTGAGATTGTAGTTCTCATATTTATAGATCTTCTGAATGTTGTTCTGCAGTTCATAAGGAGGAGGAGGAAGAAGAAATGTAGATTGGTTATTCTACATATGTTAAGTATGTTGCTCATATAGGCTGGGATGGCCTATCTGAAACTGGTAAAAGCTGGGTATGTCATAGTAAACAATTAAGATTACTAGTTATTTTGAGATAATTACTTTCATGTTAAAGTGTGTAATTTCAAATATTAACCTGTGTAGTTTCAAACCACGTAAAAAGGATAGAAGTCCAAATATCCAAATCTCTAGAAAATCAAGTAATGTTAAAGTGTGTAATTTCAAATATTAACCTGTGTAGTTTCAAACCACGTAAAAAAGATAGAAGTCCAAATATCCAAATCTCTAGAAAATCAAGAACATTACTGGGAACAGAAAGAAGTCCGAAGGCATGCAATAGCTTAAAAACAAAAATATAAAAACTTTGATTACAAAGTCTACAGACTTCGATTTAAAATAATAAAAAAATGAAACATATAATCACATGTAGGCAGAAACAGACATTTTCCATTTTCCATTATGACGATGCTTATGGTCCTATATCAACGACATCAACTACACTATAATGTGATTGTAATATATAAGAAAACTGGCTTTATTAAAACTTGTAATACATTAAAGCCTTGTTAAGATAGAGTTAAATTTTAATATAAAAATGTATTACAGTATAATGTGATTGTAATATAAGAAAACTGGCTTTATTAAAACTGGTAATACAGTAAAGCCCTGTTAAGCTATAGTTAAATGTTAATATAAAAATGTATTATTATAAAGATTCGGAAGAGTTTGTATGTGGCTTGTAAGGAAATTTTCCAAATATATGATGTAAGAAAATTATTAAAGAATATAATAAACAAAGATAATTATCTCACAATACAAATGGTATATACAATTGATATTTCTATAACACAATATGGTAAAAATAATGTGGTTTTTGCTACTCAATTTTGATAATCCAGACGTATTTGAAGTCATACTGCAACTTGCAACGTGTAGTGTATGTTGAAACAATGAATGAGAAAAGATAGAAGATTGTCGCATGGATTCAGTTCACTTCACATCACATGCATGTTAACACATATATCTTTGTGAAATCGACCGATGACCCACCTTTAATATTGAATCTAAAGCTGTATATTGTTTGAGAAACGGTGCTAATGGCCAAGACGGATACCGATGGATGCCTACTGACCGGCATCAAGCATGTACTTTAAGAGGCCAAGTTACTATGTGGATTTAAGATGCCAGGCATAAAGGATGTACTTTAAATCACCCACCTCGCCGAGTCACCCAAGATAAGGATTAATGGTTAATTAAACAGGCTCTCCCCATAACGGCTCGCTAATTAAATGCAAGGACGTTATCTTCCTCAATTTTAGCCGTCGATCATGTGTGTAAGACGAAGCATATGCTGAAAATATTCGTTCTTCTAAAATCTTGGCCACATGATTGCAAAACAAGTTTAAAAGGCTGCTACCCTCTCCTGGTAAATGTTGAAAATAAACGCCTACGGCGTAAATATAACACACAGAAACTCATGAACTGTACATTTTAACCAGAAGTTATAGTGCATATGACAGCTTACAGACATAACCAGAAGTACACGGAGCTCATACAGGAGGTACCTCAGGAAGACTTTCCTATTCCGAATACTGCAACTTTAATTTAACACAAAGCTTGGTGACCAAGTGCTCATGTAGACCTGGCGGACTCTAAGACTCAGACTCTCCTAACTCTCAAATCCAACTTAAAATGAATTACAAACGAGGGGAGACCGGAGAATTCCGGTTATTCAATGCAGTGGCCGTGAACGGCGCTACTTCCTCCGTGTTCAACGTTACACATAGTTCCGGGATCGAGATTTCATATCTAATGGCAAAAGCTAAAAGCTCGAACTATATCTTTGCCAAGAAATAGGTGAAGATCTTATTTTTATTGGTTTGTATGCTAGTGCTTTCTAGCAGTTTCGAGGCTGAGCAGCGTGACATCGAGGAGCAACCAGTCCTAAACCTTTTGGTTTTCTTCTCCTGTGAGGATGACATCCTGCACCGCAGCATGATAGGCCACAACCTCATCCAAATTGAAGCTCTTGCATAACTCCTTCCCTGAACAAGTCCTACAGTAGCTGTTGCTTTGGGTTTGTAGCCATTGGGAATGGAAATCTAGGACACCATAAGAACGCCACATATTGAAATCCATGCAGTGGAGGCTGCAAACTCCAACATATGGAGCAACATGCAGAAGGATGAAGGCCCAGGCAGGCACGTATCCACTGTAACCAAACATATATCATCTACAGACTGACAGATGGATGAAGATGATTACGTTTATTCGTGATTTTCAAGTCATGGTAAGTCTACAGGTAAACAAATCTGCATCGAATCTATGCTCGGGATATTGCTCACTGTATATTGCGTGTTGGAAAACAAATCATTATTAAATAATCGACATAATTAACATTTAACATCACACCATTCTAATTTGTAAGGTTGCAAGTATTTTTGTTTTGTTTTCTATTTTTATCTAATAGTGAACAATGATAAAATTAGTCTTATCAATGTTTATAATCCAATCAAAATGCAATACATATCAATATAAATTATGTACATAAATGCAAATAAATCATATTTTACACAAACTTTGAATAAACTTTTGGTTTCTTTGTATATCAAAAACTAATAATAGAGAAGGCGGAACATATAGTCTTGGACTAAAAATATGTAACAAAGTAAATATAACAAAAAATATAATGGATAATTAAAACAATAAGCAGTGAAATAAAGAACAAAACAATACAACTTAATAATTTTAGCAAATAAATAAATAATCAACAATGCATAAATAATCAACAATGTTGTACTTACCACCATTATAACAAACTAACATAATATATACCAAAAAAAAATAACAAAATAATAAACATTAACACGATATATACCAATATCTATATCAAACAACAATTAAATAAATCATGAAAACAACAAAACTCAAAACATAATATTTGTTAACAATAACAATCTATCAAATAATAACAAAACATACAATACAGATATTAAAAATCACAAAAATCATATTATATGTCAACACTATATATATATATATATATATATATATATATATATATATATATATTAAAAATGACACAATGTAGGGTGATAATATTCACACTAATATGCAGCCCTTTTACACACAAAAATAACAATTACACACATCAATTGACAAGATTGGGAAGGTAAGGTGCAGAGTAAAGACAGTCATGGAGGCCATGACGTAGTACTTAAAAGATACGAGTGTAGGAACATAAATGCAACAATTATAAATATGAAGAAATTGTGAACTTGAATTGCTGGAAGTGGTAATGAAAAGATGAGCAAAATAAATGAAGGTGTAGGTGTTCCTCTTTGAAGGTATATTTCCAAATAATTGCAACGCTGAAACTAAACACACGGAACATACCATCAACTAGAAAATAAAACTAAATGAAAGTATTACACTTAATCTAACAAAAACATGAAAATAATAGGGAGTCACCTAGGTTGAGGGGCCCTTCCTCACTTGGATAATGCTCCTAGAAAAGTGAATTCAGTCCAAAAAGTTGCTCAAAATACCACAAAAATCAATTTTTCCATTAAAATCAAGCTCTATATTACAAAATAATGATACTCAACTTTCTCTCAACACAACAATTATTCTCATCCTCCTCTCCCATGCTACATTTACCTATACAAATAATCCTCCACACTCATATCCGTTCAACAATTTGCTAAATTTGGAAAAAAAAACCTTATTAAAATCTAGACGTAACAATCCATTTGGGAGAATTCATGTTAAAGAATCTCCGAGGTCTCCTATACCATTAATAATTTTGAGAAAATGATCGCTTAGAAATCAATCTATCATATGCTAGAAAAAACCCATGTCTTCCTTTCTTGAGATTATACTTCAGTTGCTTATAAATTAAGGCGTAAGTTGGAAGTTTAGGAATTTCTGCAAATTAATTGAAAATATTTGACCATAAATTGAAGACCCACATGTGTGAGCTGGGTGAGTTTTGATGGACACCTCACCGGCTAGAAGCATCCATATGACTCATCTAAGTGGAAGAATTCGATTTTGAAGTGTGAGAGTATGCCATTCATGAATTTGTGTCAAAACTAGTACACAAATTGGTACATGATTGCAGAAATAGAAATCATGCAACCATCATTAGTAAAACTTTAGCATAATCCACTTTAATTACTAAGAACACTAGAAAATCATATATATTAACCACAAGGACATATGAAGTCTTAGATAGAGGCTTGATGACAGAAAATGGTAATATACTATAGACTAAATGCAAGAAAATGGCTTATGAACAGGGAACTTATTATGCAGAAATGTGGCAAACAATGGAGCCCAACATACATTGCATTGGAATTCAAGATTAAGTCTATTTTGCAAGAAGGTGTAGTAACATGTGCAAGTTTGAAGAGTTTGATAAAGCTATATTGCAATAAAAGCAATACCAATAGAATCTAGAACATAAGAAATCACAATGGCACACAATACACATAGATTTACAGTGGAAAGCCTTAATAAGGAAAAAAGACTTAACCGAGAGTTTTTCCACTCTCTATCTCATTATATTATCTTCACCATTTACAATACAATATTGTCGCATCCCAAACCCTAATCTGCTAACCTAAATAGATTATAACAAGGATTCCTTGACCAAAATTATTTTACAAAGTGTTTAAACACCATTGGCTGAAAAAACAAAAAATAGAAAAAAATGGACCCAAAAATTTCTTTTGGGGGATATGCCCCCAAACACATGGTGGGGATCCTACTAGTTCCCCATGCTCACCTCCTCCAAACTGGGTGAGTGATCACATCCATGGACCCCCTTTTCTCTAGGAAGCTACAAAGAGTAGAACATATGTCCAACATTCTCCCACTTGTTATATTCTTTGAGACAAGGGGCAAAGGGAAATCATTCATGTCATCGGCTAGGGGCAACAATTCCCATTGATTCTCTCCACCATGAGAATTTTTTAGTACTAGAAGACTTTGCAATGAATCTACAACATTGTTCAAGGTATCAACCTTATGTAACATTTTTTTTGCTTTTTTCAACCATGTCTCTAACAAAATTGTATTGTACATAAATATGCTTTGTCTTGGAATAATAAGCATGATTATTTTCCATAAAAATTGCACTTGAGCTATCAAAACCTACTCTCACCACTTTCTGAACAAAACCAATAGCTAAAAATCATACTTTCAATCATATAGCTTCCTTACTTCCACGAGTGATTAAAATTTGTGTCATTATCTCTATAAATTAAAACATAATCACGACAGTGCAATCCATTTCCACCATTATCATCGTAAAAAATGTCAAAAATATGAATTTTGGCATAGGTAATAATTTCCTTGTTTACCTAACTTTTCTCTAACTCAAGAAAGTTCCATGTGTATTTTCAATTAATTCCTAAACTTGAGAAACTCATAGATGGAGGAGATTCAAAATTTTAACCCATGTTGTAGTTGTTTCAATAGTCATGATAGTTGGGTTGAAATCCTAGACCACCATATAATGAAGAGGTTGACTCTTCCCCAAAACCATGGTCCCTCTTTCACAACATTTCTACAATCTTCAAGAATTGTAAAATGATAATATAAAGAAGCCTTTGGTGTAGATATTTACTGAATGTTAAGTCGTCTAATTGGAGTTAATACCTTCACAAAGAGTTGTTATTGATTAATATAACCTATCGAATTGACAAATCAAGGCATGATCTTGATAACTAGGGTTTAACTCATTAATATCGAACATTGGCATATGTGACAATGATATATATATTCCATCAGAGTCCAAAGGGAATGATCATCTATTTTGAATAACCACACTAAGGAGAAATCATTCAGGGATTTTTCATTTTCACTAGCCCTAGGAGAGGCTGGGAGAATTTATGGATGAATTCACTAATTTCATAAAACCCGGCCTCCATAGAGATGATGTATTAGGTAAAGTTTTGATGCCTTCTTAATGGTATAACAAAAAAGGTCGAATTCATTTATTTCCTAGTTTTTTCCCTCATGACAACAACTCACACACACACACACGTTATATTTCAAACCCCAAAGACCACAATACATTTTAACCCAATGAAAAATTTCCATGGAGTAATCCAAGAACCCCCCCCCAACACACATGTTATATTTCAAACCCCGACAACCACACTACATTTTAAACCAAAGGAAAATTCTCTATCTTTCAAATCTAAAAGAGAGTAGAACTTTAACATATAATTTGAGTTTGCATTCACTGTGTTGGCTATTTAAGAAGTCACAAATTGTTGGAAGCAATTTGTTTATGGAAGTCTGAAATATAGAAGGTGAATGTTTCCATAGATAAATCTCAACCATTAAATTCAAATATCAATCGGAATAATGTAGTGCTTATCTCTTGAGAAAATATTAAGGTTTCATTCATATCTATATGTGTTACTACAGTAAAGGTGGTTTTAGTTTCCATCAACATGCATATAGAACTCATAGTTTCCCATGCATATAATTTATTCCTTCTTCCTATATTGATATAGTTAGTAATCAACTTGGATGACCATGTTATAAGGTTGTGAGTTGTCATCCTTTAACCCTTTACTTTGCCTAGTTCTCATTTCTATTTGTTTGGTGTAGATGGTGGTCAAAATTCCCAATTGTTTCTCGTATGGAAAGGCTAAAGAACAATCCAAAGTATCCCAACTCTTTAACCTTTCATTTGATAAGTCTACCTAGCTTTGAGTAGATCTTGTTGGTTCCTTTTTCCATCCTAAGATTGATAAGATTTTGGGTAGTAGTGAATACTTTGCCTAGTTCTCATTTCTATTTGTTTTGTGTAGATGGTGGTCAAAATTCCCAATTTTTTCTCATATGGCAAGGCTAAAGAACAATCCAAAGTATCCCAACTCTTTAACCTTTCATTTGATAAGTCTACCTAGCTTTGAGTAGATCTTGTTGATTCCTTTTTCCATCCTAAGATTGATAAGATTTTGGGTAAAGTTTCACTACTAATAAAGGTTTACTCAACTACTATTTGGTATAATGTAGCTGATTTTTTCTAAATCATGACAGACTTTCCATTTTGCGGTTTCAAGTGTAGGCCATGATGGTTTCTAAATTTCTTTCATGATAATGTGATATCAAAACGTAATATTTTCCCTATCCTATACATGTTTTCTTGTAATAAATATGCCAGAATAGTTGTGCCAACCTTGCTTGGGGTATTCACACATATCATACAACGTGAGTATGCTATTGTATGTATATGTTAGGGATCCAAATTTCCACTCTACTTTTGTTATATCACTCATATGTTGATTTGTTGGTGTTCAACCCTTTGAATTGTTTGCATCTACCCTTTTGATATTAACCCATGGACATAAGCGACACATCTAATCCATGTGCATAAGTGGCATGCTTGTGCACATCTAGTTGGATTAACGATATAGGTAAAACTATAATTTTTTATAAGTATTTTTGTGTTACTTTTGCGATTGTAAATGCCTTCATAGATATAGTTTGGTCTGATGTTACTTTTGCGATTGTAAATGCCTTCATAGATATAGTTTGGTATGATGTTACTTCAATAAATTACTGCGATATAATATTCAACACTCCATACCAATATAACTATAAGATCATTTAGCTCCAAGGGTTAGCTCGATTGGTAAGACGTGCGAATACTCTCTCGGTACGGGGGGAGGTCATGAGTTCGAGCCTTGAGTCCTTAGGGGTTAGGCCAGTTGCTATTTCTGGACGAGGGTTTACCATCCTTACCATCCATGAAATGTGAGGAAGTATTGGTGGGTTTCCCATGCACCGTTTCCACAAAAAAAAAAAAAAAAAAGATAATTTATGATAACTCTAATAAATGCTATCATTTGCATAATAAATATGATAAATATGATAAGTTATATTATCTTATCTTACATCTCTGCTTTTTGGGCAACGAATTATTAAACAAATCACTCTATATAACTAGTATAAATTCTTGTTTACATGTTTACAAAGTTTTAGAAGTTAAATAGTTGGTAAGTTACCATCTACAACAATGAAGGAAAATTTACATCCAGGTGTTGATGCGTTTTAGAGTTTAAAAGGTATTTCCTTTCTCTCTCTTGCTTCTTGTGATTCCATTTCCCTGCTCACAATATTGATGGCTTAATTCTTCCTAGGTTATTATCTTGGATATTTTCTTGTCGTGGATAACCCCTCCCTAGTTAGTATTAACCACTGCATCCTTGATCCATATCCAAATGTTTCACCCTTAGTTGGTTGCTTCTTTGAAATTGACATCCCCCTCTTTGTGCTTCCCGACTTCTCTAGTACACTATTGGAATTGAAAACTAAGAAATAGGGATCAACTCCATAATTCATGAAAAAAAACTCCTTCCAAAGACTTTCCTCTCATCAATATATACTTATATACATATTTTGATCCAATACATCCTAGGGGTCAAAACAAAGACATTAAGAATTCTCAAGTTAGTAATTCCCTATGCACATCCTAGCCTCATTATAAATATATAAGGTGGTTATTCAGTTTCCAATTAGTGATCTAGACTAGTTGTATATGGATCAACAATTCTTTAAGGGACAACAACATGCCAATATCTTTCAACATGAAATCAATGCAATGTCAATGCGCAACTAATGGAAACCAAAATGATGATATTCTCGATCCTTGTCCCACTAATAATTTTTTTTACAAGTGGTAGATTACATAAAATTATTCATGTATTTTAAATGTTGAAAATCCATATTTCTAACCTAACCCCTTCAGTAAGTAAATTACTTTGTTTTTTTTTTACCATTTACACTTTCTAGCATTTTCATTTCATGTTGCACACCACTAGTGCACACCCCCTCACACTAAAGGGTGAAAAAACAAAGTTGGGAAACACATTTTGGAGTGCGTTGTTTTAATTTCTCAATCAAGAGTTTTATTCAATTAGATCCATCTATTTCAAAAAAAATACTCTCAGTTGAGAGTTTAAAACTATCGGCCAAGAGTTGGTAGAAAACTCTCGTCCGATACATTTTCTAGGACAAGAGTTTCTGTAAAATGTTTTTAAAAAATCTCCAACATTTTTCCAGAAACTGCAACTTCGGAGATGCCAAACCCCTTCAAATTTTAAATATTATTTGTCAGACTTATATTTAGTAATAATTTTATTCTAAACTCTATCACTTCAAAATTTACTATTCTGAAAATTGCCTATCATGAAAATTCAATATCTTCAAAATGAAAACACCAAAAAATAGGAAAATGTCATAGTTCACTTCCTCTCTATGTCCTCTTCACAAACATACTTTTATGTTTCTTAGTGATGATGGCATCAAAACACAAATTGATGGATCACAAAATGTGTTGAAAAACTACAGATATGTCTTACTCTCATTTCATTACACAATAAAAAAATAGTGGTTAAATCTAACAATTCCCCAACAATAGTTCATGCACTAGTACAATCTTTGTATATTGTGAACATATCTTTTTCCCCAAAATAAATAGCCATCTCTAACAAACATAACGGATCAGTAAGTCACTCATTATCCCGATGTAAAATTTTAAATTATATGCAGTTAGTAAACACCAAATTTATCCTAATATATCTCCAGATTTTTTTTTTCAAATTATATGAGTATGGAGGAAACACAATTATCTACAAATATATTTTTACCTGAAAGTGAAATTCTCAAACATAATATGATTTTAGAGAGTTTGGAGTTGAAAAACATAAAATTTTACAATTTTCTTCAACAAAAATGATCTAGGAGGATCTTCTCGACCAAATAAAAGTATTCAAATCCCAAACAAAACCACACCATTACGTAGGGATCGTCGAAACCTTTTCGACGACATTCGTTTCATCTCAAACGGACTCTGTACGTGAAAGATATCACATTCTGCATTTTCCACAAAACATGTAAAAGTGGCAAAAGGGGTGCCACATGGTGTGTAAGGCACTGACGTGGCACACCCACAGAGCACAACGTGGCAGTTGCAGATGACATGGAAGGCGAAGGTGGTATGTATGGTGCTAACATGGCACACCCATATAGAGCCACGTAGCACACTAGTAGATTTGAACCCAAAATCCGACAAGCAAATCCGACAACCTCCAACGAAATGGACTGTGTCGTCGGATTTTTCTTTCAAAATTAGTTTTTTTTTTTTTTTTTTTATAAATTTCGAGAGGCATCCGTCGGATATCCGACGTAATTTTTAATATCCGACGAGACTCGTAGGATATCCTACGGCTCTGCGAATATCTGACGCATATTTGGGTATCCGACGCTTTGGATGTCGGATAACCGACTTCATTTCGAACTCAAGGAAGTTGGATATCTGACGGATTTTTCCCAACGGTAACTAGATTATTGTCGTCAGATATCCAACGTAGGTTTGACTTTTTGACTTTTAAAATTTATAAATATCTAACTATTCCGACATGTTTGCTATACCAGCGACGGTTTGCAGATTTTTTTTTTTTGTTCGGTGGACTGTTTTTCGTTGTTTTTGTTATTCAAGTGAGCAAAGTACTATGGAGATTCATTTTCTCAGATCGATAATCTTCATTTAAGATCTTTACGAGAAAATGTCAACTACGAATATTCTTGATCCAAACGAACAAAATCGACAATTGCTTGCTAGATTGTGGGAAGGAGTTGAAAGAAGGGGTGATGGTAAATGCTATTGTCCATGCAATCAATGCAGGGGCTTTAAGAGGAGAAGAATTTTGATCCCAACAGCCACAAAACATTGTAGGGAGCATGGGCACGCCAAGGGGGGACATGAATACCGTCCATTTGTAAGTTTTGCATTATATATGTTTTTATTTTGATTGCTTTTGTAAATTTATGTATTATTATAATATTTCTTATGTATTATTATAATATTTCTTATTTTTGACCAACAGTACAAGTGGTCATTGTTCTTTTCATCCCAACAGTACAAAATTTGTTAAATTTTTAATGTATCACATAAATTTTTACATTTTGCATTTGAATTTCGTATATTAACTTTTATCTATTGATTGTTTCATGTATTTATAAAGGAAAGACATCCTATGGCATATCATTCGGATCAGCAAGTGCTTCCAGAACAAGTACCGGAGGAACATGGAGCTATGAATATTAATGGAGAACAAGTTAATGATCACATTGAAGAAGATGGTGATACTGATAACATATTTGAATATGATGTTGCAAATACTTTGATCCATGTTTCATTTAATGTTGGAATGGATGATGATGATCATTAAAATGATGAACATTTTGATGATATTCATGATACACCTCTTCTTGACAAGGCATACGAACCCCTTTATGACGGCTCGAAGACAAATCTTCTCTCTGCTATATTGTTGGTAATGAACTTGAAGGTTATGAATGGTCTTTCAAACATATCAGTGACACGGATGTTAAGGTATGTAATATATTCCATCACAAAATATATATGATTGTGATGTATTTTATTGTTAATTCATATATAAGTCAAATTACTATGGATGAAATTTGTTTCATTAATATTATTTCTATATTATATTAACTAGATTTTTATTTTAATTTGTTGTAGCATGATAGGTGAATATTTGTTACCACCGTCAAATATTTTACCTCGCACATATCGAGATTTATCTGCCATCATGACATAAATTGGAATGCAGTATGAAGCAATTCATGCATGCCCCGATAATCATGTTCTTTATTACAACCAGCATGAATTTGCAATAGAATGTCCTGAATGTCATATCAGTAGATATCGCACAGATCAAGTAACTAAAAAGGTGCTTCGCAAGGTTCTACATTATATTCCCATTATTCCCCGTTTGCAACGACTGTTCAGGTGCAAAAACATAGTGCAGTTTATGGATTACCATGCACGGAACAGAAGTCAAGACGACATTATTCGGATGCCTGCAGATGGGTTTGCATTTAGAGATATGGAGGAAAAATGGCCTCACTTTAAAGACGAACCTCGTAATCTTAGGATTTCTTTGGCAGCATATGGTGTCATTCCTTTTGCAGAGATGAGATCTATTTACTCGGTGTGGCCTATTTTTGTTATCAACAACAACATTCCTCCATGGTTGACAATAAAGAGGGAGCACATAATGTTGTCGATGATTATTCCAGGTACGAACATTGCAGTTTTTTTAATTGCAGTGGTATATTCTCATTTGTCGTTTTTTGTCTCATAATGTTTTATATATATATATATATTTAAAGTTTCTCTATTGCGAAATATGGTTTATATATCTAAATGGTACGTCTCATAATCAGAATATTTATTTTATATGTTGAAATCAATCAGGTAAGTACCAAGTCAAAGATATGAATGTATATATCGAACCTCTTATTGACGAGCTACTGAAGTTATGGAATGGCATCACTATGTATGACTTATCTAGACCAATACGACAAAGCTAGTACCTAGAAAAACCAACGGTGTTTGTCGTCGGTGGTTTAGCGATCTCGTCGGATTCTTTTGAAGTCAGAAGTCTGATATTAGATGCATGCATTGACAGTGTGGGAGGGTTTCAAGACTCGAATGAATGACACTCACCATTGCAACATTAGAAACCATACCTATAAATTAAATAATGTGATAGATGGAGCCAACGTTGAAATTTTTTAAATATGTGTTGGCTTGGACTGAAATTTGGCATGGTTAGACTAGATGCATGCATTGACGGTGTGGGAGGGTTTCTAGACTAAAAAATGACTGACACCAACCATTAATGGAGCATTAAAAACCATGTAATGATACTCAACAAGGAGTAATTTGATCATCATGGTTTCACTCTGAAATAACTTATTTTTTTGTGGACTCGCTAGTACCATTGCTTATGGACCCTCACAAGGAAATCCTCTTAGGTCATTGATTGTGTTGGGATAAATCATCACTAACCTCTTTGATGGACCTAATGGTCCCATGATAAACACTCATAACATGTAAACTATAGAGGACATACAAAAAATGGTTGATTCTCTCACCCAATTAGTTAGCAAAATGGAAACCAAGAATCACTTCTCATTTTCCGACCCTTCCAATAGTATGATGCCTCATTTTTCTGAAGTAATTCTAAACAAGTTTGGTGGGTCAGATCCGATTGGTTGGTTCGATCGATCAAATGAAGCACTAACTTTCCCTTAATGTAATATTTTATTACCTAATGAAATTCATTATAGGAGTCATCAAAGTTCATTTGTTTTTTCATAAAAATTAATGGATTATTTTTTAAGCAATTCCTTATTAGTGGTCTTAAAGAGGAAATTAAATCCCACTTAGAAATGAACCACCCTACTACTTGGTTGGAGGACAATAATATTTATTTTCGTGCCTGTGTTATATCCTATGCTCAGTCCAAAATCCCCAACTTTATTTCATTTCCTTTCCCCAACTATGGTGGCTCTTCAACAACCTCTTCCACCTTTCAAGGTCCATAAGTTGGCATAGGACAAAATGGAGGAACATCAACTTAAGGTTCTATGCTACAATTGTAATGAAAAATATTCTCTTGAGCATAGATGTAAGGAACATCAATTATTTGTGGACATATTTGAGGACATTTATGATGATGAACTTGATGGAAGAACTCAAAAGGAATCCCCTCCCATCATTGAGGAATTTTTTCTTCCTAACCCTGTGGAGAACCCTATATCTCCCTTAATTATTTGACTATTATTTATTCTCCTAATTAATGTTAAACATGGTTGGCTATATCAAGAAGAGAAAATTCGTTATCTTGATTAATGGCAGAACCACCCATATTTCATTCATCATTGAGTTTCCCAAGAAACCAATTGAAATCATTGTTACTAAGAAATTTTAGATAATGATTATTGATGGGAGATCTATGAAATATGGTGGAAGTTGTGAAAATGAGATGCTTCAAATGGGTGATTGCTCCCGGAAAACTAACATGTTTTCCATTGAAATGGGTGGGCATGATATTGTTCTCGGTGTGAATGGATAATAAGATTATGTATATCACCATGGATTTATTGGAATTACAAATGAGAGAGCATGATCATAGCATCTCATCGCTTCATCGTATCCTCACATCCAATGTGTGATCATATTGTCATACTTTTGAACAAAATAATATACTAAATTAAAAATATTGTATCGTTGTTCTTAGCTATTGGTATCATTCATCCTAGTACCAACCCGTACTCTTCTTTGGTTGTCATGGTCCTTAAAAAACAAGTCACTTGGCACATGTGTCCCAATTTTTTTATCTCTTAACTCCTTGATAGTGAAAGATAAATTTCTCATTCCAATCATTAATTATCTCATATATGATACATGGAGATAAATTCTTCATTGATCGTGACCTTCGCTCTAGTTATCGCCAAATTCACATGAATGAAGAAAATATTCCTAAAATATATTTCCACAGTCATTAAGGTCAACATGAGTTTTTGGTGATTCCTTTTATCCTTTGCAATGACCCTTCCACTTTTCAGAGCCTGGCATGAACCATGTTTTTTAAGCCCCTTCTTGAAAGTATGAGGAGGAAGGGTCCATATTTTCCTTATCTTCCCTAGTAGCCAATTGGCTATAGGAGGTAGTTAAGAATGGTCAACATATACCAAGATCATGATGATGGCAATGATTATGTAACAAACATTAAAAAAAACATTATATATATAACAATTAGATAATAATTAAAAAAACATTATATATTACAATTAAAAAAAACATTATATATAACAAAAAAAAACCAATTAAAATTAAAAAAATGAATATATAATAAATAAAATTAAAACATGAATCTATAACATTGGTTGTTTTAATTTGTTTTTAATTAAATATATATATAACATTATATATAACAATTAAATTTTAATTGTTATATATAATGTTATATATATATTTAATTAAAAACAAATTAAAAAAACCCAAAAACAAACATTATATAAAAAATATATAGAACAAATAGAAAAAGCCCATATGCGCCATTTCATAAACCACACCCATAAACCCTCTGCAATTTGGACCTGCTCTCGACCTGCTATCGATTTGGAGTGACCTGAGGCATTTTATGATTATGGCGGGGGAGAGGGAGTGACACTATGAGAAAGCAGTGGGATTGACCCGACAAGAAAGCAGTTGGGGAGGTGGTTTGGACCTGCTCTCGACCTGCTATCGATTTGGACCTACTCTCAACCTGAGACCTGAGGCATTTTCTGATTGCAGCGGGGGAGAGGGAGTGACCCTATGAGCAAGCAATGGGATTGACCCGACAAGCAAGCAATGGGGGAGGTGGTTTGGACCAATGGATAGTTGGAGTTTTCTGAGGCGGATTGGAATAGTGTTCAATAGTGGGAGAGGCGATTTGTGATTGTGGCAGGGGAGAGGGAGCGACCCAATGAGCAAGCAGTGGGAGTGACCCAACAAGCAAGCATTGGGAGAGACGGTTTGGACCAGTAGATAGTGGGAGAGGCGGTTTGCGAATGTGGAAGGGGGCAGGGAGTTCAAGCAAAGAAACTATAAGAGGAGCCGGAAATGCCTCCCAAGTCCGTGAGTACCAAGCCCTAAATTGTTTTGATTTGACAAATTTAAAAATTAGGTAGAAAATCACTGTGGTTTCATTTCTAATGCGATCTTCCAAGAGGGTTTCATTGCTAATTCAATCTACATTGGGGTATTTTTATCTTATTGCATCTAGTGTTTTTTTTTTATTTTGATGGGTGAACCCTCACCTCTTTTTCATGTCCCATGGAAGCTATTATGTTTCTCATCATCCAGAAAGATGGTTGGAAATGTACATGCTACAAATATGGAAGCAGGACTAACAATTCATTTTTCCTAGTTCTCAAAACAAATGATTTATATGAAATGAAAATGACCTTAATACCTCATAACAAAAAGAATGTAGTGACTTTTGCTTATTGCCTTTCGTTTTGATTCTGGAAGGGCCTTCATCAGAATGAGAATAATAAGGTTGATGAACATAGGCTTGTTGTTTTCGGGCAGAGGAATCAATGTTCAACCTTCGTTGAAGCCAAGCACTATGACCAATATCATGAAATAGATGTATTAGATCAAAAAGTTGAGGTTCAACATTCCAAACAGATGATTGCCTATGGCGATTCAAAATAAGATCGACATAGTGTCCAATAGAAGTTGGAAAGTGATCATAAATTTCATTTGCATGCGCATCCAAATCAATTGCGACACTGCTGGAAACATTGCCATCATCTTTCTTTAGTAGTGCCTTTGAATCCTCAGTAAGTGCAACTTGCCATAGTATTTCTTGATGTATCATCCCAATATCAAGAAGCACATCCTTGCTATCATTTCCAAACTCTGCCGTTAATGATACCAACCATCGATTCTCTTTAGTATCATCAGCTAGAAAGACAAAAACTTGTACCACAAACAAGCACCGAAATACTTTCCGATTCAGTCCATCTTTTGCAGCTAATAAATTAGTCCCTGCAACATGATCCAAAACAATTAATGCAGTCTTGAGATGTTCCTTTAGATGAGCACAAAATACCCTTGCAAGGGAAACTAAGCGTTGTTGTGTGAATGCTTTGCAAACTGCAACCATGTGCACAGATACAGACATCCCTTTTGAAGATAGCGGAATACTTGGAAGAGTCAAGAACCTCATAGCTATCACATCACACCACTCTTCACTCTTCACTCTAGCTCTCATGCCTAGAATTCATGTGCACCTCCTTCACTTTTGTAGAACAAAAGATAGGGGAGTTACAAGTTACATTTTAAATAGAAATCAGCTCTAGAAACAATTAGATAATAATTAAAAAAACATTATGTATAACAATTAAAAAAAACATTATATATAACAAAAAAAAAACCAATTAAAATTAAAAAAATGAATATATAATAAATATAATTAAAACATGAATAAATAAAATTAAAAGATGAATATATAACAATGGTTTTTTTAATTAAATATATATATAACATTATATATAACAATTAAAATTTAATTGTTATATATAATGTTATATATATATATTTAATTAAAAACAAATTAAAAAAACCAAAAAACAAACATTATATAAAATATATATAGAACAAATAGAAAAAACCCATATGCGCCATTTCAAAAACAACACCCATAAACCCTCTGCGATTTGGACCTGCTCTCGACCTGCTATCGATTTGGAGTGACATGAGGCATTTTCTGATTGCGGCGGGGGAGAGGGAGTGACCCTATGAGCAAGCAGTGGGATTGACCCGACAAGCAAGCAGTGGGGGAGGTGGTTTGGACCTGCTCTCGACCTGCTATCTATTTGGAGTGACCTGCTCTCGATTTGGACCTGCTCTCAACCTGAGACCTGAGGCATTTTCTGATTGAGGCGGGGGAGAGGGAGTGACCCTATGGGCAAGCAGTGGGATTGACCCGACAAGCAAGCAATGGGGGAGGTGGTTTGGACCAATGGATAGTTGGAGTTTTTGGAGGCGGATCGGACTAGTGTTCGATAGTGTGAGAGGCGGTTTGTGATTGTGGCAAGGGAGAGGGAGTGACCCAACGAACAAGCATTGGGAGAGGCGGTTTGGGTCAGTGGATAGTGGGAGAGGCGGTTTACAATTGCGAAAGGGGGAAGGGAGTCCAAACAAAGAAACTATAAGAGGAGCCGGAAATGCCTCCCAAGTCCGTGAGTACCAAGCCCTAAATTGTTTTGATTTGACAAATTTAAAAATTAGGTAGCAAATCACTGTGGTTTCATTGCTAATTCGATCTTCCAAGAGGGTTTCATTGCTAATTCAATCTACATTGGGGTAGAACCTTTCAATCTACATTGGGGTATTTTTATCTTATTGCATCTAGTGTTTTTTTTAGTTTGATGGGTGAACCCTCACCTCTTTGTCATTTCCCATGGAAGCTATTATGCTTCTCATCAGCTAGAAAGATGGTTGAAAATGTAGATGCTACAAATTTGGAAGCAAGACTAACAATTCATTTTTCCTAGTTCTGAAAACAAATGATTTATATGAAATGAAAATGACATTAATATCTCATAGCAAAAAGAATGTAGTGACTTTTGCTTATTGCCTTGCGTTTTGATTCTGGAAGGGCCTTCATCAGAATGAGAATACTGTGGTTGACGAACATAGGCTTGTTGTCCTCGAGCAGAGGAATCAATGTTCAACCTTCGTTGAAGCCAAGCACTGTGACCAATATCATGAAATAGATGTATTAGATCAAAAAGTTGAGGTTCAACATTCCAAACAGATAATTGCCTATGTTGATTCAAAATAAGATCCACATAGTGTCCAATAGAAGTTGGAAAGTGATCATCAATTTCATTTGCATGCGCATCCAAATCAGTTGTGACACTGCTGGAAACATTTCCATCATCTTTCTTTAACAACGCCTTTGACTCCTCAGTAAGTGCAACTTGCCATAGTATTTCTTGATGTATCATCCCAATATCAAGAAGCACATCCTTGCTATCATTTCCAAACTCTGTCGTTAATGCTACCAACCATCGATTCTATTTAGTATCATCATCTAGAAAGACAAAAAATTGTACCACAAACAAGCACCAAAATACTTTCCGATTCAGTCCATCTTTTGCAGCTAATAAATTAGTCCCTGCAACATGATCCAAAACATTTAATGTAGTCTTGAGATGTTCCTTCAGATGAGCACAAAATACTCTTGCAAGGGCAACTGAGTGTTGTTGATTGAATTCTTTGCAAACTGCAACCATGTGCACAGCTACAGACATCCCTTTTGAAGATAGTGGAATACTTGGAAGAGTAAAGAACCTCATAGCTATCACATCACACCACTCTTCACTTTTCACTCTACCTCTCATGCTTAGAATTCATGTGCACCTCCTTCACTTTTGTAGAACAAAAGATAGGGGAGTTAAAGTTGCATTTTAAATAGAAATCAGTTGTAGAAACAATTAGATAATAATTAAAAAAACATTATATATAACAATTAAAAAAAAACATTATATATAACAAAAAAAACCAATTAAAATTAAAAAAAATGAATATATAATAAATAAAATTAAAACATGAATATATAACAATGGTTTTTTTAATTTGTTTTTAATTAAATATATATATAACATTATACATAACAGTTAAAATTTAATTGTTATATATAATGTTATATATATATTTAATTAAAAACAAATTAAAAAAACCCAAAAACAAACATTATATAAAATATATATAGAACAAATAGAAAAATCCCATATGCGCCATTTCATAAACCACACCCATAAACCCTCTGCAATTTGGACCTACTCTCGACCTGCTATCGATTTGGAGTGACCTGCTCTTGATTTGGACCTGCTATCGATTTGGAGTAACCTGAGGCATTTTCTGATTGCGGCGGGGGAGAGGGAGTGACCCTATGAGCAAGCAATGGGATTGTCCCGACAAGCAAACAGTGGGGGAGGTGGTTTGGACCTGCTCTCGACCTGTTATCGATTTGGAGTGACCTGCTCTCAACCTGAGACCTGAGTCATTTTCTGATTGCGGTGGGGGAGAGGGAGTGACCCTATGAGCAAGCAGTGGGATTGACCCGACAAGCAACCAATGGGGGAGGTGGTTTGGAGCAATGGATAGTTGGAGTTTTTGGAGGCAGATTGGACTAGTGTTCGATAGTGGGAGAGGCGGTTTGTGATTGTGGCAGGGGAGAGGGAGTGACCCAACGAGCAAGCAGTGGGAGTGACCCAAAGAGAAAGCATTGGGAGAGGCGGTTTGGACCAGTGGATAGTGGGAGAGGCGGTTTGTGATTGCGGAAGGGGGCAAGGAGTCCAAGCAAAGAAACTATAAGAGGAGCCGAAAATGCCTCCCAAGTCTGTGAGTACCATGCCCTAAATTGTTTTGATTTGAAAATTTTAAAAATTAGGTAGCAAATCACTGTGGTTTCATTGCTAATTCGATCTTCCAAGAGGGTTTCATTGCTAATTCAATCTACATTGGGGTAGAACCTTTCAATCTACATTGGGGTATTTTTATCTTATTGAATCTAGTGTTTTTTTTAGTTTGATGGGTGAACCCTCACCTCTTTGTTATTTCCCATGGAATCTATTATGCTTCTCATCAGCCAGAAAGATGGTTGAAAATGTAGATGCTACAAATTTGGAAGCAGGACTAACAATTCATTTTTCCTAGTTCTAGAAACAAATGATTTATATGAATTGAAAATGACCTTAATATCTCATAGCAAAAATAATGTAGTGACTTTTGCTTATTGCCTTGCGTTTTGATTCTGGAAGGGCCTTCATCAAAATGAGAATACTGTGGTTGACGAACATAGGCTTGTTGTCCTCGGGTAGAGGAATCAATGTTCAACCTTCATTGAAGCCGAGCACTGTGACCAATATTGTGAAATAGATGTATTAGATCAAAAAGTTGAGGTTCAACATTCCAAATAGATGATTGGCTATGGTGATTCAAAATAAGATCCACATAGTGTCCAACAGAAGTTGGAAAGTGATCATCAATTTCATTTGCATGTGCATCCAAATCAATTGTGACACTACTGGAAACATTGCCATCATCTTTCTTTAGCAGTGCCTTTGAATCCTCAGTAAGTGCAACTTGCCATAGTATTTCTTGATGTATCATCCCAATATCAAGAAGAACATCCTTGCTATCATTTCCAAACTCTATCATTAATGCTACCAACCATCGATTCTCTTTAGTATCATCAGCTAGAAAGACACAAAATTGTACCACAAACAAGCACCAAAATACTTTCCGATTCAGTCCATCTTTTGCAGCTAATAAATTAGTCCCTGCAACATGATCCAAAACATTTAATGTAGTCTTGAGATGTTCCTTCAGATGAGCACAAAATACCCTTGCAAGGGCAACTGAGTGTTGTTGTGTGAATGCTTTGCAAGCTACAACCATGTGCACAGCTACAAACATCCCTTTTGAAGATAGTGGAATGCTTGGAAGAGTCAAGAACCTCATAGCTATCACATCACACCACTCTTCACTCTTCACTCTAGCTCTCATGCTTAGAATTCTTGTGCACCTCCTTCACTTTTGTAGAACAAAAGATAGGGGAGTTACAAGCTACATTTTAAATAGAAATCAGCTCTAGAAACAATTAGATAATAATTAAAAAAACATTATATATAACAAAAGAAAACCAATTAAAATTAAAAAAATGAATATATAATAAATAAAATTAAAACATGAATATATATTGTGGTGTCTTTTTTATTTGGATCTTATTAATGTTTTATTACATTTAAATGAGGTTGAAGTAATTTTTTTTATCAAAATATAATTAGGATAATTAAGTTCGCTATTAAATACCGGTTAAATATTAAAATAATTACCATATTGTTATAGTTATCCTGTTATGGTATAACATAAACACTAAACTAATTAATATAAACATAAAACAAAAAATTCACGCTTGAACCTGTCATTATTGTTACCCCTTTCTTTAACCACCTCTTAAGTGAAGCTTATTTAAATCTTAATCAAGATGCATTTAAGCATAACAAGATACGAAGACCATAAAATGAATCAGTTGTGAGATAATATCTAAACGCCTATCGACATAATTAACGATGCATAATTAATATACCATCGAAATACAATGTATTTATTTAATTACACCGAAGGATTTTCACCAACGATATCCTCACTTATGGAGCGAATGGAATCCTACGACCTGGTTTCCGCTTTGGCCCCAGATATTTCTGACTGTTACGACTTTCTTTGCAGGAAAACTCATATTTTATCTTCAGTCGTATTTGTTGACGTTCAGGCCGTCCGAACCAAATCACCTTGACGCTAAGCTTCCTATGCAATTAAATTTAACTGGTCCTGTCTTTGACCCTCCCGCCATGGTTTCCAGGAGGAATTGATCGTTTCACTGATCAATTCAACGAAGATTATCCGAAACTTGGACAACTCAACACAAAAACAAGAAGGTACTGCGTTGCTTGAGAGTGGAGACAGAGACAACTTGCTGATTGCTTGATCTGTACCAGAAGACTACGGGGACTCTCGATGAATTGTCGACTAAGTAGAAGTCCGATGAGTAGTGAAACTTGTCCAGTTAATCTGCCTTCTATCCACCCATAGGCATCAATCAAAGTTTTATTAGTATATGAACGCGTTGAATACATGGGTTTATTGTTATGAAATCAAATGGCCGTTGTAATCCTTCAACAATTACAAGTTTAAGTCTTTTGTGTTCTGGTCAATTAAATTATGTACAGGGTCTGAAATTGAGTGCAAGGTATCAAACTTGGTTGGATAACTGATAGAATTCTTCATGGATTTGTAGCTCTAGTCTTCCACAATTGACGCAAAATTCAGATGGGCGATATGAGCAGTGGCTAAGAATATTAAAAGCAATTACAATGGGCAAAATTCAGATGGACAGTGCCCAAGAATCTTAAATACATTGACCTTCAATCAATTTATTTATTTTATAGCTTAATGTAAAATATTGTGGATAAAACTTCAATTGTATGGAGTAACTTGGAAAGTGCATGAAATTTACCCGTATAGTGAACCTAATTTTTTTTAATTAATCTCTCCATATAGATCTAATTTCAAGATATTTTATGCACCCAGTTTTTCATTCTTCTAGTTCAAATTACACACAACTTTACCATGAATTTTAGTCAACACTCAATTGCAGATTCTTATTGAAAGCAATGAACAAGGAAATTTGTGGAGTTTTGCATACCTATAGCCTGTAGGTCTCAAATTTCTAGTGATGGTGTAATTATTTGGAAGTTGGAGGAGGAAGCATAAGGTTGCAGGATGCAACTTGCAAGAGTCCGGGCCCGTGGACCAAAAATATGGCGGCAGTTTAGATGTGTAATTGCCAGACTATGTAGAGCATTTAGGTAGAGCATTAGAATTTGGTAATTGGTAAAGTCGTGAGTAGGTAGAGCATTCATTACAGAATTTACAGTCTTTGTAGGTTGCAGACCATAGTATATAATTCATTTATTAAAAATATAGTGATGACTATGATTGAAACTTCCAGTCAATTTGAAGTTAGATAATAATGACTCATTAGGGATTCCTAGAGTTTAGGGATTAGGTTGGGGGTAGGTGGAGGAAGTTGAGATATTTTCTCAACTTCTCCCACAAGAAGTGGAATAAGTTGGATCTAACTCCAATTATTTATTTACGTATTGTATCTCTGTTTAGATGTGTGAAGTAATACAAGTTGTTTTCTGTTTTGAGCTTAATTCTTTCAATCTTCAAGTTGGTATCAGAGCCAAGGATCACTAATGTCTGGCTGAGCTCTGGAGGCAGATCTGTGAAGCCATTTGCTGTGCAGGCGTAAGAAGGTTAATTCATTATCCGTTTGTGCAAAGGTAGCAGTGTGTGTCAGAGAGATAATAGACAGCTGGTGCGTGAAGAGAAGGGGGCCACCAGAAAGCTGAAATTTCGATTTGCTGGGTCGCCAAGCTGAATCGCTAAGTGAAATTACCATGAGAAAAGCTGAATTTACGGCTTCTGGATCACCAAGCTGAAATTCCGTTGCTGTTGGGTCACCAAGGGTGTTGGGTCGCCAAGCTTGCAATTACCAGGGATCTATAGATTCACTGCTGCTGGGTTTCGCTGCTGCAATAGAAGATTCACATCATATAACCTGTAATCTGTCCATGAATTAACATCTGAAAGGGACGCTGCCAGAGGAAGGAAAGCTGTCATTTGCAGAGGTATTCATTTTGCATTTTGCTGTCAAGGAAGGAACGCTGTCATTTGCAGAGGTATTCATTTTTTATTTAAATCTGTGTTGATATGGAAAACATTGCATTGGAAAAATTTAATGGTTTTACTTTCCATACTTGGAAAGTAAAAGTACAACTTCAAATGATGCATAAGAACTTATGGGGAATAGTAAAAGGAACAGAGAAGGCACCTACAGATCCCAGGCAATTAATTGAATGGGAGAAAAGAGAGGATAGAGCCAAGTCCATTCTTGGATTATCTCTTGTAGATTCTCAACTACATCTAATAGATTTGGAAAAATCTTCTGAAGAAATGTGGGTACAATTGAGTACAATATTTGGGGAAAAGGCTGTAAATGCCAAGTTTTCATTAAAGTTACAGCTATTCAAGTTAAAAATGCATGATGAAGTATCACTGCCTTCTCACATAAATGATCTAAAGTCTTTGTTAGCACAATTGGCAGATATTAATTGTAAAGTCGATGACGATGATGCAAAAGCAATCTTGCTGAATAGTTTGTTTCTAAAATATGACAATGCTATTTTTATTTTAACACAAATGCCCTCTCGAACTCTGGAAGACATGATTTTAGCACTCTTAGCAGAAGAAAAGAGGATGAAGGAAGCTAACTTGGAAGTCAGTTCAAATTCTGAAATTGCACTATACTCCAAGGGAAGAACAAATAAAAACATTGAATGCTTCTACTGTCGAAGACGTGGACATACAACACTGAATTGAAAAACTCGTGCTAGTGATATTTTAAATGGCAAACTGAAAGAATCAGCTTACATAGCTGAGGACTCACTAGGTGCTATGCAAGAATATTCATCCAGCAATGATGAACCTCTCAAGATGTTCTAGAATAGAGTTATTGTTTATGTATGTTAGAAATATATTGTAAAAAAACTTTTGATTCTTGTTGTATTTCGGTGCTCCAAGATCATCAGTTTCGTGTTATCTTTGTATTGTTGAGTGTAGAAAGGTCACATTGTAAGATTGATTACTGAATTTTTTTTCAGTATCATGGGTATTTTTCGGGGTAGTCATGAATCTTTGATCCTACAAATGCTTCAAAGATGGTCGGAAGTAGTTTTATTTATGCTGGATGAATTGGTAGCTCGAAGTTGTGGAGAAAGAGCGTAATCTGGAAGATTTCAGAGTGGGTGAGAGTGCTGATGAAGACCAGATCAGACAGAAATCTATGTTTTTATTTGAGAATTATAATATGTGGTTTATTTGTAATGTAGTTATTAAGGGGGGCAGTTAGATAATAATGACTCATTAGGGTTTCCTAGAGTTTAGGGATTAGGTTGGGGGTAGCTGGAGGAAGTTGAGATATTTTCTCAACTTCTCCCACAAGAAGTGGAATAAGTTGGATCTAACTCCAACTATTTATTTACGTATTGTATCTCTGTTTAGATGTGTGAAGTAACACAAACTGTTTTCTGTTTTAAGCTTAATTCTTTCAATCTTCAAGTTTTGATTGTTTACAAAATTCAATGCACATCATTAATTACGTGCTTTCTCAAAATCTAGCTATATATCATGGTTAAAAATGGGAAAAAATGAGTAAACGAGCATCAATTTTAACCCCTGTCTCCACCCGGTATCCTGCACACATGAGGGTAATTAACTGCTTAAGTGTAATTATGAGGGATTTCCTTCGAAACATGGTGGAACTATAGCTAATCAAGGTCATCTGACAAAAATTACAGATAAATCCTGACAACAATACGTTGGTATCCAATAAAATTGTTACAGATATTTAAAATTTATATTGGATATAATGTCACAATGTTGTACATCATTGAAGTGTTTTCATATTTCGTTGATCTGATTTTCATTAGAATGTCTCTTTTTGAAGCAAGAGCTACAAGGTGGCAATGTCCCTGCTTACACATTTAATGTTTGATCTTTCTCCAATATTAATAAATAGTTATGTGCCATAATGTATTAGTAACATTGTAAAATAACCTAAAATGTTGATAGTAAAGTGACAAGAAAAAACTTCCAAACTATGCATATATTTCTCATTTCAGTTGCACATCTTCAATCATAAAGCATAGAATGAAAGAAAGGTTACCAAGACCCATGAAGCATAGACACATTCCATGGACATATGGAAATTGCCTCAAGACAAATATACTTAAGAAGGTAACAAAAAATTATCTTCGAGCTCCATCAATGTTTACAATAATCATGTGTCGTGTAATTCAATTACCACATAACATACCTCCCTCCAGATTTCTTATATATATGTATATATATATGGATTGAGTAGAAAGACATGAATGAATCAAATGAAAAGAATTTCAATGGAATTTTGCATTATTGGCAAAGGAATATGCTAAAGGAAAGATTGTTGAGGAGCTCACACTGTTGATTTATA